>CM076569.1:428974381-429060896 GCA_034641835.2 Pinus albicaulis
GCAAGTCGTCCCGTGGGTTGGACGTCAATCTAAAATGAAAAACCCTAATTTTGAAATCATAGAAACAAGGATAAGAAAGAGAAAAAACAAAAAAATGAAGGGTTTTGGGTAAAAATGGATAAACTACAGAAAAAGTAAAAAACTTTAGAAAAAAGTAAAAAAAACAATCAAATTTAATCACGAGATGGTTTCAAATTCTATGATACAGGGTTAGAATCACCAGAGGTTTGGTTTCTGATTGTCTCAATACTTCTGTTCGAATGTATTTCGCTGCTCCATAGTGCCCTCCTGCTCTCTTGCTCGAGGTTGTCTCCTGCGAATATATGGCTGAAAATTTTAGCAAAAATAGTGAAATAATGAAAAGTGTTTAGTATTTAAAGAATTATTTTATGAAATTAGATTTTCGAAAATATTTTGCCGCCCATTTTTCAAATTGCCGCTTTTTTTTTCACTTAAAGAAAATAGAGTTGTGTTTTTTTTATTTGTGTTTATTCGTTATTGGTGCAGAAGAGTTGTGACGCACCGGTGCGTCTTATTTACACGACGCATCGGTGCGTGTTAGGATCATAAGCGCACCAGAATGTATAAAGTTCTTTTTTTTGTATGTAAGATCATAATAAAATAACGATAATTATAAAGTACATGAATTTATTTTCTTTATTTTCTAAACTTTATTATGTTACAAAAATAGTATTATTCTAGATTTGTTGTTTTATAATTATTTGCAAAGTTACAAATTTAAATATTTTAATAAAATCATTTCACATTAATACAATTAAAATTTTCACATTAATAGAATTAAATTTTTACAAATATTTTACATACAATTACAATTAAAAGTACAAGAATTACAATTAGAATTAGAATTAGAATTACAATTTTACATTAATTTCACATACATGAATTACAATTAGAATTACAATCACAACTTTAATTTTACATACAATTACATTTACAATTTTACGTAGAATTACATTTACAATTACAATTACAATTTTACAAATATTTTACATACAATTCAATTAAAATTACAATTACAAATACAATTACAATTTTAGAATTTTACATACAATAACATTTACAATTTTACATAGAATTACATTTACATTTACAATTACAACTTTACAAATATTTTACATACAATTCAATTAAAATTACAATTACAAATACAATTACAATTTTAGAATTTTATATACAATTATATTTACAATTTTACATAGAATGACATTTACAATTACAATTACAATTTTATAAATATTTTACATACAATTCAATTAAAATTACAATTACAAATACAATTACAATTTTAGAATTTTACATACAATTACATTTACAATTACAATTTTACAAATTTTCATATATACAATTAAAATAATTTCAGAATAAATTAAATATTACAATTAAAATTAAAATTTTACATTAATAAATATTTTACATATAATTACACTTTAAATTACAATAAGTACAAATACAAATACAATTTTACAATTTTACATACAATTAAAATTTAAATTACAATTACAATCACGACATAATATTTAATAAATATCATGGTCATTTAATATTAAATTAATTAATAAACATCATCACAATCATGATAACCATCCTACAAACATCATATTCGACTAATAAACACATTCAAACATCAAATTAACATTATATATTAAGATCATCACAACACAAACATCAAATATACATCTCAATATGTCAAATAACTCATGCTATCACATATACACATCTATCTGCAAGCTAAACATTAAATGAACATATCTAACATGACCTAATAATATGCGCCATATCATGATGATCGCCAACATGAAAATTAAGTACAACTGCGACATGAACATAAAATACATGGACTATATATATATAACTGAATAACGTTAAAAATATACAATTGTAATATAAAAGTCATAGATTAGGCGCTGGTGGTAGTATAACAACATCAATAGCAATACTACAAGTGGATGCCTGCTCAGTAAAGCTGGGTGCAGCCTCGACAGTCGATGGTCGAGCATACTCATGATCATGATCACTAGTACCGATGGATGCATTCGCTGGTGGTAGTACACCATCAATATGAGCAGTAGTAGTGGAGACATGCTCAGTGAATAGTGCAACCTCGGTGGTCGATGGTCCAGCCTGCTCTTGATCGTCATGACTAGTACTGATGGATGCAGGCTGCTGACTGGACGTGGCCGATGGTCCAACCTCATCTCCATGATGACTGTCAGATGCTGCCAGTGGAGCGTCATGCTCATCAGGCGCGCTGTGAGGTGAATGATCATGAGATGCATGTGAGTCGCTGCTCGCGGACTCATGTCCATCATGTGTCGCGGCTCGACTACGCCTATAGCTACGGACAGTCCTCCTGAGTCGCGTAACTGCTGTCGTAGCTCCTACGACATGCCGCATCAGGCCGTACATGTCACGCGGCATGCCTCTCCACATCCGTAACAGCCTATCGTCGACATGTATGTCTCTGTAATGAGTGGGCCTAATGCCCACATCAACAATCAATGCACAAAGTTGGTTGGCCAACTCCATCCTATATCTGGTCTCAGGTCGACCACGCCTAGAAAAAAGGCGGCACCGGTGAACCATGATGAGCAGGAGCATATCTCTCTGATGCACTGGCCTCATCCTCATCATGATCATGCTCGACATCAGCCATATCCTGATCGTCATCATCAGAATCCACACCTGGATCATGTGGTGGACCTGGCATCTCCTCGCCATCAAAAGAGCCAATGTATGCAAAATATATACAAGTACACAACAATAATTAGACAATTTCATTACACAATTTAATAAAAACAAGTTAAATAAGAACATGTTAGAATAAATATAAATAAAACAGTAATATTACCTCTATCATCTGGCGGCTCATCAGCTGTGAAGAGGATGTTGGGACACCCTCGACAATCTAAGCCAACATAAGGACATGGGACCAAAATGAAGGGATGCATCTCGTCAACACTGGCTAGTAAGTCCAGTGAATCATGTGATATCATGGCTGGAAACAAAGTGTCTCCCCTCTTGGGCATCATCTGCCCCCACATGTGCATTCGGGTCTCAAACATCGGCCTACGAGGCTTTCGAACAAAACTAGGTCTCATCTTTGGAAACCTGTCAAAAAATAAACAAAACAGCTCTGAAGCATAAGGGAAGTTGACCCTCCCTTGTGCATGAGCACGACATCTATCTAAAGCTGTACAAAACTGCCACAAAAAAATGGCAGACCACCTGACAAGTCGTGGTTGCTGTACTAAAGAATCAACATAATATAAAAGCGAGAAACTAATGCATTGCCCGTCACTGGTGTTGTGCGAAATGGTCGAAATGATAAGGGAGAGGCACTGCACGTCCTGTCTACCAAAATTACCTATACATAACTGACCTCCAGGTACCTAAAACTTTGAAGGAGACAATACATGTGCTCCAATGTATCTCTGGCAGTAAACTAATTGTCTCCCTGCTACACAACCAGCTGGCACGTCTGGGAATGAGGGAAAATCCACCCCTCTCCTCAATAGTCCTGTAATAAAATAAATATCCTCCTTAGTGGGTGTGTACCACTGGTTAGGACCAACCTGGAAATCCTGTTAGTGGGCATTCCACCTGCGGATAAGATATCTCAAAAATACACTGTGCACCTTTAGGGAAGTAGCCTCCTCATAGAACTTGAGGAGGCCTACCTACCTAAGGATCTCCTAGGTATCTATAGTAATAGGGCAAGGGTATGCATCTCTCTCTCTCTCGGGCCTCCCATTGGCGAATCATGTCATACTGTTTAGCTTGTTGTTGCTGCTATTCCTCCTCTTCTCTCTGAATCATTGTCATATTATATCATTTTTTTTATTAAAACAGATATGTATTTAGGAATATACATATATATATTTTTTTGAAAAAAAAACAAATAGACAAGTCGGTGCGTCATAAAAACAGTCATGCACCAGTCGCGGTGCGTGTTAAGAATGTAGAGCACTAGTCCTAGTGCCCCTAATGAAATACAACACACTGGCCTCGGTGCAGCTGCCTATTTTTCAAGCACCGTTAACTTCATCAAAGTTCAGAATAGTGGTGCGCTGACTGAAATATATGCCCCGTCGCATATAGTCATGTTAGTGCACCGACTTCATGACAATTACATAGCCGACGGTGTGGTATTTTACCCGGCCGCACCGTTGACCCTCTCGGAATCCAGGATGTGGTGCGCTGACATACACCGAGGTGGATAATTCCGTCAATGCACTGCACTGTGTTTCTTGTAGTCAATGGTGCGCCTGGATAAATGAGCACACTGCCTTTTATTTTATTTTATTTTTTTATTTTAAAATTATTCGAGACGCCTTTCGGTACCACCCCAGAAACGGTGTGGATACCATTAGCACCGGTGGCGGTACTGCCTGGAAGTTTTACAAGCAGCACTGCTACCGGTGCGAGCCGAACAGCTTCGGCGCACTGCGCAACAATTTTTTTTTTTTTTAATGGTTATTTCAATTTCTAATCCGCTAAAAGGCTTAATTATGGAAAAACTAGAAAAATACATGTATATTTCGCCGTCGAGGAGGCATATTGGCTGTAAAATTTGCAAAAGAAAAATTTCCCACCATTTTTCAAAATGCAAGCTGGAGATTGGTGGCTAATGCAGAGCAACAATGCATGCAATGGGTGCAATGATATCACCGATGTTAGGGCGGCTCAGACAAGGGGAAATGGCACCGGTGCTTGAGAGCTCTGGAGCACTGAGGAAAGTGAAAAATGAAGTTTTTTGGCCGTAATTTTGTTTTTATTTAACCCTGTTCCGGTGCGCGGGGTTTTATAGGCGCACCGGTACACTTACCTACAACCGCATTGGGCTGTGTCAAATTTGGCGCGTTGTTTATAATGCATCGAGATGGTTGACCATGATCAAACTTGGTCAACCCTATGTTTACCATATTTAACAATAGTCAAATTTATTCACTCATAGTCATCCTCAGTTAATGTAAGTCAACAATATGTAATTATAGTCAATGATGGTTGACCAAATTCAAACATTGTCAACCTTAGTTAACTAAGGTCATCCTTCGTGAGTCACAATCAAGATTTAAAAATGTTTAATAGCAATATTAATATTAGTAAAGTTGATTATTATTATTATTACTGATATTGTGACATCAAAATGGTACAAAAATCTATCTAGTGTCCCAATGTGAGAAAAATTGTCGCAATGCTACATCACATTGCAATTTATACAATGTCATAATGCGACATTACCAAATTAGTCAACCAAATTTAATAATATGGTTGATGATGTTCGACTATGTTTTTCTATGTTTGACAGTCACCACTCTTCAACTTTGGTCAAACATAATCATCTATTAATATTATCGGTTAATTTTGATAATCAAATATGTGGGGACATCGAAATGGTACATAAATCTATCCAACATCGCAATGTGACAAACATTTTCGTAATGTTACATTACATTGTAATTTATCCAACATTGCAATGCGACATTACAAAATAAGTCAACCACATTTATTAATGTGGTTGACCATGTTCGACTATGTTTTCCTATGTTTGACAATCAACTCTCTTCAACTTGATAAAAAACAATCACTTATTAATATTATTGATTAATATTAATAATCAAACATAGTCAACCATTAGAAAACCATAGTTAAACAAAGTCAACCTTTATAGTTACTATTTAAATAGTTGAACATGATCAAACTTGATCAACCCTATGTTTACAATATTTATCAATAGTCAACCTTATTTACTCATACTTTTCCTTAGTCAACATAACTCAAAAATATCCAATTATAGTTAACCATAATTGACTAAAGTCAAACATTGCCAACCTTAGTCAACTAACGTCATCCTTGGTCGATCACAATAAATATTTTAAAATGCTTGATAATAATGATAATAATAATAATAATAATATTGATAAAGTTGATTGATAATAATAATAAAAAGGTTGACTATTTTATTTAAAACATGGTTAAAAAAACACAGGAGCTGAAGGAACACCGCCGCCATGAACTAGGGTTTGGTGGTTTCTGACCAGGTTGCCCCTGGCATACCTTCTACCCCAGACTTGGGGCCATTTCATTCTTCTAGAGCGCAGATAGGTTAACACATGATAGACAGCAGTGAGGGGATGGTGGTTCCTCCCTCCTCTGGTTCGCCCTCCAATGGAGCGACGACAGGAGCTAAGAGTGATCGTCAGCAAAACTGTGGCCTGTTCCTTGACCCAAATGGGGCATCACCCGTAGTGAAATCACCAATAACAGCGGCTGAAGAAGCAGAAACAGTCACATCCTCCACATGCATACCCAAGGCCACTACAAGAACCATGATTAAGCTCCTGGCTCATTGAATCAATGGAAAAATCCAATACATGAAAGACCATGCACTGATAGGAAAGTTCATGGGTTTTTGGCCTACAGAAAAATCTCTTCTGGGTTGGATTGCCTCCAAATGGAAGCCCAAGGGCCATATCAATCTATAGCTATGTGCCAAGGGATTCTTCAACGTGATCTTCACTTGCATTGAAGAAAAAAACTGAATCTTGGATGGAGGGCCATACTTCTTTAACTTCGTAGGTCTATACCTACGCAACTAGGTTGAACACTTTAACCCGGACAAACAAGATTTTAGTTGGGCTACAGTTTGGGTCAGGCTCTACACCCTACCCCAGGACTATTGGGATGAGCTAACACTTCAAGACATCGACAAATCTCTAGGAGAATTCATTAAAATCGTGGAAGAGACAAAGATCAACATACATGTAGCCTATGTAAGGATTGGCGTATACATGAACATTGCAAAGTCTCTCCCTATTGAGGTAAGCCTGATTCACTATGACTATGAATAGATTCAAACAATATATTATGAACATGTACCATTTAGATGAAGGAAATTTCACCATCATGGGCACCTATTCAGAGACTGCCCCGTAAATCAAAGATCTTCTTTGACGAATGACTCCACAGACAAAGATACCGAAGGGTTCACGAAAGTCGTTGGAAAGAAAAGGCATAATAGGAAGTCAAATACAAACTACATAAAAAGAGCCCCAACATCAATAAATAAATTTGATACCCTAGCTCAACTGAATGAGAATGAGAATGAAATCCCAAGAGACTCGTATCGACCCCCATAGGAGAATCCCTAGACTTCGAAGACCCAAAAAACAAAAATCCAACTGGAAGCCTTTCTGATACCCCATTTGTTAGGTCCCTATATTACTAGTATAGTCCCTTATTGTTTTTAGTGTAACCCCCTTATTTTTATTATTGTACCCTTGTAACCCCAATTTTGTTATTATTATGCCCTTAAATTATTATTGTTAGGTCGGCTAGGATTACATTGTGGCCCACTAGGATGACATTATGGCCCCATGGACTCCTATATATAGAAAGGAGGTTTTGTAAATTGTATCAGCCAAGAATTTTTCATTTATGTAATGTATTGGAGGTTTCCCCCTTGAAGTGGATTATTTCTAAGGCGTTGATATCTCTATTCTTCTATTTTTTGAGCTGGTTACACAACACCATTCCTCTACACACATAAGGGACAACTCAGAAAAAGGCAAAGGTGTAGTCTTGGAATCAATCCCATAAGAAATGAAAGAAAAATCAGAGATAATTGACTATGGGGACCTCGACATCATGGGGTTGGAAGATTCATGCAAGAAGAAAGACTTTCTCTCAATTCCACATCAACAGATCCAGAAATTGGAGGAAGCCCTCCTTATATCTCAATAGATAATCTCCCTCGGAATTCAAGGTGGCACACTTCTGAACACTAAACTCATTCTGAAAGAATCCCGAAAATGAGGAAGAAGAACCGATTTGGAACAAATGGTCATCATGGGCAAAGAGCTAGTAGAATCAGGGTGATATCCCAAGTTAACTAGGTTCTACTCTGTAGTGCGCAACCCCCTCAATGAAGATCATCTCATGGAATATTAGAGGGATAAATAGTCCCTCCAAGTATAGTTTAATCAAGAAAATAATTACTGAGGAAAACCCCACGATTTTCTTAATGCAAGAAACCAAATGATCCAACTCAACTCTAGAAACAATCTTCAAAAGACTCTGGAAAAGTTGCAATTCCCTAGATGTTGACAAACGTGGGGCTTTGGGAGGCCTATAAATTATCTAGAACCCCCACTTGATCACACTAGAGAATAGTCAGGCAAATGGACACTTCATTCAAGCTTCCTTGCACCTGATTGGAACCAACATTCATGGAAATCTCACAAATGTCTACTTCCCTCAGTTACTATAGTAAAAAACAGAGCTTCTAGATATCATAACAGATCTCAAAAGCCATCAAACTCACCCTCTCTAGCTGATTGGAGGAGAATTTAACATGGTCACAACCGTTCAAGAGAAAAAAGGAGGAAGAACTCATCTTGACATAGACATCACCAAATTCAAGGACTTCATCCAAGGTAATCATCTAATAGATCTTAAAACATCCAATGGAATTTAACCTTGGAATAATAGGAGGGGAGGTTCCCATAAAATTTATTATAGATTGGATTGCTTCCTCATCATGGAAGACTTCATCCACCTAGGAGGAGATCTCGCAACCACCATCATTCCAACGTTTGGCTCAGATCATTGGTCGATCCAGCTCCAATGGCTTAGACTTGGTATAACCACTCCAAAACCTTTTCTATTTGAACAATTTTGGCTCAAAAATATAGGGTTCAAAGAACTTATCTCGGATTGGTGGGCTGCCCTCAATCCATCCTTGGGCACAAAAATGTATCAGTTCCAGTAGAAATTGAATATGCTCAAAGGGAAACTGAAATTGTGGAACAAGACCACCTTCGACAACATCTTCAAAGACCAAAGAGATTTGGAAACAAAAATGCAGATGCTCCAACAAAAAATTATCTCATAAGGAAGATCAGCAGACTCAAACACCAAGGAAAGGACACTAACAGCCAAACTTGAAGAAAGAAGAAGCGAAGAAGAGATCCTATGGAAACAGAAGTCTCGGATATGTTGGCTCAAGGAAGGAGAAAGGAACACAAAATTATTTCACCGCTCCATGGTCCAGCACAAGATGCATAATAGAATCACAATCCTCAAGAATCAAAATGGGGAGCGTATGGAAAAACATGAGAACATCACGGAGGAAATGCTCAACCACTTCAAGGACATCCTCAAAGAATCCAACGTCCAACAACATGAGGCCATTGATAAAATCACTGATTAACATATCCCAAAATTGGTCAATGAGGATCATAACAGGATGGTGCTCAAATCCACAACACTAACAGAGGTTGAACAAGTGGTTTTCCAATTAAAATAAGCGAAAGCCCCAGGGCTGGATGGATTTACCACCAACTTCTTCCATTTCTTCTGGGACACTATCAAAGAGGAAGTATGGGCCATAGTCGAGGAATTGCGCAACACCCACTGGATTATTCCATCTCTCAATGAAACCTTCCTCACTCTCATCCCAAAGGAAGATAAAGCTGCTTCTCCAAGTAAGTACAGACCTATAGCACTCTACAATGTAATTTACAAAATTATTTCCAAATTTATAGCTAATAGATTGAAGCAACTTCTTCCCATGCTCGTATCATCGGAGAAAATGGGCTATGTTGAAGGCAGGATGATCCTTGATGGACTCATTCTAACCCATGAGGTCATCCACTCCTTAAAAACCTCAAAAAATCTGGGCATGCTCCTCAAAATTGACCTTTCTAAGGCCTTTGACAAGCTCAGTTGGAACTACATAAAGCAAGTCCTTCTTGCCTTTGGCTTCAATCAAACTTGGGTTCACTGGATCATGAGGTTGATGTCCTCTCCTTTCATCTCTATCCTAGCCAATGGCATCCCCTCGACAACATTCAAACCCTCAAGAGGTATAAGGCAAGGAGATCCTCTCTCGCCTTTTCTCTTTGTTCTAATGGCCGAGGGTCTTGGCCGCCTGATCAAGAGCTCGATCCGATCTCACATTAGGGGAATTTTGAGGTCTAAAATAGGCCTCCTAAGAAAAATGTACAACCAAAATAAAATTTATAAGAACCAATGGGATTCAAGATGATGATGTCAACCATGGGGGATGATTCACCATTTTTTAAGTAAAAGGGTAAAAATATTAAAAAATAATAAAATAATAAAACTACTTTTTGAACTTGTATTTTCAACTTATCTCCCAAAGTTTTTACTCAAATTTCGAGCAGGAGTACGTGTTGGATGAAAAATTTAATTTATCACCCAAGGAGTACCCATGTTGCATACTTTTGATAGAATCTGCTACATGAAAAATGAGAAATACATGAAAAAATGTGATCGCAATCACATTTTTCATGTATTTCTCATTTTTCGTGTAGCAGGATCCATCAAAAGTATGAAACATGGGTAATCCTTGGATGAAGAATTGAATTTTTCATCCAACGAGTACTCCTGCTCGAAATTTGAGTAAAAAATTTGGGAGATAGGTTGAAAATATGAGTTGAAAAAGTAGTTTTTTCTTTTTTCCCTCTAAATTTTGATGATGTAATCAAATATTATTTTATTATTTCCACTATTATTTTATAATTTCCTTAGGAAGCCCATTTTAGACCTCAAAATTCCCCTAATGTGACATTCAAGGAATCCCTTTACACAATCTTCCCCCCATTTCCCATCAACAATTTGTGGATGACAACATGATTATGGGGCACCCCTCTATGCAGGAAGCTCACACCCTTAGAACCCTTCTTGATTGTTTCTCTGAAGCCTCTGGAACCACTCTCAACCCTGAAAAATCTCAAATATTCTTTTTTAGCACGCCTCTTATCACCCAATGCAACATAGCTTGCATCTTGGGCTTCACCACAACCTCTCTGCCATCCAAATACTTGGGAGCTCCTCTAACGGACTCAGCTATCAAACATTCTTCCTGGAGCAAGTTGTTGGATAGAATGGAGACTAAACTGTCCACCTAGACCCATCGCTCCCTCAACATCATCGAAATCCTGATTCTCATCAAATCTTTTATTCAACCTCTGCCCATATACCTCTTTTTTGTTATGGCTGCACCAAAATATGTCCTCAAAGCCATCCACAACCTTCAATGAACCTTCCTCTAGGTGGGATCCAAAGACGAGCATAAATGGGCGCTAGTCAAGTGGAAAGAGGTTTGTATGCCGAAAGCTGAGTGAGGGCTTGGTATGAGAGACCCAGAGCACAAAAACAACATCATGGGCACTAATATATGGTGGAAATGAGTATCCAACCCTCATATAGCATGGGCGACCCTATGGGCCGCTAAATATGCCGGAAATTGGCCCAAGGAGGAAATAATCAAATTCAATATCGCTCTTGTAGGATCCCAAATTTGGAATGCAGCCAGTCAACAAAAGAAACTGATCCAGTCTCACAGCTTCTTGGAACTATGCGGTTGAACTCAAGCCAAGTTCTAGGAGGATTTATGTCAACAAATGCCTAGTCTATCCTCAATCTTCCCTCGCCCCCTCTGGAGCATGGTCTTACAGGTAAGAGAAAAAAACTGCATCCAAATTTTTGGACCAATGAAACAACTCAAGGTTACAGGAATTGGCTCCACACAAATAGATGGCAGACATACTGGAACGTTGAACAAAAAAGAGATATTTGGGAGGAATTAATGAAAATAAGAATCAGAACTCAGTAGGGGCCATAATTTCTCCATTGGGGCCATACTCCAAGTGTTAATTAATCAACTAAGGAAGCCTACCGTCTAATTCAACAACCGAACCCTGACCCCACAAATCAACTATGGAATAAGATATGGATAGCTAAGCTCTTAGCCCAAAGTAGCTATATTTTTATGGTTGCTATGTAAAATACACATCCTCAAATGGGAGAATCTTATGAAGAGAGGCTTTGTGGGTCCTTTGAGGTGTCCTCTATGTCATAATGACATCGAAACCATCAATCACCTGCTGGACCTCTGCCCCATATCCAACAATTTCTAGGACAAGATTGAAATACTATGTAGAAGATCCAATAGAGATAGGGGAAACATCACCAATACCATTAGAAGGTGGTAGGATAATCCCTATTGCAGAAATATCCTGAATCTTCTCTGGTAGCTCATTCCAGGCCTACTCATATGGAACCTATAAAAAGAATGAAATAGAAAGATATTTAAAGATACCGCTTTAAATCAAGAACATATCTGGGCCAAGCTACACAAAAAATATAAGAAACTCTCGCCATGGCTCACAAGGGGAAGGATGACTTCCTGACAACCACGGCTGAATGCACTAGTTGGAATAATTGACACATAAGTATTGCACCCCTCGTGGGTAACTCCTCCTAGAGCACAGGAAAGATATGTGCACCCAAAAAATGGAATCCCCCACCAGCCAGTTTGTTCAAATGCAACTTCGATGGAGCCTCCAAAGGCAACCTAGGGGAAGTTGGATTTGGGGGCATATTCACAGATTCTAGTGGCAACCCCATACACGCCTACTATTGAAACCTGGGGTGGGAAAGAAGCAACTTCGCGAAGCTAGAGGGGCTTATACAGGGTATCTGCATAGCCATTGAGCTTAATTTTTTCCCACTGGAAATGGAAGGAGACTTGTAATTCATCATCCAAGAGGCCACCCGCATCATCCTGGGCAATTCTTCCAAAAAGGTATCTACCAGATGGAGGCTAGCCAACCGTATAAAATTCCTGGAATATTTGCTGCAGCATCACATGGCCATTACTTTCCACCATGTGCACAGAATGGAAAACACAGTTGCAGATCTCCTGGCCAACAAAGGAGTGGATAGCCACTCAACACTCTATCACTCTAATTTTTCTCATATTCAGGATGAAACCCTATGCAATTACAGCCAAACTCTCCTCCAAAATGATAAAATCGCCCTAGATGTGTGTGACACACCCTGATCATGCGAAGACAGATCTTCCCATGCTCAGATTGACGACACCCTACAATGCCAACTTTAACATGATGCAAAAACTCAATTCATCAATAATTTACAACGGTGCTCTGTTGCACCTGATCTCTTTCCAAACACTGAATCACATGTAGTTTCACTTGGAGTGTCCCTCATCACATCTGCAAGTGTGCCACAACCCCTCACCGCATCTGCGCTCGTGTCATAGGTCTTCAAAAGGTGTTCAATCTCCTCATTCTTCCATCTCTCTGCTACTCCATCCCATATCTAGATCCATTTCTGTCATTCCCCTTTCCATCACGTTGCTGCTCCAGCTTCCTTGTGCACTCCCCCTGCTACACTCTCCCCCTGAAGCGCACCCCCTGTCGCACACCCTCCTGGAGCGCACTCTTCCCTGTGATTTTCTCCCGATTGCATGGCCCCTGCTACATGCCCCCTAGCTGTGTGCCTCCCTATGGAAATCCCCTCCTCTTTTAACTCTCCCCACTGCACACTTTCTGAGGTGGGATCCCTCGTTGCGTGCGCCCTTGCTGCACAACCCCCTGTTGCGCCCCCCCACCCCGCTGTGCATCTCTACTATGCGCTCTCCAACTTTGCACCTTACTGCTCTAAGCCCGACTTCCCTAACTCTGCTCATTAGCTTCCCCATGGTTCCGCTACAACGCCAAAAGCCCATCAAGGGTAGCCAAAGAGGTGCGTTCTCGAGCCGCTATCACCACAGTCAAGATCAGTGTTTGGAATCCATTGAAGGTTCCTCTTCTAGAAGCCATGATAGGGAGGCTACTCAAAGGCTTGATTGCACCCAGGAAGATATAGTCTTAACTCTGGAGAATCAGAGGGGCATAAGAGGCCCCAAGAAGTCTACTATTGCACACTCTGAGCTACCCACTCCTTGGAAAACCGAGCCTCTCCCTGTTCACGAGCCAACAAAGGAGGACACAGACATTTGGATCATGGATTCAGATGGAGTCTGGACCAGAGTTCCAGATGCTGAGTACCTTGTGGCTCCTATCATCTGCGTATCCCCCCTCGAAGCCTCCGTGCGAGCCAATAGCTGAGGAGGAGGCCATCGTGTGTGAATATGAATGCCTCATCAAGGAGGAGTACCTTGCAATAGAGGATGATGAAGGAACACCATGATTGCATGGTAGCTCAGTTCATCTCAGTTTTCTGTCATCTCAACACATACTATAGCTATTTTGTTTTTATATGTTTTACAAAACATTTTATAAATCATGATTGTTTGACGCAATTAAGGGGCTGGTTTCTCCTAGGAGGAAACCCCAAACCTATTTTATTTTGAAAGCTTCTAAGGCTAGGATAGGCTAAGCACCACTTGCAATATCAACCCAACGCCTATGTAAAGTTTCTTTTATGATCTAATATAGCTTAGCCTAACGTACAAAAAAAAAATAACAAGGTTGACTATATTTTTATTATTATTATATGTTATTGAATATAATATTAATAGCTGACCATGATCAAACTTGGTTAACCCTAGCATTATTATTAATATTAAAAAAGTTGACTAATAATAATAATAAGTTTGAGTATATTAACTATATTCAGATATAGTCAACCATGATTGTCTAAAGTCAATCATTGTAAACCTTAGTCAACCAAGGTAAATGTTGGTTGACCATAGTTAGAATTTAAAAATGTTTAATAATGATAGTAATAATAATAATAAAAATAATAAAAATAATAATAAAACTCACTAACAATAATAAGGAGGAGGACATTAACTATATTATTATTATTATTATATGACTTAATATTTTATAATAGTTGATCATGGTCAAAATTAGTCAACCATATAATAGTATTATTAATATTAAAAAGGTTAGATAATAGTGATAATATTAATATTAATATTAAGGCTCACATTATTATTATTATTATTATAATTATATGACTGAATATATTTTTAATAGTTCACCATGATCAAACTTGTTCAACCATATGTTTACCATATTTAAAAATACTCATTCCTCATTCAAAAATCTTGTTCTGAAGAGGGATCCCCGTTGAGATTCGAAACGTTGACCAATGTTTTTTAAAACTGTGGATAATCCAGAAGTTTCTTCAATAAATGATAACCACATAAGCTTGAAAACCGATACTCAACCTTGTTCACTGATGGTCATCCTCAATCAATGTAACTTTACCATATTGAATTATAGTCAACCATGGTTGATCAAAGTCAATCAAGGTTGACCTTGGTTAGTCATAGTCAAGTTTTAAGTTTTTTTAATAATAATAATATTAATAAAATTAAGAATTCTAACATTTAATAATAATACTATTAATAAAGTTAATGCTAATATTAATGGTTAATAATAATAATAATAATAATAACAACCTCAAGAGTTAGCTCAATTGATCGAGTCCCCGTTGCTAAAGCACCTTTAATATTGAGAGGTCACGGGTTCAGTTGTCTCGATACCCTCAAGGTCAGGCTTTATGGTTGAGCTGGCAGAAAGTGGTCCCTTTAGATGGATGTACTTGGTACAAATATTTCGTGGATGTAGTAGTCACCGATCTTTAGAGTCCATGAACCACATATAATAATAATAATAATGATGTTGACATGATCATGATCATTATTATTATTATTATTAGTTGGCAATAATGAAACTTGTTCAACCTTATAATAGTATTATAGGGTTGACCAACCTTATTCACGAGCCCTAATAATAAATATTAGGGTTTGTAATTAAGGTTTAATATTTAATAATAATATTATGGTTAGTGAAAAATTTTTAATATTTAATAATGTTTAATAATAATAAAGTTGACACCCAATCATAATAATAATAATGTTATCCTCCTGTATTTTACAAATTTCACTAGATGACTATCAATGTTCTACAAGCACCTAAAGATAACATTATTTGCCTATCGGCTATCTTTAGAAGTATCATTGCTTTCATCATCCTAAGTTTGAATATTTTTCACTAAACTTTCCTATCTTTTATTCCTTCTCAAAAGTTCATCGTGCTGCTCTAAGAAAACTCCATTTTGGGCCTGTTTGTCTCATTTCATCACCTCCCTTACATCCTCATTTACTCATTTATTCCCTTTATAATAGTCATTTTCCCCCTTAAAAACCCCTTTTTCCTTCCTTAAAAACCCCCCATGAAATCCCCATTCATTCATCATTTTCCCTAAAAAGGCCTTTAAAACAATGTAAAAATCCTTTTACATTATTTTTGCCCAAAATTTGGCCTATCGGACCCTGCCAAAACCTTACAAAAACCTTGTTTTCATGCTAAAAACCCACTTTTGTGAGATAAGGCCTTAAGCCCCTCTCCGATTAAGTCCTAGCCCCTTCACTCCTATATGACCTTGGCCCTCCGCCTATTCCTAAGCCCCTTTCACCATACAAATATTTCTCCGCCCCTTTTTATTATTTAAACCTCGAACCTTGTAATTTCCCCTTAACCTTTAAAAAATTGAAAGCAGGTCCCTTTCTACCTTACCCCGCCACTTTGTTTTTCTTCAGACCATCTCGACCGTTAATCAAAGGCCTCGGGCCCTGATCCAACGACCACCACACTCTCGCCCTTCATCCTGTCTTCCAACCAAACTCACGCTAAACGAAAAAAATCGCATACATCATCATGCTGGGCCCCACCTTCCACTTATCCTACTGCCGAAGCCGCTGCCTACCACCTGTCCACCGGACCCCATCCCCCAACTTGCATGCCGATCCAGCGAGCCTTCCGCACCATCGATCTCATCTCTTAAGATCCGACGGCTCACATCCGATATCACACAGATTTTTGCAAAAGGGTTTAACAGCCCCAATCCACGCGAAAAAAGTGGTTTCAACCTAGACACACATCCAACAATGAATGGTATCACGCAACCCCAGGCCAAAAAAACTTATCGCCCATACCTTGTGCGATAAACCGCCACGGTTTTCCCAAAACTGCTTTTCCCTTCCCGCACCAAAATTCGAATTTCTTTGCCCTAATTTGAATTTCCTCATGATTTTGCCTCCGAGATCATTCCCCTACACCCTTCATTCCTCTGCAGATTGCCCCCGATGCCTCAGAAACCCGAAAATGCATTTTTCTCCACTCCCGCAGGTTTTAAAGTTAATATTTGTTTGTGTGTTGAAGGTTTAATGGTGGTGATGCCCAAAAGGATCTCCCATAGTCCATAAATGACAAAATCAGACCCTGGATGATGATCCAGGGGTCTTAATTCGAATTATGAAGATCAGAGGGCATTTTCTCAGGGTCTGATCGATGATGATTCATGATCATCGATCGATCGGGAACCCTCCAACCCATGAAGAAACCCTGCTTGCACACAAAGAACAAATATAGTCAGAGAAGCAAAGAAGGAAATAAAGGTCAGGAAGATTAAAGGGATAAATTACAGATCAAAGAATAAACATAATATTATCCCTTTAACAACAATGATTAAAGATAAAAGGTCAAAGGTTTAAAGATAAAGGATAGATGAACAAAATAGTCATAAAGCAGAAAGATAGATAAAGGCACTAAGACGTAATATTAAATCCAAATCAAGCTTAAAGGCCTAATACAGAAATTTGATGAATAAAACAAAGGCAGATTACCTAAAGACATCGTTGGATAACTAAAAAAGAAGAAGCAATTACTTCTCCAAAGACAAATTTTCCACCTACAGCATTATTTATTTCCATAAAGGCATCAAACCATTATTGCATAGTCAAAGATATTTTGAAGCGGCTCAACAGTTATTACAAAGTTATTACAAAGCCTTGAAAGTCAAATATTTCAGCCAAATTAACTTAGAAGTTAAGACATAAGTTATTATTTCAGAGTAACTCTTCCAGATATTTTTTCCTTGGGCCTTGCATGGTCTTGAAGGTCAAAAATCATTAAATCTGTAATAAATAACATTTAAAAAGCATATATTGGCAACACCTCTTCATTTTGCATATAAAAATTGCATATGAGCTTCATTTCAAATGTTGGTTACTTGATGATTATTGGAGTTATTTCTGCTTCTGAGCTAGTTGAGGAATGCTAGACTGAACTGAAGAAAGCTCTGAGTTGCATAAAGACATTGTACCTGGAGTGTTGCAACTAGTTTGATCATCAATAATACAAGCATGTTCACAGGATCCTTGAGCTATATCAATGGTGAAGTTTTCCTAAATTGTTATTGTTTCTCCTTATGTTTTCCATTATGTTCATCTTTCTCTGATAAAGAAGCATAAGTTTTAGATTAGGATTTGCTATTTCAGCACCGTATTTTTGTCTGTATTCTTTATATTTATGTTTTTTTTATGCAAGTTTTGATTGGAATATTCTTAATTTCCTTCTAGTCATGTCTAGCTTGTTTCCTTAGGAATGATTCAATAGAGTGAAACCAAAGAAATTCTGGTGAATCCATGTTCCTTTGAGTAAGACTTGAGATATTGTTTTTAAGACACTTCTTTAAAGTATACTTATTAGAGTCTAAAACTAGTGAGGTTTATGGTATGCCCTGCCCTCTGGATTGCCTTGAAATGTTTCTTTGAAGAGTATTTTTAGATTTTGTCAAAAGCATATTAGATTATTTCTATTTGATCTTAGACCACTCTTATTGTTATCTTATATGTTTTCTTTATCTGGAAGTAGTTCCTGAATTACTGGATTTTTTGTCTTAAAGGTTTGCTTATTAAATTTTTTCCAAAGAGATCTATGGCTTGCCTTGTCCTTTGGTTTGCTCCAAATAGTTACCTTAAAAGGATTTTATTTTCTAAGTAAAGTTAGAATATTCTTAACTGACTATAGCTTTGCTGCCTTCACAACTAATTATTGTTTCATATCACAACCTAATCTAAAGAATCCACTTGATATAGTTAGCTTGCCCTATGAAAGCCTTTGCAGAGTTGATGAACAATTAAATACTTTTATGACTCCATTGCCCAATGAATTGATGTTTTCCCATAGTCTATTTGTCCAGCTGAAGCATTTTCTCAATCAATCACACCATTGATCCTTCAATCTATCAATTAATACAACCAAAACAAATAAGTCCTTAGAACTTCATAAATAGCCTAAAATCTTAAAACAAAGAGCACAAAGATATATCAACTAAATAAAACCTTAATAGAGAGATCCCTCTCTGAATCTAGGAAGGCTAGGTCCTAGGATTCCAAAGTGGTTCCGATGTGGCCCCTACAGTGTTTTTTCTTGCCACTCTTGCAAATCACATGGAGCCAACAAATAATAATAATAATAATAATAAGGTTGACTATATTATTATTATTATTAATATTATATGACCGAATATATTATTAATAGTTTACCATGATCTAACTTGGTTAAACCTATGTTTACCATACTCAACAATCATCAACCTTGTTCATTCATAGTTATCCTTCGTCAACTCTCGACCATATTCAGTTATTATCAACCAAGGTTGACCAATGTGAGCCACAATTAACCTTGCTTGGTCATAATAAAGGTTTAAAAATGTTTAGTAGTAATAATAATAATATTAATAAATTTAAAGTTAAAGTTAACAACTCCGCAATCAGGGTGTGAGAAGACAACTGAGAATTGTCAAGATCGGTTCCATGGAAAAAGGATGAATAAGAAAGGATGATGGGAGGTTGCTTTACAACCCTCACACACTTGCCTTCAATCACAAGGCAACAACATGCATGAAGGGTATTAATGGCGACTGGAGAGGTCGACGATACATCTCCTTCCTGAGGTTTTATGATATGAGTTCAGATTGATTTGGAGGCATTTTTCTTGGAATTGTTACAAGTGTCCTCACAAACTTTGGGCCACATGAGAAGGTTACGCACAAAGTCCACCATCCAGGTGTAGACAACCTTATCATATTCCCTGTGGACAATGACTGCGGGTTTGAATTCTCAGTGTGTGCGCTAGTACCCTACTCTAGTATATCGCCTCAAGCTAGAGTTCTTGGCATTTGATTTCAAGTTATATTATCACCTTCATGGTTGGCAGAGCTAAAAAATGGCGTGCCCATCCTCTAGAAGAAACACCTTGACAAGAGGAGGTTGGGGGAGGCATCGAAGTGTTGGTCAATAGTAGGGAGGAAACCAACCCCAACCACATCAAACTATTGGATGGGGATGTAAATCCACCTTTGACCTTATTTGGGAATCTGTTCAGGCCTATGAGGCCGATACACAACCTTAAATTTTTCAGTTAATTGCTGGGTGGGAAGAGGATTTAAACCAACATGAAAAAATCATGGATTTAGACATGGAGGAATGGAAAGACTGGATGTCAGATCTTGGACATTCCAAATGTTGGTATTATCAATACAATCAGATTGTTTATCTATACTGGTTGATGAAAAATATTATGTTGAGATCGTTGGCGACTCCTTCAATTCACTCCTCCAAGACTTATCTCAAGCTCTAGGAAATTCATAAGGAATTTTAGCTCATATAGTTTGAGATTCAGAAACAGAATTCCAGACTTATCCACATAGAAAATCACATTCCTTGTCTCCCTCAAACGAAATTTATCAGTTCTAGTGTGAAAAATACAACACCTGTAGACTAGTCCGATGACTAGCAACATGATTTTCATAAGTTTGAATTTTTATTTTTTCTTTGTATAGATGAAGGCTTTGCAAACTTTGATATTATGTTTTAGTTATCTTGTCACTAGGAGAATTAAGGATAATAAAACATATATAGCTATTATAGACAGTCTCAAATCTTTTTTTTTGGATTATAATATGGTAAGGTGGCCAACAGACCTGGTTTCCTAATGGGTAGGTTGAGGCCACCCAACCACCTAAATATGGATGTAACCTACTGATTTTTTATGAAAATGAATGAAAAAGGTCATGCTGCAAGCTTACAAAAAAATGAGTTAGATTTAACAACAACAACAATGTTGACTCTATTATTATTATTGAATGTATTATTAATAGTTGAACATGAACAAATTTTACCAACCTTATAGTAATAACATTATAGGGTTGAACAACCTTATCCACAAGCCATGATAATAATAATATTATCGTTTTTTAATAAGGTTTTATATTTAAACATTTTTAATAATAATAATAATAACAATATTAATAAATTTGATGAGTAAAACTAATAAAAATAATATTAATATTAAAGTTGACATCATCATCGTTATTATCATAATATAATTAAATATTTTAGTAATAGTTTACCATGATCTAACTTGGTCAACCCTATGTTTACCGTAGTGAAAAATAGTCAACCTTGTTCATTCATGGTCATCCTTGGTTGACCATATTCAGTTCTAGTGAATATCAACCTTAATAAACCAAAGTAAACCTTGGTTGGTCATAGTCAAGATTTAAAATTTTTATTAATAACAATGTTAATATTAATAAAGTTGACTATTAATAATATTAATAATAACAATAATAATATTAATATAAGCTAGACTATAATTTTGTTTTTGTTTTTTTGTTTGTATCCTAGAGGAACCTAGGAGCCTGTTTGAAACATAGCTACTGGTAAACCTCTGGAGGTCTATGAATTCTCTTCCTCTACGTAAACTGAGTCACGACTAGGGAGATTTAAACCTTGGATATCTTACTTTTCTAAGGACTCGCATTAATTTGATCACCAATTGAGATGCCCCTATGAGACTTAAGCTTGACTATATTATTATTATATTATTGAATATATCATTAATTATATTAAAAATAATAATAATATTATTAATATTAATATTAATAACATTAATATAAGTAGTATTAATATTAATAAGGTTTATCAATAATATTAATATTAGGGTTTGTGAATAAGGTTTAAAAATTATTAATAATATTTGGGCATGTGAACAAGATTTAATATTTAATAATAATATTAGGGTATGTGGATAAGGTTTAATAAAGTTGAATAATATTAATAATAATAATGACCACTATATAAGGTAACCATAGTCAGCTATGGTCACCATGTTTTATTATGGTTTACCATAGTCAACTATTGTAGCTTGTATATAACTATGGTCAACATGGTTAACCATCATCAACAGTAGTTGACTTTGTTCATGCTGGTTGACAATAGTCAACCATGGTCAACCATCAACTTCAGTTAGCCATTTAAAGCCATCATCAATAATAGTAAACTATTATCAACCATGACCAACCATGTCCATCTCTTCTTGACCATAGTCAACCTTGGATAATGATAGTCAACTCATACTCAAAATAGAAAATGGTGGTCAATCATGGTTAGAATGGTCAAACATGCACAACCACACTAAAAAATGCTCAGTATTAATGTAAAATTATCAAATTTATGTAATATTAATATGTTGTTATATTAAAGATATTTTTCTTTTTGATTTTTTTTCGCTCTACAGGTGAGCTGCGACTGTGACCTAGCAGAAACTGGCGTAGGTGCGCTCCCCTCTGCTGCTGTTGCCCGATACAAGGCGCATGGCCCCTCTGGAGGCCACTTCAGAGGCACTATTTCCATCGATCATGCCCAAGATTTCTTGGCATTGATTAACTCCTTAAATCCTCCTCGTTTAAGACCAACAATCTCTAAGTTTGTCAAGAAACCTGAAGGCATTCAGGAAGTCTCACTACCTCTGGCTATCCCGCGCATGGCTGCTCTCTCTCTTGCTGAGAAAGGTCTAATCGGGTAGTTCACTGGCGTATTTCCCTCACCGAAGACAATTCAAAAATGGGTCGAGCACAACTAGGGAGACAAGTTCAGTGGGAAAATTTCAATCAGATTTTGCGGCAGAGGCTATTTCACATTCCATTTTGAATCAAAAGAAGACAAGGATTTTATATTTAGGAATGGGCCATGTTTCATAGACACCCGAGGGATCTAACTCAAAAAATGGGCTCTAGAATTTGATCCAAAACTCGACGTGCCCAATGATGTTCTAGTTTGGGTCTGTCTCCCCCATCTCCCCTTACATTTTTGGGGCGGCGATTCGGTTTGAGAAATCAGAAATGCAGTAGGAAAATTCATTGATAGAAGCGAGCTGAAGGACAACATGCAAGCTTGCATCAGGATCTGCATTGAAGTGGATTTGGGAAAAGGACTTCCAGAGGCGATCAAGATTAAGGTCGGCAACTAGAACCACATACAACATCTAGACTATGAAAAAATTCCATTTAAGTGCAAGGTATGTAATGAATACAGTCATTTTTCTAATAGATTCTCCAAATTCATTGACATCTAAAACCCTGATCCAGAAACCTAATGGGAAACTATAAAAAATAAGAAGAATGCTCCAAACCCTAGAAACAATGGTAATCCTCCTATGCAATCCTCCCAATCTGCGCCCCCCCCCCCCAACAAAAGAATCCTTGTCCAATAGAAACCCTTTCATCCCCCTCTTAATCCTCCCTCCATCCCCTCCCTTGCCTCCACCAATCCCTTCTCCTCCCTTACCCTCTCCGAAGAGGATCCTCCTTAACCCTCCATCCCCTCCCATATTCTTGGTTCCTCTCCTCAGTTCTCCCCTTCAAAATATTTCCCTCCTTCCTCCTTCTCAGAAGCTTCTTCAGCCCAGATCACAAGAAACACATCAAAAGAACATGGCGTCATCTTGGAAATTCTTAAAAAATTTGGTCCCGGAAGAAAGTCTTCCAAGCACCATAGAGACGAAGCAGCCCAAAAGGGCATAGATCTTGGAACTCAACACCCTATAGAATCCTTCATTTTAGGTAAAAATAATAAATAAGAAAGTTAGAATGAACAAGGAGGGAAAACAGGTCCTCAACGTACATTCCTGAGATGATGATAACCCTCTCTTAGAATTGCAGGGGTTTAGGGCACCCCTCAAAAAACTCAACTCTAAGAGACCTTGTGAATCAAGAAAAACCTGACATCATTCTCCTTCAAGAAAATAAGCAAGGAGATCAAGATATGGAAAAATTTATAAACAAAATGAAGAACTATATAGGCACTCTCATGGAATCTAGGGGTGCCTCAGGAGGAATAGCCACCATTTGGAATCAGAATGCTTGGGAGAAAAAAGGAGTTGTCAAAACTCAAAACTGGTTCAAAGTTAACCTTCAGAACAACAAAGAGAACATTGAGATCATCGTGTACAATATATATGGGCCTAATCATTATAGGGATAAATAATCTTGTTGGAGCACTATGAAAACATATATAGAGAATGAGGATAAAAAAAATATCATCGTTGGTGGGGATCTCAACTTGATCTTACATGCCAACGAAAAAATAGGTGGCTGCTTCAATTATGATCCCTCAAGAGACCAGCTTGAAACCATTATCCAAGATCATGATTTGGTTGATTTCATTCCTAAAAACCGTAAATTCATCGGGAGTAATGGTAGAATTGGAGCTGGAAACATAATGGAATGGCTTGATCATTTTATAATGGTTGTTCCTCTTATTTTTTCCTACTATGTTGCCTCTTCTTGTATCCTTTCCTCCTCAGCCTCTGACCATTACCCTGTCACCCTCTATCTCAGTGATCAGTCCTCCCTTGGTCTTCTTCCTTTTAAATACAACCCCCTCTGGAGTGAACTCCCTAAAGCTAGACAAATCGTGCATCACACTTGGTTGCAACATGTGGAGGGCTCCCCTTTGCACATATGGGAAATTTTTTTTAAGAATGTTCGAATGGCTCTTAAAGCTTGGGAAAAACTTCACTACAAGGAACTTGACAAAGATAAAAAAGAAATCAAAACAAAGCTAGACGAAATACATAATGAAATTGAAGCTCATGGAGTGAATCAAGAAAATTTAGATGAGGAGAAAGATCTTTATTGGAACTTGTATAAAGTCAATAGGAAAGAAGAGGAAAAATGGAGGATAAAATCTAGAAACCTTTGGCTTCAGGCTGGTGACAAAAACACTTCATTCTTCCACAAACAAGC
This sequence comes from Pinus albicaulis, assembly GCA_034641835.2. Lineage (NCBI taxonomy): Eukaryota > Viridiplantae > Streptophyta > Pinopsida > Pinales > Pinaceae > Pinus > Pinus albicaulis. Next base: position 428,999,126 of record CM076569.1, read on the forward strand.
TATTGTTAGAAGGATAAGGAATAACATCTCAGGCATCATAGATAATGAAGGAAGAGTTCAGACATACCATGAGTGTATCAAGGCTGTCGCTTTCAATCATTATAAAAACCTTGTAATTGAATCTGCTGAGCCTGAGGATTATTCAAATCTATTAAACCACTTGCCAAATATAATCACTGAGGAGATAAACAACTCCCTTAAAAAGGAAATAGAGGAGGCTAAAATTATCAATGCTATTTGGACTCTGCATCCAGATAAGTCTCCGGGACTGGATGACTTCTCCGTTAACGTTTTTTGCACCCATTGGGTATTAATTAAAAAGGATTTAATCAAAATGTTTTAGTGGGTTCAAAGGAAGAATAATATTGGGGGATTTACCAACTCCACCTTTCTCTACCTTATACACGAAGAAAATCGCCCCTCCTCATTTTCCAGGTTTAGACCCATCTCCCTCTGCAACTCCTCTTACAAAATCATCACTAAAATTCTTGCCACTTGCCTCAAACCCCATCTCCCTAACCTCATCTCTAAAAATCAAGGGGGATTCATTTCCCAAAGGAAAATTTCTAATACCATCCTCATTTTTCAAGAAGCCATTCACTCGAGTATGATGCGATTAGAGAAAGGATTCATCCTGAAGCTCGACCTTGCCAATGCCTTCGATAGGGTGAGACATTATTTTATCCTCTCTTTCCTTCAAAAAATGGGCTTTGATAATGAATATCTCTCTCATCAATGCCTTTATTTATAACCCTTGGATCTCTCCCTTAGTCAATGGAAGGCCAACAAAATTATTTCAATCTTCATGAGGTCTCAGACAAGGCTGCCCCCTCTCCTCCCTTTCTCTTCATTTTAATGACAGAATCTTTCAGCAGGGCCTTGGATCAAAGCGCAGAGTTGGTATTATCACTAGAATAGAATTCAGTAATGGAGTCAAGAATAGGAATCACCCACAATTTGATGATGATACCCTTTTTATGGGTGGCGCCACCTGGATTATTGCTCAGAGATTAAAAAATATTCTTGATAAATTTACACTTTACTCAGGAGGGCTGATAAACTTCCACAAAATTTGTATCTTTGGATGGAATGCTGCAAACCATACTATCCATAGTATTGCACAAATATTTGGAGTCTCCTACAAACTGAACTGGACCTATTTTAATTAACTTGGAATGCCAGTCAGTGCTGGACCCTTGAAGTTCAGGGTATGGAACATCATAATTGACAAAATGAAAAAAAAGAGTGCAATAGTGGGGATCCTCCTGGCTCAGCATAACAGGACGTTTAATCCTCCTGAAATTTGTCCTCTCTTCTCTGCCTCTGTATCACTTCACCTTGCTCAATGCTCCTATCAACATACATAAAAAATTGAAGCAGTTCTAAGACAATTCCTATGGCAAGAATGGAAAAGTGAGAAGAAGAAATAAAACTTAGTCAAATGGAGGCAAGTCACTCAAAACCATGATAATGGTGGGCTCGATATTCGCATCCCAAAACCGTTGAACAATACATTTGGGGGAAAAATAGTGTGGCGTATTATTAGTGGACAACACTCCTGGTGGAAACAAGTTTTGGAATCCAAATATCTCCTCTCACCCAAGAAAAATATTTTTGAACAAGATATCCCAAATAGGCCATGTTCCAAAATTTGGGCTTTATGTAAGAAATCCATTCCCTTTATCCGCGGAAACATCTCGAAAGTTCCTCAAGGTGGAAGCAATACAAATATTTGGAATGATAAAATTATGGGGCAACCTCCCCCCTCAATGACAGCCCGTGCATCCATCGAATTCAAAATTACCTCTGGAACCTTGATATAATCACCTTAGCACAAATTTCTAGTTGGGATGAACATTCAAATGCCTGGATTGGTTGGGATTTTCCAATCATCCCCCCTCATCTTGAGGCTGATCTGGTAAACCTAAAAGCAATGCTTCATGGGGCTACTCCTTTGGTTAAAGGAAACCAAGACAGTCTTCGATGGGATCCCTCTGGGTCTTCCTTTTATGTCAAAGTAGCTTATGGTCAACTTCTAAAAGAATAGTTCCCCTCTCCTCGATGGCCCATCTTGAAGCTCATTTGGAAATCAGAAGCCATTCCAAAGATAAAATTTTTTATCTGGACTCTCCTCAAAGGTAAGATATTAACTTTAGACAATTTAAAAAAGAGAGCTATTTATGGTCCCTCCAGATGCCCCAACTGTTAAAGCGATGAAGAGACTGCCCTTCATCTCTTAGTGAGATGTCCTTTTGCAAAGCAGTGCTGGAATGAACTTACGATCTTCTCATAGATTCATTTAAACTCCAACAACTCTATCTTAGACCTGATAAAAAATTGGAAAAAAAGGATATCCTTAGGGAAAAAAGAGAAAGAACATAGCTAAAATGGTTTGGGGCTCCCTTCCTTATGTGCTTCTCTGGAACATATGGCTGGAAAGGAATAAGATTATTTTCCAAATAAAAAACCATGCCCAAGGAAAGTTCATAATAAGACTTGGAGTCTCACTACTGAGACAATTCTCTCAAAAAGCACTGGTTATATCAATTTCAACAATCTTCAAGCAGAAGAAAGAACCTTTCTGGGGCGAGTCTTGGAAAATCCTGGCCATTTCAAATCCCTTGTCATTCAAACTCTTCAAAAATAAAACTAGAAGATAAGACTCAAGGAAAAAGATTTTATCAAATGGCTGGATAGTTGCAAAAGACTAGCCCTCTTCTTTGATGGAGCATCAAAGGCGAACCCGAACATTTTTGGGGCTGGAGGTCTCATAAGGGATGAAAATGGTAGTGTGTCGATCTCCTTCGAGCGGGTTATCAGCTCTTTGTCAAATAATAAATCTGAGGCCTACGCTCTACATAAAGGTCTCCAACTGATAAAGAGCCGCAACTTGTCAAATGCAATGGTGATAGGGGACTCTTCTATTGTCATAAGCATGATGTTAAACAACTCATAGCTCTGCACATGATCATCAACAGATGTTGCATATTGATTAAAGACATAAAGGATATTTAATTTCACCACATCCTCAGAGCCAACAATAAGCTCGCAGATAAATTGGCTAACAAAGCCTGTAGTAGACCAGCTGGTCAAATGTACAGTCAAGATGACCTAACTCTCTCTCCCCTGCCATGATTTTATTTATGCCACCATATCTTTCTTGCTGGATTCTCTGCAAGATTTTTTTTGAACTAATCAGATCCTCTCATCCTTGCAAAATCTCCCCTCCCGTGACCTTATCCTGTCATTTTCCTCGCCTCGCTCCTCTCCTCCTCTCTGTCCACTTTATTTATTTCCCCCATCTCCTTGCATCGTCACTTCATCTTTGCGATCACTCCCTTTAGCATTGGCTCCATCTCCTCCCTATGTGGCCAACCGATATCCTCAATGAATTCGCCACGCATTCCCCTAATCAGATCACCATTATCCCTGTAGTTTTCGTTTCCCTCAGTCCTGTCAGTCTACCCTCCCTTACATCTATCTGTTGTATTTTTCCTGGCCTCTGTTTTCCTTCTCCATCTACAAACCTTTAAGTTTTCATCCTCTTCCCCTTGCATTCTTTCTCTGCTCCTATTCTTCTCCAACAACTGTTTCGAATGCTCCTGCTTCATTCACAAACAAAATGGCACACAACAAAAACCGCTTCCACTATGCTGATCTATAGTCAGAAATGGAGCTTATCCGAGCTCAACAAAGGATCTTGGAAGAAAAACAAAAAGTGGGTATGGCCCTCCTTCAACATCGGGCTCAGTATTTTTAGAATAAACTCCTAGAGCTCACCAATCACTGTTCACATGTGGAAGAATCTCTTCAGATCGTGAAATGTATTTTAGACAAACGTTTTGTTCCAAGTTCTAGCTCAAACAATGTAAGAAATGTCTGTCTTGAAGATAACAAGGATGTATCAACCAAGCGGCCAATCAACATTGACTAATCCTCATTCTTCCTCTCTCTTTTTTGAATATGTATTTTAAATTTTCTTTCATGCTTTCACATTTTTTTAGAATCTATCCTGAATCTACAATGAAATATAGTTTGAACAGTCGACACAACGGAGGCTAGGAATTTTGTGTTTGTATCCCTCATTTTTTGTCCCAGCATCATATTGTAACAAATAAATATTTCCTTTCTTTTTTCGAATATAATATAGCAACTGACTTTGTATATATATATATATATATATATATATATATATATATATGTTTTTATATTAATGGTTGACGTTGGTCAAACTCAGTAACCAATTATCAACCCATATTCACCCTTGGTCAACCTCGTCAACTGTGATCAAACTCATCAAAAATATTAAACCATTGCCAACAATGGTCAACAAATCCACCCCACACATGTGGGTTGTCAACTAGTGCAACCACATTAGTAAATGTGGTTGATATACATCGATTTCTATTACTTTATATTTCTGTTTACATAGACAAATTTTGGTGTTTATTATTGAAACCATTTATTTCCAGAAAATATTTTCAACTGGAAATCTAACTTGTACTTTGTATTATGTTACATGTGTTGTGTCTTATATCATTCACTGTATTAAAACTCTCTAATGGGAATCTAGATGAAGGGAATGTTGTGGCACCAATTTTCAATGGTAATTCCTTTGATATTGTTTTAATTCATCCGAATTATTTTCCCTCCATAGTTGATATTCAAAAATCCCATTAGATTGATTTAAATTGGTTTTAACAAAATGTAAAATTTTCAAAAATAAAATTCTAATGAAAATTAAATGGTCACGTATACAAAAATTCTTAAACAATGAAAGCAAACAATTATTCATGTGAAATGTTCAACCACTTGATTGAGCAATAATAATAACTCTCACTCTCAAAATTGAGCTCATAATTGCTCAATAGCCTTTTTTTCATAATGAATTTTGTTCATTGACTTAAATTCTAATAAATATAAATTTATCTAGCGATAAAGTAGGAAGTTGAAAGCTAATCATGTAGTTGGATATTTTGGGACTAAGTCAATCATGTATTCAAAATATTTTTATCTCATAACTTAATCAAAATGCAATAATTTATTTAGAGACTACCATAATTTAATTATGATATCAAATTTTGAATTCAAAAAATATCTTATTCCTCAGTTTAGTTTAGTTTTATTTTATTTTTATTTTTAATTTTAAATTCACAATTTTTCTTATTTCTAATTTAGTTGTGCTATTTTTTCAAGTTATTCGATTAAGCATTAAAATAAAGCCTATTCTTTTCTTAATATCAATCATAACATTACATTATTATTATTATTATTATTATTAATTTTAATAATGACAATTAACAATGTTGATAGAAAGTCATTCCACGAGTTAAATCCCAGTGTTTTCATGTGCTTACACTAAAACATTTAAGGTTAGATTTCCAATTGAAAACTTTAGCTAAATTTGGAGATTTTTAAAATTGTTTGACAATTGCTAAATATTTTATTTGTTACGTCTTTAATAACATAAATTTTAATCATATTGTGGATAAGCATTTTCAAGAATTTACTTACAACACACACTAATAACAGACATCCAACTCTACTTTTCTAAAAAAACACGAGGACAATCATGATGGAACATCACTACCTCAGCAATATACAAATATAAATGAATGCTACAAGACCTTGTGTCTCTGTTACTAAAAAGTTGTAGGAGCCTTATGGATTATTTCGACATTGTAAAACATCTATGCAAACTAAATATTTTAGAATATTGAACTTACATGAAAAATCTTGAGCATTTTTATATAAGGGTCTGAAATAGTTTGACATTTATTCTAAGGTCTAACAACTAACTGCATAGAGAAGCAAATATATTAAAAAATATGGAAACGCACAACAACTGAAACTCAATCATCAATGCCCATCATGAGACTATGGAATTATATACTATTCCTTTTATAGTGGGTGCCTGGTGGTATCTAGTCGAGGGGGAGTTTTTGTTTAGTACAGACTCTTAGGCGATGTATTTTTGAGGTGGTATTTATTTGATGGATTTAGATGTGCCAACGATTATTAGCTATTTGATTAATTAGCATTGGTCAGGAGAGGGGTTACGTATTATTAAGTTTGTTCTCTTAGGGGTTAATCCGACATGCATCATAGAGTGGAGGAATTTTCTAAGTATTACTGGGAGTTGACACCACACTCTATCCAGGAGGAAATTTCCCAATCCAAGGGCACATTCCCCATTCAAAGAGACCCTCCCTATAACACAAAGGTATTAGTTGAATGGCTTGATTGGATCCATAACACTAGCTATACGAAGGGTCGATTTAATCACTACATGAAAACTATTGACCTATACTGGTAGATGAAATTCCTATTGGGGGGCATGTTGGTGGACATACATGAGCATTGAAAGGATGTTATGCATTCTATAGATAACCTCCATATCCATTTGGGTGAAGTGGATGGTTGGCTTGATAATATTGAGAAGTAGCTGGGTATTCTGTAGTCAATGGTAGCAACTAAAGAAGGTTGAAAGGAGCCTCTGCAGAACAATACTTCGGATTCAAATCCCTCTCGATTGTTTTTTGATGACTTTATTCTATGTGGTTTTGGATCATAGAATCTATTGGTTGTGTATCCAAGGAAAGGTCCATAGTAAACTTTTGGATCGCCTCTCATATTTTTACTTCCAATTATATTTTTCCTTTCTTAGAGGAGTTTTATTTTGGTTATGGTCTTATCTCTTGTAATATTCCAAAAATTTAGCCTTAAGCTAAATGGAATATTATAGTTTGTTTTATCACTAGGTAGGTGAATAAATGGGTAGGCCCATAAGTATCCTAAGAAGCAATAAAAACACTTCAAGTATGGAAGGAGACCATTTTAGCAGCTAAATAAAGCACCTCCAAGTGTGAACAGGGGCTATACCATGTTGATTAAGTCAAATTTGACCAAGTTAACATCGCTGTCATGGAGGAGTGGAGATTAATTGAGGAATAACGCAGTTTTGGAGGGAGATGGATCTCATGAAGGAAATGACCTAATTGAGTGGGGCCAAGGGCAAGCAAGCTCATATTCTATTTAAGGAAGAGGATGGCATCCATTTGAGCTCATGTTTTAGATTATTATTTTGATATTGGTCTGCTCAGACTATTGCTTCCTCTTGCTGTTTAGCAGGGTTGGTGTGCTGTTTAGCACCGGGTGTTCCTGAGCAGGAATCCCAACTCTTTCCTTGAGGGGCATGTTGGAAGAGTATTGTATTCATTTCCACATTCAGGCTTTTAGGCCAAGCTACAACTTTCTTCATCAATGTAGTTTCTGCAGGTTATTGTGCTGTGTTGCAGGGTGTAGCAGTGGAGGGGTTAGACCCCACTTTCTGAGCTATTTTCTCATAGCAGGAAGGTTTCCTTCTCTTGGGAGATCTATTTGGAGAGTTATTGGGCATATTTTATATCCTTGGCATTAGGCCATACATTTCCCATCATTTCCAGCACCGTTCTAGCTAGGGAATGTTTTATTTTTTAAGGCAACTTCAGTGGAAGATCTTGTGGTTCCTTTGCAGTGTTTCCTTGTGATTGAGGGGTTAATCCTTTCATGGGAGGAGAATTTGAAAGGATATACTTCAGACCTATTATAATTTATCCTTACACACTCTTTTATTTAATTTTGCAGTGATTATTCAGTTTATTTCTGAAGATCACCATTGTATTTGGAGTGTATTGCAAGAAACCCTTTCCGGGTTCTCTTGTATTTGTAATAAGAAGACTAGATCTCAATTTTTAAGAATTATTAATAAATATATGAGCAGATGTATTTGTCTCTATAATTTCTGAGTTGAAACCCTCATAATACTGCGCAGTATCTTTCATGTAATAATTATGTGTTGTAGTGTTTGGGGAATTTAGTGTTTTTTAGCTATACTAGGTGTGAGAGGTCTATTTACCTCACCTAGTTTGATTTGTTTCTGATCTCCTCTTGGATTTAGATGCTATATTTTCAAACCTAATGGATCCAAGTTTTTATTTTCATTTTTATGGCTTACATTTCAGAAAATGCGTTTTTAAGTGCATGCTTTGCGAAGTTCCCTATTTTGGGATATTACAGTGGTATCAGAGCATAATCTTGGCTCAGCCTGTGGATCTCAGCCATTATTCTATCAAGAGAAGAAGGATAAGAAGAGATGTACAGAAAGGAAAAAGAGAAGACTCCATTATTTGGAGGAAGAAGGGAAGAGAAGCTCTCAAAGCTTCTTTCTAAATCTATATAGAGCATTAAGGGAGATCTCAAGAAAATGAGAAGGGAGATGGAATCTACAAAGGAGTTTGGATCTAGAGCCAAATCTAGATTTGCACATGATAGGTGTGAGCATGCAACTACACCCTATTATGTACAACACAATCAAATGCCCATATCTACCATGAGAGAGTTGAAAGAAGAGGAAATCCCAAGGAGGGAAGCTCTTAGTAATTTTCAGCAAGAGTATGAATCTCAAACTGAGAAGTTTAGAGATCATATCACTTTCCAAGAGTTCTGCAAGATCAAGGTGGAGAGGAGAAACCAACATGACATGGATAGATTTTCTCTATCTACTTTTGATGGATCACCAACATGTTCAGCCAAAGCTTGGGTGAAGGAGCTACACACCTATTTGCAGCAGCACCAAGTTTCTGAAGATGAAGCCATCAAAGTTGCAGCGCTGCATTTGAAGGTAAGGCCTATGCTTGGTGGATATTTGAGTCATTTTCATTAAGAAATGAAAATAATTCTTCTTATGAAAGGTTCACTAAGAGATTAGTGGAAAGGTTTGATGGAAAACATTCTGAAACACCATTGGTGGAACTAAATAAACCAAAACCAACAAACCCTTTACATGTGTTGGAAGAACCTATAAACTCAAATCCACTTCAGAAAACTGTTGGAAAAACTCACATCTTGCATAACACCTTTCTAGAGGCAAGATCTCTATCTCATATCTTTGGACAAGAGGGCATGGGGTTCCTTTTTCAAAAGAGGATCCTCTTATTGAGCAGGTGACTCCCATTCATATTGAATAGGAAGAAAAGGATGGGGGCAACAACGTTGTCACATCTAGAGCATATCTAGTCCCTCATGTAAAGGAAGGAGGAGAACATGATCCAACATGAGGAATTCTTGTATCATTGCAAGAAATTCCCCAGGATCTCACATATGGAGGACAAAGAACAATCAATGAGAAGAATGATTGTGAGACATTGCAGATGGAAGGAGAAGGTAGGGAGGAAGGTCAACATCACTTGATGAGGAGCACACACCCCTATCTATTTCAGAGAGCTAATGCAAAGAAGAGGTAGACTGATTTTCACTGTGAGGGAAAGAGCAATATTTCCCATCCATATGTATAGTCTACTCATGACATTGATGTCTCATTACATGGAGGCATTCCACCTGGGAGGCCACCAGATCTGGAGTTGGTAAGAGACATCTTGCCATTTGGTTCACCACTCATAGATTCTAGAGAGGTGAAGATTTTGGAGGAGTCTAGTACAACACAGAGAGTCTGGGGTGGACTCAAGCAGGAGGGAGATATTCTCCCATTTTCAGCATGACCCACTCTCACTATATGTACTGCGCTGACATAAGTTGCTACAATTATGGAGGATGGCACCTTCATGGTGCAAGGGAGATGCTCCATGGGTTTGGAGAAATAGAGGGTACTTCGTTTGAGGAAGGAATCCTACCTACATTGGAGTAGATGGAGGCCACTCATGCTTACATTGGCCAAGATTAGGAGATTCCTTTTGGATGTGAGCTTCTCATGGGATGCCAACTTCCAAAGATCACCAATTCTATTTGAGCATGAGCAACTACATGATGGGCATGGCAGCACTTTGGAGGATGAATTTGGCATGGGGGATGTCAAAGGAGTAGACAACAGCATGTGGGGAACTCCACATTTCAGATCTTCAGCACTGTCTCTTAGGATGATTGATCCATATTGGAGGTCTCAACTCTTGGTAGAGTACTCCAAGGATCTTGGTGCTTGCATGTTTTTTGATGACCCGAATGGAGATGATAGATATGTGGTGGATGATGTGGTCATCTATTCTTATGGAAGAGTCTTCTTGACTAAAGCTTCTGAGCTCAAGGAGAAGCTGCTACATGCAGCACATGAGGACTTCCTTTCTATGCACTTTGATGCATATCATTCTTTGATGGAGGAGTTCACTTGGGAGGGCATCCAACATTGATGATATTTAAATATATGCAGAGATGGCAGTCTGGAATGCTGATGGAGAGGTTACACAACCATCCCTACCCATTGAGAGCGAAGGGGAGAATTTCCAATATATCGCCCACCAACGACCAAAGTACATGGTGGAGTGTTGGACGGATAAGTCGTTCTTGCTGACAAGACATACCTCCCAAGTGTCCTATGGACAGCTAGCAACAAACAGACAAACAAAAACTATTTTCTCTAGATAATATCCGATTCAGAATTACCTACAACAGGGGTTTTGAAGACCTACTTGTAGTCTAGCACTGTTCGTAATGATCTTCTTTCTAGTTGCTTAAAAGAGTCGTCTTCAAAGATCTGCAATCACAAACATAGAGAAAATCAATAGAACCTGCATAATATAAAATAATTCACGAATCATATATCTATCAAGATGATCAAGGAATTCAAGAAACAAGCTGATTAATTAAATAAATCATTGATAAAACATGATAAACAAGCTACTTAATTAAAGAACTCATTGAGAAAACAAGATTAATTCGTATTATCTTTTAAGAATATGAGTCTTATAAACTAGGTTCATGATGTCATATGTGCCTTCTCGTCTGAATAGGCGTTTTATCTCCCAAGCTTTGCACTCTCTCAGCTAAAATGCACATGGGTGTGTAATCATTCCCACATAATGATCAGTTAAGAGAGTCTAAGTTTCTACAACATTTCTCCTCAAAAATTCTCAAAGTCTCACCCTTTCAATCTCAGTCAGTACCCTTGAGACTGAACCAAAGCTTCAATTTATAGGAGAAGGAAATTGGTTACAACTCCAAAATGGAAGGGATAGAGTCCCCTTATCAAGGGATTAAGTTCCAAAATCCAAGGAATAGGCTCCTTTAACGAAGGAATGAATGTTAATGATAATGGAGGGATTGAAGCTTTGACCAGATAACACCTTATAGAAGCTTCCAGCTAGGAGAATATTCGACCAGCTGGGCTTCTAGAACTTAATTTTCCGCTCATTTTACCTTTTACATGGGTCCGCAGTTTTAACACAAAACGTGTGGTAGGTACGCAGTTTTCCTTCACAAAAGGTGCGGTACTGCAGGTAATGGCTAGGAAAAGTGCAGAGTTAGGTTTTTAATGATTTTTATGAGCTTTTCTCCAAATTCAAGACTTGTTTTAGGAACTTTAGGGTTTTTTTGACTTCTAAGGGAGCATGATATAGGTGTTGATAGACCCATATGAACAACTAAATGTCATGGTGACAAATTTTAGTGTAACAGATTACCCCCTAAAGCGCAAAGTCTAAGATAATTCGAAGAGTGAAGTGCTTTATCATTTCAAGGATTAGCTTGTGGATACCCCAGTCGAAATCTTATAAAAACATTCAACAAAAAACATATAAATATATATCATCACTGAGGTAGGCATTCCCACACTCAGTTCAAAAAATAAATAAACTTGTTCTAATGTAGAAATGATTTTACTATCACATCAATAATGTAGACATAGTATGGATGTAGCCATCTGTTATGAATATTCTAATGCATAATGAATAATAAAACTTCTCATAGCCTGGATGGTGGAAACTAGATCTAGGGTCTTGATTTATGCTTCCCGAAATAGTACGATTCTATCCATGAAATTACATGTGTTGAAGTCGAACATGGTAGAACCCACTTGATTACCAGTCAATGATGTGAACTATTAAAAAGTGTGAGAGAAACCACCAATAATGACTATGGCTCTCAAAGTACTCAGTACAATCCATGAAATGTGAATAAGTGATCTGAAGTCAAACATTTCACGGAATCGTTCGATTGAAGGTCAATGATGCAACCTGTCATCGAAGGCAAGAAACCTGCCATTACGACATGCAGATTCCAAGGTATTGACAGATTCTAGATAAAATTCCTAGATGATGAGCTGTCATAGATAGAAATTGATCCGTCGTAAACAAGATCACGAAACAAAACCATAGATCAAGTTTTGAAGAATTTTTTTGCAAGGATTGACTCAGGGATGGTCAACGCGAATGGAGACAAATGTTTGTAGATGAATGGTTTGTTTGACTTTCCTCTTGAACACATAACGACACTGCAGATGGTTTGGTAACAATTTCTCTAATATAATACCTAGAAACTGACTGAAGACCTTTAATGTGGTTTGATTAACTGATAGGGAAAGGATTTTCCCAACCCAGGAAGAAGTGTGACAAAAGTGTCGTGTTCAAGAGTGGTTTACTGCTTTTAAATCAAAGTGTAACAAATGACTTTGTTTTCTCTCTTTTCCCCCACCATTTTTGGCAAGTACCTCTTTATTTTTGACAAGCTTGAGGAGGATAACATTTGCTTGTTTAAGCTCATCCTTTGGATGAGTCCAACTTAGTTTTAAAAAAAACCCTAAGAAGGAGTGGTCCATTCTTGTTTGTAATCGACAGGTCCTTTACTGTTAAATTTTAACGAGTCTAGTATAGGAGAAACTCGGTGTTTTTCATTTTTAGGGAGTCAGAAGAAAAAACTTAAGAAAACTCCATGGGTGTAATTTTTCGTAATTTTAGTCACTCAGGCCCGAAAAAGGATAAAATAATGCGGGAGAGAACTCTATTGACCATGATTAGTCAACGTATACCTTTTTTGTAAACAGTCCATTTCAGTCCGGAAAATGGGTAAACTTATACTAAAGGGACAACTGTTCATTTCCTTTAACGAGTTCGAGTAGTCAAGTACTCGGAAATATTTTCATCTTTAGAGAGTCTAAAAAGGGCTTAAAAAATAACTCTAAGATTTCATTTTTTCATAATTTTCAAGAGCCTGAAAAAGTGATAGAAGTATACTCATCATTTTCGCTTTTTTGTAAGTTTTAACGAGTTCAAAAAAGGGATAAAAAAGTACTCATATGGCCGACTTTCAATTTAATGTACGAGTAGGAAAAGATAGAAAGAACTCGACATTTTCATGTGTTTTACGAGAATGAAAGATAGTAAAATAATCTCGGGATTTCCATGAGTTTAACGAGTCTTGAAAATAATAACCGAAATTGACTCAATATAGGTTTAATTTTTACAAAATCTTGAAACAGAGAAAAACTATGCTTCAGATAGGTTTGATTTTTACACAAGCTTGAAACGTAGAAAACTTTGCTTGAAAGTGGTTTCATTTTTACACAAGCTTGAAACGTAGGAAAACTGTGCTTGAGAAAGGGTTTGTTTCATTTTTACACAAGCTTGAAATAGAGAAAAAATATGCTTGAGATAAGTTTGAATGCCCCCCAAGCATAACTTGCTAGAGCGCATGCCCCCCAAGCTTCACTTCATTCAACTAAGTATACTACTGGTTACTAAAAGCTGGATGGAATGAAGGTTCATTTACAATATCAGATAAAAGACTCGAATTGAATAGGAGAGGATTTGTTTCATTTTTTAACGAGGTTGACACAGGAAAAGAACCATCCTCATGGTGGATTTTTTCATTTTTTAACGAGGTTGACACAGTAAAAGGAACTATCCTCATAAAATACTATTTCTAATATACCTACATAACCTACTAATTCATTTTTAAATGAGGTTGACACAGGAAAAGAACTGTCCTCATGGGTCACTGATTCATTTTTTAACTAGGTTGACACAGTAAAAAGAACTTTCCTCTTGACCTACTGATTCATTTTTTAACAAGGTTGACACAGTAAAAGGAACTATCCTCATCAGACTTATTTCATTTTTTAACAAGGTTGACACAGTAAAAGGAACTCTCCTCATATCTCTGTTTCATTTTTTAGCGAGGTTGACACAGTAAAAGGAACTCTCCTCACCATAATTGTTTCATTTTTTAACGAGGTTGACATAGTAGTAGGTACTATCCTCGCAAGACTTCTTGATCATGGCTTCCAAGAGGTCTTCATCAGATGGAATAACAGTTCTTTGAAAGGAACACATGTCAAGGGACTCAACAGGGATAAGAACATCACGTTCAAATAACCCCATAGAGTCTTCCATGTCAATTACCGGATCTAAGTCAAAGGAAGTCAAGAAAACAGTGAGAGGCTCACTTGCATCGGTAACTAAAAACATGGGACTGGTTGCCACATAATTAACCTGTGGCGGGGTAGATACCACTTTAGTATAAGGAACATTTAGGGTTGTCGGATTTGTGGTAGTCGAATCAAGACTAGTGAATGAAAGTTGGTCAACAGTCACAATGTTTCCATTGTGAGGGAAAGACATCACGTGAAAGAGTGTCGATACGAAAACTTTCATTGCATAGACATAGTCTTGCCCAAGGAGTAAATTGAAATCCAAGGGGCCTTGAACTACCATAAGATCAATACAGACAATTTTACCTTCCAAAGTAATAGAAAACTTAGGAAGGATCCCTAAAGGTTCACTAATGGTTCTGCTAAAAGCTTTCAGATTATACGTAACAGGCACAAGCTGAGGGGAACCCAAAGCTTTCCAAGTAGTTGAGGATAAAATACTAACAGAAGCACCTTCATCAACATGTATGTGGCGTACATTCTTATGACAAGCCTACACAATTATTTGGAAATGGATGGAAGAAGGAAGACGAGGTTTTGTCAGTCTATTCCAATCAAAGGAAAAGACCTCGGTACTTGGAGGGGGATTTGTAGAAACAGGTGTACTTCCCCCTGCCATAGAAGAATATGATATAACAAGAAGAACCTGAGTGGTATGAATTTAACTCTCTACAGGGAGAGCGGGATCGGCCGAAAGTGAAAATGAGTTGACCACTTGATCAACTAATGGATCATCAACCCGAGTGATATCAATTTCACTCTCCAATAGAAGAGTGGGATTGACTGTACTTGGAATTAGATCAATCACTCCGTCAGTTGATGATAGGTTGGGAGAAAATTTACGGCAACCAGTTGGAAGTTCTTGCTGTGGAACAATAAGGTTTTCCAACAATTTTGAGGCTTCATCCATGTGAGGATAAATGTGAGTTTGATGACTCCCTTTGCATAAATTACAAGGAAAATTAACTTTACCCTTTTTTCCAGGAACCTAACTATCACTAGTTTATGGATCAATAGTAAGTTGATGAGAATGTTCTGACCATACTTCCAAGACCTTTGGAATACCAGGACAATTGATAAGGAAGTGGTCACCCTTACGAATAATGCAAGGGTATTTTGGTTTACGATGCATGTTGGAGGTTTCTTCAACACTACTAACACTTACAACTATGGTTGAATGGTTGAATTCTTTCTTAACTTGCTTCTTCTTGTTCTTCCCTTTCTTCTTCTTCTTAGCCACCTAGTTACTAGCGTCAAGGCTTTTACCAAGCAAAGAGGAAGAAAGGGAGGAAGAAATATTGGGCGAAGAAGGTAAAGGGTCAACATGAGGTTGGTGATGTTGAGATGGTGAACTCTGTTGAGGTGAAGCATTTGGTTGAGGTGGAACAATTGGAGTATTCGGGGCCAATGAAGTTGAAAATAACCAATCGGTAAACCTATTGTAAATCCAGGTAATGACAATGTAGCCATATAAGTAGGACCAAAATTTCCAAATCAAGGAAAAGTACTAGGATTCTCGTTAAGAGGGGTTCCTTGGTTGGTAAATTCCGGAACAGTTGCCATTAGATTCAACTTTAGTGAATTTTATTAATAATTTAAAACTAAAATTAACAATTAACAATTCACACCTAAAAAATTAAAATTCACAATTCACACCTATGGTCTCTAAAAGTAAAAACAAAGAAATTAACACGTGCTATCAAATTTAGGAGTCAAACCACACACAAAAAGTAGATTCCCACACTAAAAACACTAGTTGGTGATGAAATCCAACATCGTAGAATTTTAATGCAGAAATGGCGGTTGGAACAGTTAGCCTGATAACTTGCTTAATGAAATAGACTGGTGCAAGTTTCTCCACTTAAACTATCTCGAGTGAAGAAAACCCTCCAGAGAGTCCAAGTGAGTCTAGTTGATGTCTACTCCAGGTACAGTGGGATCTTCCTTCCACCATCACCTTGGGAAAGAATCCTAAAGTTTATGGCCACTAAGGTCACCAACAGGAACAAATATACCTAGGGGAATAGTCTACGATCTGATACACACATAAGGGTAGAGTAACAAAGCTTAATCCCCTTGAAGGCTCCTTGACATAATCCAAGGTTTACTGACAAGTGACCCCAGGCTCCTCGATAATGGTCAATCTGAGGTTTACCGTTGTTAATACGTGTATGTCTTCTATCGTTCCCAATGAGGAAGGATTGATTACCTCACTGGTTTAGATATGATCTCGCGCTTGACTTCTTTAGGAGGAGCTTCCCAGAGCATACATGCTACTATTGGAATTTTCCTATTGCAAGATCAACTACTTGTTTGTTTTAGTTGCTTTGGAAAGTTAACTACAACCTATTCCAAAGCACTAATCCTGAGCTAGATTGGTGGAAAGAGCCCTAGAAATGTAAAAATTACTAGATGAATTTTAATTAAGCGCTGTGTTATTTAGGATGTTATTACTCAAAGGGTAAATGGATACGAAACCAATGGTTTTATGACCCGACTCAAAACTGAATGCAATTGAATATGATAATGTAATCTTTTCAATTCGATGAATCCTAACTAAAGTAAGGAGAGAGTTTCCATTCACTTCCAACAATGAAAAAAATTGATCAATAAGAGAAAATATAACAAATTCTCTAATGCACTAATTTCATCAAGAAAAACTAATACTAATCAATTCCATATTTTTTTATTTTTGTGTTTTTAAAACAAGCATAAAAACATGTAAATTCAAATTAAAGAAACTGATCTAAATCTACGATTGATTTTTCAGAATGTAAACTATGCAGTTGTAATCTATACACAATTCACTTGAAAAGTATGCAAATGTAATCTATGCACATTTTTCATTCATATTCTGAAAATGAGAATTCTAATTATGAAAATGTGATATATGCAAGAGAATTCTCAAACACAAGATGATTCTAATGTAATCTAAGAACCAATCAAGTGTAAGTAAAGAAAATTGGGTGAGAGTTCCAAAGATCAAAAAATAAAAACACTCAAAGACGATTAACACTCAGACACAATTTAGCCCCCCCCAAAAAAAAAGAAAAAAGATGCAAAATTGTTAAGAGACTGAGACAAACCTTGAAGTAATGACAAAAGGAAATCAAATTAATAATTTCTCAAAAAAGAATACTCAAAACACCTAATTAACTTAATGGAGACTGATGAGATTGTAAAATTGCTGAAAGAAATTTCGACAAGGCTTTCTGACAGAAAATACAAGTCTGGGTATACACTGAGAATCTAACAAAATAATCCAAAAAAGAGAATTTTAAGGTTTCTAAAAATTTTCACAGGGTCTGTAGGTTTCAGTGTAAGCAGGTGCGGTCCTACACTATTTATACAAGAAACATGTGGAGATGCCCGCACTGTTTCTAAAAGAAAAGTGCGCATACCAGAAAACTAAAAGAAAAATAAAAACTCTAAAAAAATTTTCAGGGACTCTATAGGGATAAATTACCCAAGCCAGTATAAACCAAACAAAATCAGAAAAATAGTTTCACAAGTCAAAAATAAAAGAAATCAAATTTCAAGATCTATTCCCCAGCAGAGTCACCATTTTGTTGGACGAATAAGTCGTTCTTGCTGGCAAGACAAACCTCCCAAGTGTCCTATGGACAACTAGCAACGAAGAGACAAACAAAAACTATTTTCTCTAGATAATATTCAATTCATAATTAGCTACAACAGGGGTTTTGAAGACCTACCTGTAGTCCAACGCTATTTGTAATGATCTTCTTTCCAGTTGCTCGAAAGAGTCGTCTTCAAAGATATGCAATCACAAACATGGAAGAAATCAGTAGCACCTGCATAGGATAAACTAATTCACGAATTATATATCTATCAAGATGATCAAGGAATTCAAGAAATAATCTAATCAATTAAATAACTCATTGATAAAACATTATTAACAAGCTACTTAATTAAAGAACTCATTGAGAAAACGGTATTCATTCGTATTAGCTTTGATGAAGAAAGAGCCTTACAACCGTGTCCACCTTGATGTCGTACATGCCTTCTTGGGGTTCGGAATAGGTGTTTCTTTTACTCTGACAAGCTTTGCACTCTCTCAGCTAAAATGCACATGGGCATGTAATCATTCCCACATAATGATTAGTTAAGAGAGTCTGAGTTTCTACAACATTTCTCCTCAAAAATTCTCAAAGTCTCACCCTTTCAATCTCAGTCAGTACCCTTGAGACTGAACCAAAGCTTAAATTTAT
The DNA here is from genome assembly GCA_034641835.2 of Pinus albicaulis. Lineage (NCBI taxonomy): Eukaryota > Viridiplantae > Streptophyta > Pinopsida > Pinales > Pinaceae > Pinus > Pinus albicaulis. The sequence goes on from CM076569.1 coordinate 429,017,549, forward strand.
AGGAGAAGGAAAGTGGTTACAACTCCAAAATGGAAGGGATAGAGTCCCCTTATCAAGGGATTAAGTTCCAAAATCCGAGGAGTAGGCTCCTTTAATGAAGGAATGAATGTTCATGATAATCGAGGGAGTGAAGCTTCGACTAGATAACGCCTTCTAGAAGCTTCCGGCTGGGAAAATATTCGACCAGATGGGCTTCTAGAACTTAATTTTCCACTCATTTGACCTTTTACGAGGGTTCGTAGTTTTAATACAAAAAATGTGCGGTAGGTACCACAGTTTTCCTTCACAAAAGGTGCGGTACCACAGGTAATGGCTAGGAAAAGTGCAGAGTTAGGTTTTTTATGATTTTTATGAGCTTTTCTCCAAATTCAAGACTTGGTTTCGGAACTTTGGGGTTTTTTGACTTCTAAGGGAGCATGATATAGGTGTTGATAGACCCATATGAATAGCTAAATTTCATGGTGACAAATTTTAGTGTAACATGGAGAAGGTACAATTTTGCTTTATAATTTGTACTTCTTTACTTATTGGCTATCCTTTTGGTGGTTTGTGGGGGAAGCCACATGATTCTTGGTGTGCACCATTGGCACCACATGTTACTTTCATGATCCTATCTTGTAGGATGATTGTGGCAGCAAAAAAGTGGTTGGAAAAGCACTTGTTATTCTTTGATTTCAGGTAGGCAAGGGATGCACTGCGCTGGTTCCATGTGTGGAACTGTGATCCACTTTCCGGTTGTCATATGGCAACTTGTTTTCATTGGTTTTTGCTTCCATATATTTCTGATGCTTCGATGTTCATGGGAAGCTTTGTTTGGAGAGTGGGACAAGAGTTGGAGGTGCCCATTGGGTGTATGATTCTCCCTAATTTATATGTTGCATGTTTCAGGAGAAACAATGGGCAAACCATGATTTCCATACTACATATCTTTTCTTCAGGTGGGAGGAGTCATTTGGAGAGCTTGAGTTTTTGGAGGAGGCATTTCATGGCTGAATTGTTTGGTGGGGTAACTTTGGCCATTCTTGGAGGCCATATCATTTCAATCCAAGATTAGAAGCACCCCCATACATACCATAAATGGAGAGAGAAAAAACTTGGGTGGAAGAATATAATCTCTCCATGCAACCCCAATACATTGCATGAACCAGGGGTTGAGGATTATTTTGATGAGCTACCTAGAATGGCTCATTTCATTTGGATGATAGCATGGGATTGGGAGTTTCTCATTGGGAATGAGATCCCCCATGCTTGTCATAACTCCTACCTTGAGGAGGCCACTGGATAGCAAAAAGGGTTCCACTTACACCTTCCACCTTATCATGATGTGAGCCATTTGGTCTTTCATACTTGGGAGAAAACATTGGAGGGAAAATTTTGTTGTGAAACTAGCTCCAAAAAGAGAAGAAAAGAGATATCAATGCCATAGAAATAAGCCACTTCGAGGGGGAAACCTCCAATACATTACATGAATGAAAAATTATTTGATGATTCAAATTACAAAACCTCCTTTATATATATAGGAGTCCATAGGGCCATAATTTAATCCTAGTAGGGCCACAATGTAATCCTAGCCGACCTAAAAATAATAATTTAAGGGCACAATAATAACAATATGGGGGTTACAAGGATACAATAATAACAATAAGGGGGCTACACTAACAACAATAAGGGACTATAATAGTAATATAGGGACCTAACATCCCCCTCTCCTTCAAAAAAGTGTTGTCCTCAACGAGTAGCTCTGGGTGCTTATGTATAAAATTCTCATCCTCCCATGTAGAATATTCAGTGGGTACAAGTTCTTCCACTTGATGAGATACTCTGAAATTGATCGATTCCGTAGCTGTTGAGTTCTTGTTTCCATGACTGCTTCAGGTTCCAATATGATTTTTCCTTCCTCATCAAGTTCTGGAAACATTTTTTGAACTGGAAGATTTTCACCTATAACCTTCTTTAAGCATCAAACATGGAAAATTGGATGCACTCGTGAAGACGCTGGAAGCTCCAATTTGTATGCTACCATAGTACCAATCTTTTGCAACACCTTGTAAGGAACATAATACTTTGGAAATAATTTATTATCCTTCTTTGATTGCTTGAGGGACATTTGTTTGTATGGTTGTAGCTGTAAAAATACCCAGTCTCCTACATCGAAAATTCTCTCGCTGCAATGTTGATCTGCCTGTTGTTTCATTTGATTTTGTGCCAAATTCAGGTTGTCCTTTAAGAGTTGGAGAACTTCTTGTTGATGCTCGATGTGATCTTCCACTGCTTGAACCTTCAAATTTTCTCTTAAATATGATGTGATGGATGGTGGATGATATCCATAAAGTGCCGTAAATGGGGTCATTTTTGCTGCAGTATGGAAGGAAGTGTTATACCACCATTCAGCGAGAGGTAACCACTTGACCCATTGTGTTTTTTTATCAGATACAAAACAACGAAGATTTCCTTCCAAACATTTATTTACTATCTCAGTTTGACCATCGGATTGAGGATGATAAGATGAGCTATGAGCTAATTGAGTACCCAAACAAGAAAATAACTCCATCCAAAAATTTCTAGTAAAAATGGGATCTTTGTTGCTCACAATAACCCTTGGGTTTCCATGTAGATTTTGAATTGTGTCCATAAATGTAGTAGCAACTATATTTGCTTTAAATGGATGAGATAATGCACAAAAGTGTGCATACTTGGTAAGTCTATCAACTACCACCATGATGACACTCTTTCCTTCGGACTTAGGTAAACCTGTGATAAAATCCATTGAAATATCCTCCTAATGTTGACTTGGAATGGATAAAGGTTGTAGAAGACCCAGGGTCTTAATTGGCTCAACTTTATTCTGTTGGAAAACCAAACATTCCGCCACAAACTTTTGAATATCAGATTTAAGGCCATCCCAAAAAAATTCTTTCTTCACCCTGTGGTAAGTTTTTAAAAATCCCGAGTGTCCTCCTAAAGGAGAAGTGTGTAATTCCAAAAGAATCTTTTGTTTTAGTTGGGAATTCTTACAAAGATATAAGCGATCTTTGTACCATAAGGAATCATTTTTCCAACTAAATGTATCAGATGTACTAGGATCTTGCTGCAACTTTTGAATGAGTGTCCACACTTCTTCATCCTTCTTCCATTCATCTCTTGCTTCGGTTATCCAATCTGGTTGGATAATAGAAATGGCACGAAGCAATGCTTCCACCTCTTCATTCTTTCTTGAGAGTGCATCTGCAACAACATTTAGCTTCCCTTTTTTGTAGATTATTTCAAAGTCATAACCCAACATCTTTGTGACCCATTTTTGCTACTCTTCTGAAGATAGTCTTTGTTCCCAAAAGTGTTTAAGGCTGTCATGATTAGTTTTTACCTTGAAGTGTCTTCCCATTAGGTAAGTTCTCCATTTCTTTAGTGCATGCAGTATTGCTAACATTTCCTTCTCATAAATAGGTTTCTGTAAATACTTTCCCTTGATTGGACGACTTTCAAAAGCAATGGGTCTTCCTTCCTGCATTAAAACTGCACCAATTCCATTTCCTGAGGCATCACATTCCACAATAAATGTTTTTGTGAAGTCTGGCATAGCTAAGACCGGTGCTAGGCACATTGCCTCTTTAAGATGTTCAAAGGCCTTAGTTTCTCTAGGAGTCCATGAAAATGCATCTTTCTTCAATAATGTTGTTAGAGGTGCTGCTATTCTCCCATAATTCTTAACAAACTTGCGATAATACCCTGTTAAACCGAGAAATCCTCGCAACTTCTTTATGGTTGTGGGGACTTTCCATTCCTTAATGGCTTTAATTTTGTTAGGGTCTACTTTAACACCCTCGTGAGATACAATATGACCCAGATATTCCACCTCTTCTACTCCAAAGAAACATTTGGATGTTTTTGCATATAATTGTTTCTCCTGCAATAGTTTGAGCACCCTGTCAACATGTTCAACATGATCCTTCCAAGACTGCTGTAGATTAGTATATCATCAAAAAATACTAGCACAAATTTTCTAAGGAAGGGTTTGAAAATGGAATTCATCAACCCTTGAAATGTAGAAGGTGCATTGGCAAGGCCAAAAGGCATGACCAAAAATTCATAATGACCCTCATGAGTTCGAAATGTTGTTTTTGGAATATCTTCAGTCTTCATTCTAATTTGATGATACCCCGAACGAAGATCCAACTTGGTAAAATAAATTGCTCCATGTAATTCATCCAATAATTCATCAATCACAGGAATGGGAAATTTGTCTTTAATGGTGAGCTTATTGAGCTCCCTATAATCCGGACACATTCGCCATCATCCATCCTTCTTGTGTACCAATACTACAGGAGCAGAGAAAGAACTTTGACTAGGTTGAATTATACCCGCCTCTAACATTTCTGCAATCATACGTTCAATTTCGCTCTTTTGGAAGTAAGGATATCTATAAGGCCTGATGTTTGGAGGAACACTTCCTTGAATCAAATGAATAGCATGATCATGATCACGAATAGGTGGGAGTCCTTTGGGAGTTTCAAACACCTTGGAATGATTGTCCAAGACTTGTTGGAGATCTGCAGAAATAGATGAATTTGATGTTGGAACTTCTAGTGAGCATAATTGTGCAATTACGCCTCGCTGTTCTTTCTTTAGAAGCTTTGTCATGACATTAGAGCTTATTATCCTTCCTGGCTTCCCCGCAATACCCCATAATTTGACTTCCTTTCCTTCTGAAAAAAATTTCAAGAAATGTTCTTGAAAATTAAAAGCTACCGTCCCCAAAGATTGTAACCATTGTACTCCTAGTACAACATCAGCACCTCCCATAGGAATGGAAAGCATTGGACTAGTCAATACATATTCCCCCATGGTTAGCTTGATATTATGGCATTTTCCAGAGAAATTTATAGTTCCTCCATTCGCAACCATCACTTGACATTCTGGTGCTGGGTATAGGAAACAATTTAATTCCTTGGCTACCTTATAATGAATAAAATTATGGGTGCTACCTGAATCAATCAACACTATTACCTTTTCCTTCTTGATATGTCCTTCTATCTTGAGAGTTTGAGGAGTGGTAATTCCTGCCAGTGCATTACACGATATGGTCGGATTCATTTCTTCCTCTTCTAGGGTTGGTTCCCGGTGTATATCCTCTTCTTGTTCATTTTCTTCTTCCTCTTCACAATCTATGTAAAATAATTTCTTCTCAGCACACTTATGACCTTTAGTGTATTTGCTATCACAACTGTAGCAAAGCCCTTTTGCTCTTTTTCTTCCAATTGTTGTGGTGTCAACCTTGTAGGTTGTGGAAATCTAGGCGTAGCAACACTTCCTTCTTTATAGAATTGAGTGGTAGGCTTCCTTGTCGCCATTATTTTACATTCAAATTTTCTTGCCAACCCGAATGCCTTCTCCAATGAATCCGGTTCCAAAATGCGAACTTCATGTTGGATGTTATCCTTTAAAGTGCCTATGAAGAGATCGATCCTGTGTTCCTCCGGAATATCAGTTACCCTTATATTCAATTTTTGGAAGTCCTCAATGTGCTGCCCCACTAAACCCTTTTGTTTGAGATTTATCAATTGGCTAAAGAAGGTGTTTTTCTTTGTATCCTCATAATGTGCTATCATTTCCTCCGTAAAAATTGACCAAGTGACAATTTTTTTATGGGAGCAAAGCCATCGATACCATACAAATGTATTTTGTTCTAAATGTAAAGTTGCAATGCGTACCTTTTGTGTGTTTTGTACATTATGGAGATCAAAATATTGCTCCATCTGTAGTATCCATGTTACAGGATCCTTTCCATCAAACTTCCTCATATCCATTTTTGGAATATGGTGATTCTTCCCACCAAAATTAGATTTTATGAAATCACGATTAACATTTATTTTGTTCTCATCATGAGTTTCCTCTACTATCTTTTCACCATTAGGAAACATTTCTTATATCAACTTTGTCAAACCTTCCATGTCTGCTTTTAGATCATTCTTCATGTTTTCCATTTTCTCATCGATCTTAGCTTCCATGTCATCCATCTTAGATTCCATGCCAGCTTCCATGCCATCTATCTTAGATTCCATGCCATTATTCAAACCATCCATCTTAGATTCCATGCCTTTCTTCAAACCATCCATCTTAGTTTCCATGCCTTTCTTCAAAACTTCCATGTCATTTTTTGTTGCTCTTTGCGAGAGCGAAATTTGTTGCACTTGCTCTTGTAATTTTGATATGTCATGTTGCCATTCTTCGTCTTCATGAGTCATAGTAGAGATTTATAAAGGCTTAATGGGTGTTGAATTATTTTTAGGGGCCATTTTAGAATCCAATACTAATATCTATTCTACAATATGCCCTTGGAATCAATTCAACTTGATTCTTCAAACAATACTTATGCAATTCGGAAAACAAATACACACCTTTTACTTGCTTTTGAGGAGCTCGATATTAAAATTGAATTATCTATATAACTGTGAATCCTCAATATCTGAAATTTAGCCTTGAAGTATCCCTCTGAAGCTTCTTTCAAATGCCACATGTCTGATCTGATTTGGATTCTTCAAGGCAAAGTTATGTCCAATCTCCCACAATGACCCAATTTTGGACTAGTTCAGTAGAGCGAACTTGTACGACTTGCCATGTGTCACTGTTTCCTCTTTTGGCTCTGAAATTGATAGAATGAAAACTACAGTCCGTGTACTTGCATCCAATTTTTACAGCATTCCAATCCGATGCTCAGAGAGAGCTATAAAGATTTTCCCACGATCACCTCTTTGAGATGAAATTCAGAAGCCTCAAAAAGCCCTAACTTCCATAGATCATATCTCCAAAAATTTGCGAACCAATATCTAAAATTTTGCGACGCTCTTCCTCAGGATTGTGGCTTCACACTCTAAAAATTTCAGCTTCTGAACTTTTGTAGAAAAAAAATTATTACGAAAATACCACGATGACCTGGTTAGGTTAAATTTAGGAGCTTGCAAAATTACCTAACTTGCACAGATCATATCTCTGAAAATATTGTGAAAAAATATCTGAAATGCTTTGACGCTGTTCCTTAGGATTTTGGCTTCGTACTCTAAAAATTTCATATTCTGAACCTTCATAGAAAAAAATTTATAGCGAAAATGCCACAATGACCTGTTTGGAGCAGCGAAACCTTAGAATCTCAAAGTTCTGATACCAAATGTTGTGAAACCAGCTGCAAAAAGAGAAGAAAAGAGATATCAACACCTTAGAAATAAGCCACTTCAAGGGGGCAACCTCCAATACATTACATGAATGAACAATTCTTGGATGATTCAAATTTACAAAGCCTCCTTTCTATATATAGGAGTCCATGGGGCCACAATGTAATCCTAGTGGGGCCACAATGTAATCCTAGCCGACCTAACAATAATAATTTAAGGGCACAATAATAACAATATGGGGGTTACAAGGGTACAATAATAACAATAAGTGGGTTACACTAACAACAATAAGGGACTATAATAGTAATATAGGGACCTAACAACATTTACTGTATTATTTTGAGCAAAGGTGGGGAATGCTTGATAAGGAGGCCACAAGAGGAGGAGGGGAGGAATTTTTCTCCACTTTTGCAGTTTCGAGGACAAGCAACATTTTGGAGGGGGAGGACTGTAATATTCCAAAAATTTAGCCTTAAGGTAATATCCAAAAATGGGAATACACAACAATGCCTGCTGGAATAACACACTCTTCAGAAATCTATGCACTGAAATGAGTTTTCAGCTCCTAGATCCCTTAGATCAGTGGATCTAGTGTCTAGATCCAAAAGGAGAGAAAAAACAAATCAAACTAGGTGAGGTAAACAGACCTCCCACCACCTAGTATAGCTGGAAAACACCCAAAGAGAGGGGCTGTAGCTATATGCAACAAACTGCTTCAGAAATAACGCAGTTTAACTATTTGAGAGAAAGAGACCAATATGGAGGTTCAGAATTCAACTATCCATCAGAAAAATAGATTTACAATGCAGCTTATACAATGTATAATAGAAAAGAGAAGAATATACAAGAAGATTCCCTTAGAAATGAGGTGCTAGAACCACAAGAAATGTCTGAATAAGCTTAACAATGTTATTTTCATTGGATGAAGTAGAAGTAGATTACAACTTAGATATAGGGAAGATATGTATACAAAATGATAGATCCATTTCATATCTGTATACAAGAAAGGCTCCTTTATACACTCCCCTTGGGGGTTTCAGCAAAACATGAATAATAATGAGTAGATCTGAGATCTAAGTTACAGATCTGCAGTAGTATTCAGAAAAATCTGAATCATGTGAAACACAACAGATCAGATCTGAAATAACATGGATTGGATGGCCAATCCATGGATCACCACAATGAAAGGAAGAATCCAATCACTAGAGATCTCTCCTCCAAGATGATGCCAAGATTCCCTGCAACTCTGCTCTTGCATATAACACAGTAATGGAAGAGGGACTATGCTGTAGACTTTGAGTATGCTTTGGACTAATTCCAAGATATGGATATGGAGCTCCAAGGGTCTATAACACTCTTATCAAAGGGATATAAGACTTTCCCAATGAAAAGGGGTGCTAGAGATGCATAGATCTGGAAAGATCTATCCTCCACTTGCTGTAGCTCACAAGGACAACCCAATCCTAAAAAAGATCAACGTTGTAGGTGCAAGATGAAGCTTGGCCAAATGCCATATAGTGGACAAGAAAAACAAGGCTCCTCCAAGAGCTGCTCAAGGAAGGAGGTGGGATTCCCGCTCAGGAACACCCAATGCTAAACAACATTATTCTCAGCTAAATAGCTAGAGAATGATATATGTCTGAACAGACCATATATTCAGAAAATGATAATCATAAACAACCCTCTCATACTGCTCTCCTCTTCTTTTTATAAGATAAAAGCCTTGCCAAACCCTAAACCACTTAAATGAGTTAGCTCCTTTCACATGTGGAGCCTCCATCTAAAACTGTGTTGTGCATCCATGAGGTACATTGCATCTAGACTGCGCTGTAGATTTGGTCAAGGTTGACCAAGTCTCATAGTTCAAACCCATTCAAACCTGCAAGTGTCTTATTTACATGGCCCATATTTGTCTTTGTTCACATGGGCATTGATTTATTCATTATTTTCAGGAGTTTTACATGTCCTCCTTTATTCATTTATTCAATCAACAGAAAATGAAACAAAATTGTATATTCCTCTTAGCTTGGGCTAAGTAGGAATATCACAGTCCTCCCTTGAAAAATGTTGCTTTTCCTCAAGCAACTGATAGGGTGAGTTCTGAAACACTTCTCCTCCTCCATTGGTGACACCATCAAGGATCAAGCTTTCCTCATAAGCTAGGTTCTCACCAATCCAACCCTCCATGAATTGTTCCTCCAAAGTCAATATGAGATGTGCATAATCCATCCCACAAGGAGTCAAGAAATCACATGAAACAAATATGGCTGAACCAATACTCTCTCTAAAACATGTATCATGAGGTACATAGAGAGTTTCCATCCCATGAGGTACATATATGCTCCCCATCCTCCCTCCATACATTCCCATGAATAATACAAGTATGTCATCTATGTATGGAAACAAAATTACAAATAAACAAACAGAAATTTGAGCATGAGGAGGTGGGTCATAACCCCACATATGATACCATGCATCTCCTGCTTGCATTAGATCAAGGTTTGGTAAGTGGTTTCCCCACCACTTACTTGTTGCACATGTCATCTCACTATGGTTGGAAATGTGAGATATGTTTTGTGCCTTTGGGAAGCACCCATCATGAAAAAGAATCTCCCTTTTCACAACAAGGGAGTGGCCAAGTTCATAAATTTTAGTGGCCCAACAGATTCCATGAGATCTACATGATATATTACTCCCTTTAGGATTCATGGCTTGCATAAACATGGTAAAATAATGTGATAAATCAGAAAATGAAACTTGCTTTACATGATCAGATTATTTACCATCAAAGTTACTCATACACATGGAGTTGTGCATGGACATTTCTCCTCTTTAAAAAGAAGGGAGAGATGGCTGAAATGACTTTTGCATAGAGTCCCTTGGCTGCCCCAACTCCACATAGCTCATGAACTCTTGAAAGTGCTGATGTAGTTCCTCTTTCAAGCCTCCCCAATCAAGGCTCTTCATGATTAGAGTGTAGATCTTCATTGATTGCATATGGCTGAAAAGGAACACTTTGTGTGCTCCTTGTAGTATCTTCTGCTTGAGCTTGGAAGCTCTAGACAAGAAGACTCTACCATGATGATAGATGACCCCTCCTTGGACTAAGTAGCCCTCTTCTTGCAGCATGTCATCAAGTACCATATGTGTGTGAAGATCTTTGGAATACTCTACAAGCAGTTGAGATTTCCAATACAGATCTACACTGCTCAACAATGAAAGTGCTGATGATACATCTACAGGAATGTCTGTCATATTGCTGATCTTCTCCTGGGCATCCCCCATGCCAAAGGTGTGAGTTGGAAGGTTGATCCTTCCATTCTTCTCCTCCCATAGCGTAGATCCAGATATGACAGTGGGTGGTGATGATAAGAGAAAACGATCTCCCTTCTTCTTGAGCTTACCCAAGCCTCCCAGTGCTGTAGCCTTGTCTTCTAATGCTCCAATCCTTCTTGGACTCATGAGTGGAGCATCAAGATATGGGACACCTTTCACCAAATCTGAATCAGGTGGTCTCCCAGGTGGTTTTCCACAAGACAATGATGCCTCATGGTTCATTCTCCCATGCTTATCATATGGTATCAACATCCCCTTGATTCCAAAGTGCAAGTTCACCTCTGATTTTTGTGTGGAAGTCCCAGGTGGTATCAATCCTAAGGATGCAAGAGTGCTTTGGAGTGGAACATTTTATCCTTTCTCTTCTTCATGCACTAGTGGATCATGTCTTTCTATAACAACATTGTGACCCCTCCTTTGTTTTGTATTATTGTCTACTAGCATGTATTAATCTACTTTCATTTCCTCCATATGTTGTTGAGATTGCAACAAGATGATGAGCTTAGTGGAAAGAAGTCGCCTTCACTAAGTGGGCCCGCAGGCTATTTTTGGCGCAAAGTCTATTTTTAGACTATGTCTATTTTTAGACATGTCGATCATGATTCTATGAGTTGCAGGATGCTATTTGTGGAGGGATGGTCAAGTTGGAAAAATATATGGACTTATATTTTTAGACATACTGGGCGGAATCTATTTTTAGATTGCCAGTCTAAAAATAGATATGTCGAATATTATTAGCTCTTAATAATATTTGGACTCTAAACATTATCTTATCCTCTTGGAGCACTTCAGTTTGATGCATGGATGTGGCACATGCAGCTGATAGAAGGAATTACGCTATTCCTAGGGTCTAAGTGGAGCTATTGCATGATGACTTCAGTTAGAACTCATGTGAGTGAGTTTGGTGGAGTTGATTGAGGAGTTGATGGAGTTGTGTTCAGTTTAACTCAGTTAAACATAGTTGAACTAGTTGTATTTAGTCTAACTAATTAATACACTAGTGATGAGTGGTGTGAATTAATTATTAATTAATTCACTAATTATTAACTCATAAATCAACTAATGAACACATCAGTTAACTTCAGTGCATGGATAGTTTCAGTGGAGATCAGTGATGGAGGTAGGTGAAAGAGCAGGTTGACTATCAGTTGTGACTATACTAGTGCATGAGTTTGCACCCCAGATTGATGGAGATGCCAATGAGAATTGCGTAATTAATACTAGTGGGATTCGAACTTGGATCACACAATTATCCAGGTTGGATTGCGCAATAGAGGCAGGCTAACAGGTGGACAGGATTGGAGCATGTGACTTGCTTGATCTGAGCTTGTGTAGTGTGTAGCATGTGAGATAGTGCTGAGAGCTTGTGAGAGGCTTTGTGCTATGTATTGTTACATGAACTCTATCATTATAATATACAGATAGTTGGGGGTTTTCAGCTTTAAGCTTTCCCATTACATACTGTGTTTATATGTGTGATTGATTATGTGGTTTTAATGTGCGCATGCGATTGTTTATAATTCCGCAAATTGATGATCAATAGTAGAAGAGGTTATGTATTATGCATGAAGCTCAAATAGTGTGTGATCAGGATAATCTCGGTGAATAATTTATCTATTATTCAAATTTATACATATGTAAGATCCTTTGGAACTCCTTGCAAAGATTCAAGAGCCCCTATAATGGAAGTCATTGCTTCACCTCCTTCCTCCTTCTCATCAATGGAGCATGATCCATTAATAGGTGATCCTTTCTCTTGATCCCTTCTTGAAAAAGGACTACTCATGCCTTCCTCTTGAGGAGAATTTTGTAGTTGAAATGAGGATTTTTCCCTTGGCAAATCATATTGCAGATCCTTAACCCCTTCAACAATATTTAGAAATGGAGTTGGCTTTATCGATTTCTCCAACTCATGCAAAGATTCAAACATATTTGGCTTGATTTTCTTCCTCAAAAAAGTTTCAGAGTGTACATCAATATTTTCAATAGCCTCCTAGTAAACCTTGCATAAGAAGAAATGTTGACATTTTTCAAGGAGAATGACTCAAATGGCCACCAGGCATAAGCCTTACCTTGAAGATGAAACGCTGCTACCTTCATGGCTTCTTCTTCCGAGACTTGATGCAGTTGTAAATGTGTGTCAAGCTACCCTACCCAAGATTGGGCTGAGCTCTTAGGTTATCCATCAAAAGTAGGTAGAGAAAATCTACCAAAAGTGGGTTGCATGCACCCTCTTCTTCTACTATAGTTGTAGGATCTCCTTTCTTCTTTAAGTTGACATAACTTTGGGAAACTGAGATGCTCTTTGAATCTCTTTGACTGAGATTCATACTCTTGGAGATATTCACCAAGATTTTCCTCCTTTGGTGTTCGTTCTTCCCCTTCTTCCTTTGACAAGAAAGTAGGCATGTTACAGTGTTGTAGATCAGGTTGTGTGGATGAATGCTCACACACAAAATAAGAAGTACGAGGGCTTCCTTGATGTGAAAATATTCTTGAGGGATCTACATATCTTTCCCTCCTCATTCCCCAGATTTCTTCCTTTAGCTCATGCAGATCTTGAGAAATAGTGTTAGAAAACTCTTCTCTTTTAATCCTTCTAGATAAGGGGGTTTCACCCTTCTTCTCTTTGTCTTCTATGTAATATTTCTTATGTCTTATTCTTTGGTACCTCTTCTCTTTGTCAGTGAGAGGTTCTTATTCGTCTGAAGACATATTGGCTCTTCAAGAAAAGCACAGGCTGTGCCAATAAAGATGCTCTGATACCATTGTAATATCCCCCAGATGGGAATACTCAGCAATGCCTGTTGGAATAACGAACTCTTAATAAATCTGTGCACTAAAATGAGTTTTCAGCTCTTGGATCCCTTAGATCAATGGATCTAGTGTCTATATCCAAAATTAGAGAAAAAGAAAATCAAACTGGGTGAGGTAAACAGACCTCCCACCACCTAGTATAGCTGGAAAACATCCAAAGAGAGGGGTTGCAGCTATATGCAACAAACTGCTTCAGAAATAACGTAGTTTAGCTTATTTGAGAGAAAGATACCAATATGGAGGTTCATATTTCAGCTATACATCAGTAAAATAGGTTTACAATGTAGCTTATCCAATGTATAATAGAGAAGAGAAGAATATACAAGAAGATTTCATCAGAAATGAGGTGCTACAACCACAAGAAATGTCTGAATAAGCTTGACAACGTTATTTTCATAGGCTAAAGTAGTAGTAGGTTACAGCTTAGATCTATAGCAGATATGTATACAAAATGATAGATCTATTTCAGATCTGTATACAAGAAAGGCTCCTTTATACACTCCCCCTGGGGATTTCAGCAAAACATGAATAACAGTGAGTAGATCTGAGATCTAAGTTACAGATCTGCAATAGTTTTCAGAAAAATATAAATCATGTTATGTACAGCAGATCAGATCTAAATCAACATGGATTGGATGCCCAATCCATGGATCACCATAGTGAAAGGAAGAATCCAATCACCAGAGATATCTCCTCTAAGATGATGCCAAAACTCCCTGAAACTCTGCTCTTGCAAATAATGCAGTAATGAAAGAGGGACTGCACTGTAGACTCTGAGAAGACTATGGCCTAATGCCAAGGTATGTATCTGAAGCTCCAAGGGTCTAGAACACTCTTATCAAAGGGATAGAAGACTTTCCCAGTGAAAAGGGGTGCTACAGATGCATAGATCTGGAAAGATCTATCCTCCACTTGCTGTAGCTTACAAGGACAACCCAATCCTAAACAGGATTAGCGCTATAGGTGCAAGATGAAGCTTGGCCAAATGCTAGATAGTGGACAAGACAAACAATGCTCCTCCAAGAGCTGCTCAAGGAAGGAGGTGGGATTCCCACTCAAGAACACTCAATGCTAAATAGCATTATTCTCATCTAAATAGCTAGAGAATGATATATGTCTGAAAGGACCATATATTCAGAAAATGATAATCATCAACAACCCTCTCTTGTTTCTCTCCTCTTCCTTTTATAAGATAAAAGCCTTGTCAAACCCTAAACCACCTCAATGAGTTAGCTCCTTTCACATGTGTAGCCTCCATCTAAAACCGGGCACAGGCATCCATGAGGTACATTACATCTAGATTGTGCTGTATATTTGGTCAAGGTTGACCCAGTCTTGTAGTTCAAACCCATTCACACCTACAAGTGTCTTATTTACATGGCCCAAATTTTTCTTTGTTCACATGAGCATTGATTTATTCATTATTTTCAGGAGTTTTACATGTCCTCCTTTATTCATTTATTCAATCAATAGAAAATGAAACAAAATTGTATAATCCTCTTAGCTTGGGCTAAGTAGGAATATTACACTAAAGCTAAATCTAATATTATAGTTTGTTTTATCACTAGGTAGGTGAATAAATGGGTAGGAAGGCCCATAAGTCTCCTAAGAAGCAATAAAAACACTTCTATGGAAGGAGACCTTTTTAGCAGCTAAATAAAGCACCTCCAAGTGTGAACAGGGGCTGGACCATGTTGATTCAGTCAAAATTGACAAAGTCAACAGCGTTGTTATGGAGGAGTGGAGATTGATTAAAGAATAACATAGTTTTGGAGGGAGATGGATCTCATGAAGGAAATGACCTAATTGAGTGGGGCAAAGGGCAAGAAATTTCACATTCTATTTAAGGAAGAGGATGGCAGCCATATGAATTCATGTTTGATATTATTATTTTGATATTGGTCTTCTTAGACTGTTGCTTCCTCTTGTTGTTTAGCAAGGTTGCAGTGTTGTTTAGCACCGGGTGTTCCCGAGCAGGAATCCCACATCTTTCCTTAAGATGCCTCTTGGAAGAGTATTGTATTCATTTCCACATTCATTTTTTAAGGCCAAGCTACATCTTTCTTCATCAGCGTAGTTTCTGCAGGTTATTTTGCTGTGTTGCAAGGTGCAGCAGTGGAGGGGTTAGAATCCCCACTTTCTGAGTTATTTTCTCATAAGAGGAAAGTTTCCTTCTCTTGGTAGATCTGTTTGGGGAGTTATTGGGCACATTTTAGATCCCTGGCATCAGGCCATACATTTCCCATCATTTCCAGTGTTGTTCCAACTAGGGAATGCATTATTTTTTAAGGCAACTTCAGTGGAAGATCTTGTGGTTCCTTTGCAGTGTTTTCTTGTGATTGATGGGTTCATCCCTTCATGGGAGGAGACCTTTGAGGGGATATAATTAAGATATATTATACTTCAACATTATACACTCTTGTATTTTAGTTTGCAGTGATTATTCAGTTTATTTCTGAAGATCACCATTGTATTTGGAGTGTATTGCAAGAAACCCTTTCTGGGTTCTCTTGTATTTATAATATGGAGACTAGATCTCAGTTTTCAAGCATTATTGATCAATATATGAGCATATCTATTTGTCTCTATAATTTCTGAGTTGAAACCCCCATAAGACTGCGTAATCTCTTTCATGTAGGTTTTAACCCCGAACAAAAATTATCTACACATGAATCTTATAGCAGAAAAAAACAATAGCGAGAGCATAAAACATAAAACAGATAAACACAGAGATTTTCCCCTGGATCCCAAATCGGGACGGAACCCAAATCGAAACGACCAGCTTTATTTTTCATTATATTCCTTTTAGTGTTACAACACATATATATACATGCTGAAGCATACATAAACCCCAATCCATTAACCCTGGATTAGAACATAACCGTAGTTCCCTTGACTAGATCTACAAAATACCAGGGGTCAAAAACCATCGTACCCCAAAACCATGTGCAAAACCATGCACAAAACCATGGGCAGATCCGCCTATGAGTGGGTCCACACAAAAAAACAAATTTTGGCTGGGGTGCTGCCCCGGACCCCAACGGTGGGGACTGCTTCGCCCCTCGTGACCCCCTAGCTACGCCTGACGCAACATACAGCGCGTGGGGCTAATCGTGGAAAGAATATAACACATACCCAACATTCTCCCACTTGTTGTTTTCTTTCCACAGGGGGCCACAGGAGAGCTTAGTTATTGGGCCAATTCTTCAACACCCATTGTTTCTCTACACCAAGAGAACTTCTGAGTGCTCACAGACTTCGTCAATGCATCTGCAACATTCTTCAAAGTGTCCACCTTTACCAGGAACACCCTTTTAGCCTCAACCATATCTCTAACAAAGTGATATTGAACATCAATGTGCTTTGTCTTTGAATGATAAGCAGGGTTCTTAGCCAAGAAAATTTCACTTTGGCTATCACAGTCTATCCTTATATCTTGTTGTACCAACCCCATACTTGAACACAATCTCTGCAACCAAATTTATTCCTTGCTTGCATGAGTGGTTGCTATGTATTCTGCCTCTGTAGTTGAAAGAGCCACTACAGACTGTCTTTTACTCATCCAACTGACTGCGCCTCCAAATAGGCTAAACACATACCCACTTGTAGATCTTCTTTGGTCCAGATCTCCAGCCCAGTCCGCATCAACAAAACCACGAATGTCCAACATTCTTTCCAATCCTGGTCTTCCCTGGTAGCACAAGCCATAATCACTAGTGCCACGTAAATATCTGAAAACCCGCTTCACTGCTGTCCAATGCTCCTTCCCCGGGTTTGACATAAACCTGCTCAATACTCCCACTGCATGTGCAATGTCTGGTCTAGTACAGACCATTGCATACATCAGGCTACCCACTGCACTTGCATATGGAACACGGGACATATCCTCCTCTTCTTCTTGTGTCTTGGGACACTGTTCAGCAGACAGCTTTACACCTACAGGAATAGGAACCTTCACCGGTTTACTATCCTGCATATTGAACCTCCGCAATATAGTCTCGACATACTTCCTCTGGTTTAACCAGAGCTTCCTCTTTGCCCGATCTCTCTTAATTTCCATGCCCAAAATATAGTTTGCAGCACCAAGATCCTTCATGTCGAATTTGGAGAACAGTTGGGTCTTCAAATCTTGGATATTTTCTTTGTCATTTCCAATCAACAACATATCATCCACATATAAGACCAAATAAATAACACGGTCACCAATTAATTTAAAATAAACACAGTGATCCTCCTTGCTTCTGGTGAAGCCAAGTCCCCGTATATAGGTATCAAATTTCTGATACCACATCCTTGGTGACTGCTTTAACCCATACAGAGACTTCTTCAACCTGCATACCAGTTCTTTCTTACCCTTCACCATAAATTCTTCAGGTTGCTTCATGTAGATCTCCTCTTCTAGATCCCCATGAAGAAATGTTGTCTTCACATCCATCTGTTCTATCTCAAAATCAAATGCAGCAGCAACATATAAAAGTAATCTAATAGAAGTAACCTTGGCAACAGGAGAAAAAATATCACCAAAATCAATTCCCGGCACCTGGGAATAACCTTTCGCTACCAACCGAGCTTTGTATTTCTCCACCTTGCCTTCTACATTCATTTTCTTCTTAAACACCCATTTGCTCCCAATGGGCTTCCTTCCAGCCGGCAACTCCACCAGATCCCATGCATTGTTTTTGTGAAAGGATGCCATTTTATCAACCATGACCTCCTTCCAGAGTTTTCCATCCTCTGAATCTACTGCCTCCCTGACAGTTCTGGGTTCATCATCAGTTATAGTTAAGGCAAAACCTGAACAAAAAGTAGATGGACTATACCTTTCTGGTTGCCTTCTTTCCCGAACTGATCTTCTCAAAGCTGGAGTTTGTGGCTCTTCATCTTCTGAGTCTTCTTCTGTTGTAGAGTCTGATTCATCCTCCTTTAGCTAAAACTCTATCTTCTCAGGTTCCTTTGGTAGGACTTCATGTTTAACAACATCTTTCACTTCTCTAAACACCACATCTCGGTTGTACACAACCTTCCTTTTTTCTGGGTTCCAAAGCTTGTAACCCTTTAAACCATCCTTATACCCAATAAAGATGCACCTTTCAGATTTATTATCCAACTTGGTCCTTTTCTCCTTTGGAACATGTACATATGCATCACATCCAAATATCCTTAGATGTGAAAGAGAGGGTTTCTTACCAGTCCATACCTCATGTGGAGTCTTATCCTCCAACGCTGATGAAGGTGATCTGTTAACTAAGTAACATGCAGTCTCCACTGCCTCTGCCCAGAATTCTTGTCCTAACCCGCTACCACTGAGCATGCTTCTTGCCTTTTCCATCAGTGTTCTGTTCATTCTTTCTGCAACTCCATTTTGCTGAGGTGTGTATGGAGTAGTCTTCTGTCGTGCTATACCACACTTCTTACAGAACTCTTCAAATTCCTTCTTGCAGAACCCTCCACCATTATCTGTCCTCAACGCCTTTATCTTCTTCTCTGTCTGGTTTTCCACCAGAGCCTTAAATTCTTTAAATTTGTCAAAGACTTTAGATTTCTTCCTCAAGAAATATATCCATGTATTCCTTGAGAAGTCATCTATGAATGAAACATAGTACACAGACTTTCCCAGTGATGGAACTGACACAGGTCCAAACACATCACTGTGCACAAGTTCTAATATCTTGCTCGCCCTCTTAGCACCAGAAGGAAAACTCACCCGATTCTGCTTCCCATATACACAATGTTCACAGAAATCAAAATCCAGAGAGAAATTAGACATACCTTCTACCATACCATTTCTATGCAGTATCCGAAGGCCCTTCTCTCCAATATGTCTAAGCCTTTGATGCCATAGCATGGTCTTTTCTCCAAAGACAGCTAGGCTTTCCACTCCACTTTCAGGAACCACATAACTGTTACACCCATCAATAACAGTGCTACCTTGTAGCTTGTACAGAGTTCCAGTCCGAACTCCTCGCATTAATACCAGTGCTCCCCGAACCATCTTGCAGGCATCTTTCTCGAACACTGTTTTTACACCTGCATCATCCATCTTGCTTACAGAAATCAGATTTCTGGCCAATGCAGGAATATGCAAAACACTAGGAAGTGTTCTAATCCTTCCACCTTGCAGCTTCAGCTTGACCTTTCCACGTCCGATGATTTTGGCCTTCCTATCATCCCCTAGGAAGACATCACCACCATCATATTTCTCATACTCGCAGAACCACTCCCTATGGGGAGTGAAGTGAAAGGATGCACCTGAGTCAATCAACCATGACTCATGATCCACATGTGTATTTGAAGAAGAAGCCAAATACACATCCCCACCTTCATCCGAGGTGGTTTTTGCCTCTGTAGAAGGACCTTCATAAGATCCCTTTCCTTTCTCAAGAGCTTTAGATCTGCATTCCTTTTTGTAGTGCCCTTCCTTTCCGCATTTCCAGCACACCTTTACAAACTTTCCAGGAGATTTAGATCTCCCTCTAGATTTAGATCTCCCACTCGAAACCTTATTCTTGTTTATGTTTTGGGACCTTCCTCGTACAGATAAGGCATATCCATTTTGACCCTCCATATTTCTCCATCTCATTTCCTCCGACATCAAGGCTGAGACAATGTCATCAAAATTCAAGGTAGTTGTATTGCTACCTATTGCAATAACCAGACTGTCCCACGAGTCTGGTAGAGAACACAACAAACTGATGCACTTATCTTCATCTGAGATTTTAATATCAACAGATGACAGCTGACTTACCACAGTATTGAAGGCGTTCAGATGCTCTGTCACCGAGTCTCCATCCTTCATCCTCAGGTTATACAGCTTTTTCCGCAGGAACAACTTATTCACCAGAGACTTAGATTGGTACAAATTCCCAAGTTTTTCCCACAAGGTCTTCGCCGTAGCTTCCCCAGATACATTCAACAATACTGAATCTGAGACACACAACCGTATTGTGCTCTTAGCCTTCCGATCCAGTTTCTTCCAGTCTTCATCTGACATTTCCGTTGGTTTAGTACCTAGATCTACCGCGATCCACTGATCTTTATCCACCAGCAGATCCTCCATCTTGAGCTTCCACAACTCAAAACTCTGACCATTAAATTTCTCGATCTCTATCTTCCCGCCGCTCGCCATCTTCTTTCACAGCAAGAATCGATCCTGCAGATCTCCCACTGAACAGGGTCTACCTCAAGCCCAAGCAAAAAACCCTCAGCAGCAAAGGCGTCCCCTTGAAGCCGAAATAGCTCTGAAACCAAATGTAGGTTTTAACCTTGAACATAAATTATCTACACACGAATCTTATAACAGAAAATAAACAATAGCGAGAGCATAAAACATAAAACAGATAAACACAGAGATTTTCCCCTGGATCCCAAATCGGGGCGACCAGCTTGATTTTTCATTATATTCCATTTAGTGTTACAACACATATATATACATGTCGAAGCATACATAAACCCCAATCCATTAACCCTGGATTAGAACATAACCATAGTTCCCTTGACCGGATCTACAAAATACCAGGGGCCGAAAACCATCGTACCCCAAAACCATGTGCAAACTCATTCACAAAACATGGGTGGGTCCGTTTATGAGTGGGTCCGCACACCAAAAAAATGTTTGCCGGTGCGCTGCCCCAGACCCCGACAGGAGGGGTTGCCGCCCCCCCTGTGACCCCCCTGCTGCGCACGATACAACGTACAACACATGGGGCTAGTCGTGGAAAGAATATAACACATACCCAACATTTCATGTAATAATTATGTGTTGTAGTGTTTGGGGAATTTAGTGTTTTTCAGCTATACTAGGTGTGGGAGGTCTCTTTACCTCACCTAGTTTGATTTGTTTCTGATCTCATCTTGGATTTAGATGCTATATTGTCAGATCTAATGGATCCAAGTGTTGATTTTCATTTTTATGGCTTACATTTCTGAAAATGTGTTTTTAAGTGCATGATTTGCGGAGTTCCCTATTTTGGGATATTATATCTCCTCAGTGAGAGACTGATTAGTCAATGATACTTTTTGAAATTATTACTAGATAATTAAGATAATAGAAATTATATTCACAAAAAATATATATTAGATTATGTATATTAATAATATTTTTTTATATATACAACATTTTTATTATTGTTTGAATTTAATATTGTATATATCAATTAATTTTAATTATTAAATGTATTTTTATATTAGTATTTAATACCAAGGTATTAAATGTTTTAAAAAATATTGTAACCTATGAAAAAAACTTGAATAGTAATCCATAATTTTTATTGTTGTATGAGAATTTCTCCTAATGTATTTTCACTAGCATTTGTTCCTAACTCAAATGGTTACAAAACCTTTAGCATTTCCAAGAAGGGAGCAAAACCCATATTATTTTTTGAGTATTCATATGCTTGTTTTTATGGATTTCTTTAATGAAATCTCTTTCCTTGGCTCGTCAAGGTGTGCAATGGCGATGTTACTATTGAGAAGTTTTCAATGAACTTTCTCAAGTATCGCGTTATTCCCATGAAACTGATGACCTCTATCACACCAGTGGGAATATGCCATTAGGTGACGGTTACGATATTTTCTAGATATACCCTTAGCCCTCCTCCATAAATCATGTGTCCAAGATATATCAATGATGTCTTCCCAAATCATATTTATACAAATTTGAAATTAACTTATTTGTCCTTAAGGTATTTAGTACTCTTGTCAAATGTCAGAAGTGATTTTTCCATGTATTATTGAAAATTAGTATGCCATTTAGGTATAATATTGTAAATGAGATAATGAAAATGTGTATCACATCATTCATCAATCTCATAAAAGTCACAAGTGTATCACATAAATTTAACGAAATTACCAACCACTTGTAAAAACCATGTCTTTTCTTTTAAAATGATCTTCCATATGTCTTTAGATTTAATTCTCACTTGAAAATAACCTTATTTAAGGATCATTTCACCGAATAAGTTTTCTTGTTGTAGCTAATCCAGGAATTCGTCAATCCTTAGTAGAGGATATCTATTTTTATTGTGATTTTGTTCAAAGCATGGTAGTCAATGCACATTATACAACTTTCATCATTCTTTGGATCCATGATGATGGGTGGATGACATGGAAATGTATTGGGTGTAATGATTTCCCACTCCAATAACTATTGTAGCTACTTATTTCACTTCATCTACTTCAATAATGGACTTCTTGTACAGTCCAATGTTAGGCGATGATGAATTCGACAAAAATTGAGTATTGTACACAACCTGTCCCTTAGGTGGAAATCCATGAGGTTCTTGAAACATTTCCTTGTATGTTTCAACCAATTGTTGTTGTTTTAGTGCTACTTGGCACCACATATTTCCAATGATACATTCATATCTAACTTGTTTCCTTCTCCTTGCTACTTATTTTCTCTAAGAAAATAGCATGAAAAACTACTTAATGATTCCAATGATTATTCTAGCTTGACGATCAATGATCAAAGATAATTTTTCTTTTTCCTTGTGTGAATTTATGGAATTAACATCTGCTTATTTGTTTTCCTCCTCAAGATGCCAACAAAATTTGGAATTCATCCTTGGGATTATTATTCATTCCTTACCTTTCAGAAAGTTATTTTTTACCATGTTGGTTTTTTCTAGAGAATTATCCTTCATTATGAATATTATGAAGAGTTTGGAATCATGATTAATCATTATGGAAAAAGTTTCATTAGTTTTTTTTTTTATATATTATTCTTAGAAAAAAAATGTTAAGTTAAACTTGATTTGATAAAATAGTCACAGTTGTTAAGTAAACAATGATGTTTTCAAGAACATGGTATTGGTGATCAATGGCATTGAGCCTATGGATTACATGTAATTAATCCTTTAAAAGACTTTATGATACTCCATTTTATGTTCCAAGAGGTGAGTTGTGAGCGGTCACTTGGTTAACTTGGTTGGGTTTGGTCAAGAGAATAATAGATCTATTGGCTAGTTTTTTTCATAATGGTTTTCCAAGATAAATCATATGTGATTTATGTGTGCATGTCACTATGATATTTTATAATTGTATTTATCTTACATTTTTAATTCTTACATTTTTTATGAGAGAACGATTTTGACTTTAGGGGGACACCTTTATTGCTAAGGGGTTATCTTATTTTAGGTCTATGACAAGGTATTAATTGGAAAATGACAATGAAAATGGGTAGATTGCGAGAAGGAAATGGGAAGTTTGATGTGAGAGTGGTGAATTTTGGTACTTAAATCATGGATTACATGTAATTAACCCCTTAAAAGTCTTGATAATACTTCATTACAATGTGTTAGGAAGTGAGTGGTGAAAGCTCATTTGGCTAGGTTTGATCAAGGGAATAATATATATATTAGTTTATTTTTCTTGTAAATGTTTTCTAGGATAGATCATGTGTGATTTATGAGTGCATGTTGCTATGATTTTTTATAATTAATTTTCTCTCACATTCTTAATTTTTACAAAAGATGAGTTGATGTCACTTTATTCCTTGAGTATTTTAGTTGATATATTGATATGAGGTAGTATATAATTAATTCCATGTTTCTTGTGAGAGAAGTGGTATCATCATAAGCTATAGAGTTGAGCATAATGTTGTGTTTATTGTTAAACTATTGCAAATATTACTAATAGGATTGATTGCATTGGAATTTTTTAACATAGAGTCAGTGATAATACCATACTTCCAAGTGGAGTGTGTGTTTGTGTTGTATTGTAAGGAAGAGGTAGTATGATGTTAAATTTGTAGTTGAGGTCCCTCTAAGATTATGTTGAAATACGAAAACCAATTTATCTAATAAATTGAGTTAGGGTTGTGGTTGAGTGCTCAAGTTACCACATTTACCCTTGTTGTTTCATTGCTTGATATGAGAATAACATTTACACAAGTTAATGTTTACGAATAAAATGAAAAATGATCTTTATAATATTATTTCCCCAAATAAAATCCTTAACAATGAAGCATTTTATGATGAAAATTAATACATTTATTGTTAATAAGTAGGAAGATTGTATATTAATTTGGGGAACTCCACTATGAAATGTTATTGTCCTGGATCCATGTTTTACGTTGTTTGAGAAATACTTCTATATATAGGCTAATTCTATGATAAGGCCAACCCGAATTATGGATGAAATAACATATTCCTACCTATGGGATGTCATCAGTAGAATTGTGTGAGGCTTGGTCGAATCTAGACACTTCGTGAGACTAGTTTTATCCCCTACATGTGGCCCCCACACTCAACCACTTCCCATTAGATTAGAGTTAGAGACGTAAGGAAGAATAAACCTCACAAAAACATGTTGATATACGCTTTATAAGTAAATTTTTTGAGAAATAATTATACAAATTTTTAATGTTTCCACAATCCTCAATCCATAATTTAGGATGAATATTAGGTCAATATAGTATTAAGTTGAAAACCATGTCTTATGGATGAAATTAACACATTATTGAAGAAGATAGAAGCTATACTTATTTATAATTAAAATGATGTTGTACATATTATGTTATGTTATTCTTACATATATAAAATTGGTAATATAAAAGTTATTAGCTTAAATATTTATATAATTAGATGTGAATATGCATGTAATTTAGTTGTAGCATTTGGAAAAAGTCAGTGTGTATATATTTGATTTCAAAAAAAATATTTAGTTGAGTATGTGAATGTAAAATAATTCATGAAAAAAATGAATATTGATTTTAAGTATGTGATTGTAGATTTAATCATGGGTTGTTTAGGTTGAAATGAATTTAATCGTGGGTTGTTTGGGTTGAAATAAGCTCATGGTGAGAAATCCCAATTTGGGAACTGAGATCAATTTTTAACATCATGCCCCTAGCATGAATGAAGATTGGTCCTCGTACACCACACGATATTATTTGGAAGGAACACATTTTATTTAATTAAATTAAAATGGTTTTAATAGATCACATACAATCCTGCAGGTGGTAGGACAATTGTAGAATATCATGTTGGAAAGCCCTTATGTATCCAAGTGATTGTAATTTCAATCTCTTGGACATGTCTCACGAGCCGAACTTTAAAAAAAATGGATCACCTACAAAGAAATGATGAAATAATTAAACAAACTTGTAATCTAGGAGGTTTGAAATTTCTCAAGTACAAGGAATCATATGCCCAATAGAGGGGGATTCCGATTTATTCAAAGGAAAATTGTTTGAAATAATTTTTTCCTCATTAGTCGAAGTTGGTTGTATAATTTTTTAGTAATATACTGACATGGGTTGTTGAATGTAATATGGATATAAGCTCAAATCCCATCATATATCCCTTGATTTTTTTTAACGAATGGAGAAAAAGTATTCATGGTACCATCATATACATTCGAATTTCCTTCCACCAAATTTATGTTGTTTCTCATTGATTCATTCAAATATTATTTACATGTATCTCTATCAGAGATGATTTCATGATAATGGTAGAATATGATCAAACCCTTAGTCTTGTGTTTTTTTACCAATCTAAAATCATCAAACATGTGAACATTGATTATGTATACATTTCTTGCCCACGTTTTGTATTTGAAATCTATCATTATGCCTTTCTTCATACCCTTGAATACTAGCTTCTAAAATCCCCATTCCTTACACAAACAATTTATCATATTGAATTTCAAATCCAAAGTTCATCACAGAATATTTTTTTTGAATTAATTGGAACAAAAAAAAAATTACCTAGAAAAAGTGTTTGTTGGTTGATTCACTATGTAATTTCTTATGCAAGAAAAGCTTTTTGGACATGGAATATTGGTTTATAGTGAATTATGTATAGCTAGAGTGATCCTTCAACACATATTGCATTGTTTTCCCTTGGGGAATATACAAATACTCATCTACATTGAAGAAAAGACACCAAGTTGCCATGATTTGTACATGTAAAAACATTCATTCATAATAAGGAATTAATTATGGTAATACCCATCATATTATTCTTGATCATTTATATCCTACAATGTTACATTACCTACTCAAATCCGTGGATCCAACACCTTTCTACCTTAGTATTTATTCCAATGATGAGTAAAATAGACATTTCATTTGAAGATTCCATCATGTTTCCAAAGCGATATTAGCACTAAGGCCATTGAAAAATATCTCTTTTTTTTTTCCCTTAACAAATATATAACTTTTTTTGAGGGATGTTTTGCTTCAAATCATACAGAAGGTTTGGGAAGATTGTAGTGCCATGAAATGTTTTGATGCCACCACCTATGGATAGTTTGAATAACCATAACCTAATGAACACATTCTTATGGTAATATAAATGATGAATCAATCCCTCAAAAATAATACAAATGGAATGATGAACTATCTGCTCACTCATGAGTGAATAAATGTGATGTGAAATAGTCAATCTAAACTTAGAACTATGGGATATAACATATAAAGATACCCCCAGTTTTCAATAACATTCCAATCTTAAGGTCTGATGCTATGTTATCCCACTTTTCTGCCACGTAGCTAAGGTGTATTTTGACATGGAAATAATAGAAATGTGAAAGGAAATTGGAATCATTTTTAATCCTAATGATAATGTTTTCCAAGTTCTTGTCCTCCAACATCACAAAGCATTCATGGTTTTGATAAAGAGCATGGAATATTGAACAATTTCAAACAAGTTGACCCTTTAGTCCTTTGGAATTAATATCCCTTACATGGTGAGTAATATTTTTCCTAGTTATAGTTACTTTTCTTAGTCCCTATGCAAAAGTGGTTACTATTTTTCTCCCAAGATCAAGAATTGTTCCCCTCACTCTTGCCACTTACATATTTACAGATAATTTAAAATGTATATAGTTAATATTTAAAATTAGTGTTACATCTATTATTAGTTTATGACATTGAAATTGTAAAAAATTATAGGTTTTTAACAATATATAACATTTATATAGTTAATGTTTTTAAAATATTTGTTACATTTTTAATTTTTTTTTGTTAATGAAAACAAAAAAAATTATATCCTTTTAAAAAATAGGAAATAAAGTATAGGGTGTTAGGGATGCATGGGGAGATAGTGGATAGCTAGAGAGGGAAGTAGGTGCATGTACATGGGAAAGAGAGGAGAGGGTAGGAGGATACAAGCCATCTTAGCTTCATTCCAACACATCATAGCTCTCCATCACTTGATTCCAAAGTTATCATTAATATAAGAAGTTGAGACTCACACATTAAATTAGGCAATTATAGAAGCAATAAGGTTCAAAATTTTGCTTAAAAACAAAAAAAATCATTGAATTATAGCTAAATCTGAAAAACCCTAGCTTGGAATTGTGAATGAAAATGGATGTTGCACCAATAGTTGTTTCAACTACAATTGAAACCGAACGAATCTATAAGATTCAAGAGGAGGTCACGATTATTAGTAGTATTTTATAGATGATTTTAAATACAATGGCTAACCCTAATTCTCTTGTTGATAACCCTGAGCCGAATTCTCTCGTTATTGTTGCCACCATTGTAGAGGACAATCTTGATTCTCCTATTTTCTCCTTCAAGTCGACCTATGTCACTATTTATGTTTTCGCTAGTGAACCCATCCCTTACTCTCTTGCATGACCTTCAATTTTACCTCTTCCATTGGTGCTATGGCCATCAAAGCAACTAATGACCTTCTATCTGATCGTTTGGTGTAGGTGCCCCCTCTCTTCAATTCTTGCTAGTAGAAGATAATTTTCGATAAATTTTTTGCAATTGGGTTCCTACTTTTCCCAAGCTGAGGATAGTGATTCTAGTATATTTACCTTCTTATTATTTGTGAGGCCCCTCTCATGGGGAGATTTATATTTGTAGATGTGAGCTACCATTATGGTCTCTTCCTTTGTAGCAAGGATTGAAGCACATACGGGAATCTCATCTATCATTTTGCACCTCCTTTATGAGGGCCAACAATTTCATGATAGGAATTTTCTCAGTGATTATGGTATAAGAAAGGACACATCAATCAATCTAGTTTCAAGATTATAAGGTGGAGATAAATGAGGGGGTGCACCATCCTCCTCTTAAGCCATATGTTTTAAAGAAGTCCTAAATCCAAGGACCTTGCAACAACATTGAAAAGGGTTATTGAGGCTAGCCTTAATTATGGATCATGTAAAAAATATTCCATCTACTAAAGTGGCAATTGATCAGTTTGGCTTTCTCAATGTAAAATATACATGACATGCTACTATTTATCGATTTAGTGGGTTTTGGCCTTTATCATCAGCACTTCAGGAATGGGTGCATTAGACTTGGTCCCCGAATATCAATATATTTTCTTGATGAAAAGTTTTTTTAATGGTATATTTTAAAATTTGGAGGATCCACAAAGGGTCTTTAATATTGGAACATGGATTTGGGGCCGCTTTGGGCTTTCATTTCAACCATGGTTTCCCGTTTTTAGCCCCCTATCTATGTTATCTTTGACTACTATTGTTGGGTTTGAATTCCAAATTTTCATCTTCATCTACTACACTTATTTATCCTAGCCGATGTTGGTAATTCCATATGCCTATTCATTAAGATCGATACAAATATGTTTGAAAAGGGTATTGTAAATTTGCACATATATGCGTTGAAATTGATATTAGCAAGGGACTAATTGATAAAAGCCTCTTGAATTAGAGGAGACTTTTTTATTCAAAACCATTGGAATATGAGAACACATATTTCCATTTCATGATCTGCTAACATCTTGGTCATCTCTAGAATGCCTGCCCTTCTTCTCAAGGGTTGTATGTCCCTTTGATTGACATGAAAAATAACTGAGCGTGGCAAGATCCAAAAGCTACAAAGGTTTCCAATCAGCCTTAAGTTCCCAATCAATAAGTAAATTATCAACAAAAAACATCCAGATACAAAGTAGGTCCTTCAACCTCTTTGTAGCCATAGGAAAATCCATCTCATTCTTAAGGTGTTGGGGTTCACCCCATGAATAGGAACGAATGAAACACAAAAATTATCCTGACCTTGCTAATGAGTGGGAAAAAATGCTTCCATGAATCATATCACTCAGATATTGATAAGGAAGCAACCAAGAATGAATACCCTCTAGAAATGGAAGTGTATGAAGAAAATGCAACTATTATATTCTCTGTATTTGTTCTATACAAATCCTTGAAATGGATTTATGTATGAATGAAAAAATGGATGCTAGTGCTTACAATCAATTATGAAGGTAAGTGAAAGAGGGGAAGGGTTATAATTTCTATTTATAATATAATGATCATCTAAAATTATACTTTATAAGTGGAAAAATTGGAGGAATTGGTTTGCAAGGCCCATTTTAAGGGTAGGTCCTATATGGTGATTTAGGATTAAAAAATTCCAAGGCTAATTTTAGGGATACAACCCCACCTTTTGTAACAATTTTTTTCCAATAATAGATCTCAACTCCTCAAAGTTGTTCTATATACTAAAAGAATTCAAATACTAAGGAAATGGCCTCAATCAGATTTCACACATAGAAGTAATGTCCCCTATAAGTTGACCTATCTTATTGACCATCATTGAATTGAGTGGATGGCACATAAATTCCTATTAATAACATGTGGAGCTATTATTGTATTGAATTTCAACAATATTCTAGAAGATCCAAACCAAAATAGTGATTAAGGATTAAGGCATGCAAAAAACCTAAAGATAACTATAGATGGTTATGAGGTTATGTTAAATAATGTGCCACTTATCGATAATACATTGTATATATCTAGGGATAGAAACTATGATGCACATAACCACATGCTACTTTTTCATTTAGTGGCATGGCTACGAAAGAGAAAATCCCCATTGTTTCAAAATTCGCACTGCTCGATAAGTAAATTAGTGAGGAATTATCTCAAGAGCTTTTGAATCCTATAATGATTAGCATATAAGATAGAATGATAATGTATAGAGTCCTTAATTTTTATTTTGTGATAAAATAAGTTGTCTAGTTAACTCCAACATCTCTTTTTTCTTTGAATGTTTTGTATGTTTACTCTCTTTGGGATTGTATGTGAAGATGGGTGAAAGAATCCCTTACAAGGGATGTGATCATTAAGATGTTATGGTAGTTCTTATGTTTTGAAAAATTGCAAGCTTCATGCTTGCATGAATATCATGTGATAAATGAGACTTGCATAAATATCATGTGATTAATGAAAGTTCCAAATACAATTTGCATACCTTTAGTACCTGTATTATTGGAATCTCTTTAATGGAAAAGTAACCTATTGTAGATACAAACAACATATTCTATCTATTATTTCAATTATGGCTCATTAGAATAAATTATTTTAGATTTTAACTACACGATACCTACACCATAGTTTCATATTTTATTACATTAAATGTTTTTTGAGGATTCATGGTAATTTTTTTTTAATGATACAAGCTACTTTTTGTGCATTATTGATTGATTTTTTTTCCAAAAAAAGATACCATTAAACCATGATCATGCATTTTTTGATTTTATTCTTGTAGTGGAAACATTGCCTACTCTGGTCAAATAAATAAAGTTGCAAAGCTACTAATCATATATAGTAAAAGTAAAAAAAATAAATATTAATTTGGGTAAATATGAGTTTGATATTTTAAAAATTACTAATAAAACTAAAAAAGTTTATATATATAAGTACATACACTACATATATATAATTAAATATGTTTTTTAACAAAAATAAGTATATTAAAATTTGACATCTTAAATTTTACAATTAAAATTAATTGACCATAAAACTAAATATTATTCATAGAAATACCATTTTACTCAATCATTACAACTACAACCATTTCAATTACACATATACCGACTACAAACGGACTACAAACCATGAGCCCAATATACTCTAAAAAGGTGGCCGACTACAAACCATGAGCTCAATATTCTCTAAAAAGTTGAAATGTTTGCACCTATTACTCTTCCAACTTTTTTTCATAAGAAATATAAATACCATCAAATTGAAATATTATGAAATTAAAATTCATTTTTCATAAATAATTTATGATAATATTTTTTCAATGATGTGTAAATATATTCCTATATCTAAAATTTTATGTTTTTTTTTTTAATACTTAAACTAACTAATTTTCTATTTTATATATTTTTCCAAATATATTTCATATTTTCTTCAATTTTTTCCAATCTTTTTTTATTTTATATTAAAGGAAAGAAGGGCATCATGAGAAAGTTTTGGTTGTAGAGTAAAAGGAACAAAACCTATGTGATTATGTGACCATTGATTTTCAATGTGCAGTTAAACATGACAACTATGAATAGGATTTAAATATCCTTGAAGATTGGCTTGCAACATCATGCTTTGGTAAAGTCTACATAGAAGTTGTAGAAATGAATCTTGAAGACAACTTGGATGATGAAAACATTAATCAAATTTTCAGGTATTGGATTCCTGAAGAGATGAAATTGTATTATGAACTTATGTTGCAGCAAAATGTTGATAATGGAAAGAAACCCACATAAGAACTACATAAAAGATGACATGTGACAGAAATTGTATTATGAACTTATGTTACAGAAAAATCTTGATAATGAAAAGAAGACCATATAAGAACTACACATAAGATGACATGTGACACCAGTCGACATACAAGCCAAATTTTGAAGAATACCAGGACATGCTTTGACAACCGAGAACAATAGAATATCTTCATGAGAAAATGAAAACACTTAGGTTTGAAAGATACAACAAGAAGAAAAAGCTGAAACAATTTAGAGGCTATAAGTTCTGGAAGAAGAAGAAAAGTAAATCTAGTTGAAGTCAATTTTTTAAATTGCAACCCTAGCTAATACATAGATGCGTAGACATCTTAATTGAATTTTTATGTGGTTTTAATTAAGGGGGAGTGTTAGAGAATCTAATTCCAACCACCTCTCTTGATGTCAAAACCGTCCATCCAAGTGTCCTAGTCCAGTTTTAGTTTAGTCTCACTGCAGCAATTTATTCTTGGTGTCCTCAATATAATCTTATTGTTGAGAAGAGAAAATCTATGCTCCACATTTTCAATTTTATTATGTAGCAAGGGATAATCCAAGTAATCAATAGAGATATAATTGATTGATAACTATAAAGTTTTGAAACAAAAGACAGAATAGTTAGAAACAAGAATATAGTAAATATATGTAAATGAAACTTCCTTTTACAATGAAAGAAAGTGTTTTTTCTTTCTTGAAAACCTACGAATTAAACATCCCCAAAATCTAGGTAAAAACTCCACAAAATATCATATACAATTCATGGGAATTTCAAAATGTATAATAAGAATTACTTGCCAGCGCCATACTTGCATGGCGAGCCTTATTTCACAGTCCATCGGCTCATAAATGAGCCGAGGCAGAAAATGGCAACTGTAGGATGATGCTCTACTTTAATCTGACTTCCTGCCTCGGTGCATTTATGGGCCGATGGACTGAGAAATAAGGCTCGCTATCCTTGCACTCTCCATATCCACATAAGTTACATTGATTTATGGTGTGAATGATGTTTTTGTACCCGTATTATCCACTCTCACAATCCTTGGGTTGCGTGGTTCAATAACACCTCTAAATTCACATTCTCCTTAAGCAAACACTTTAGTTTCATTAGTACACGTAATAATGAAAAATACTTCCTTTTATATTATAGTAAAAGGTAATGAAACACTTTTAATTGAACATGTTCACTCTACTCCCTAATTTCTACTTTTAATTGAACCTGTTCAGTTTACTCCCTGATTTCTAGTTTGAAAGACCAAATTGGTTGAAGAAGACAATACCATTAAAAGGTAATTGAACATTGCAGTTTCCTCCTGATTTCTACTTTGAAAGAAAAGAATGAGTAAATAAAATAACCTTCGATGGCATGTGGCCCCTGCAGATTTTATCGTTGGATCCCTCTCTAAAGGCCATGGAAATATTCCCTAGTTTCATTCTGAAAGAGGGGAGAATGGATAAAAAAAATTAGTGGATTGCATAAAAAAATGCGGGATGGCATGTAAGCACTAAGAATTTTGTTGGTTGATACAATGGTATAAAGTACAATGAAAATACACACGATGGTAGGAGGTTCTCCATTGCAATTTCACATGCATTTTTGGACTTCTGCAGCGGGATGGGTCTCTGTTTGTGTAGATGGATAACAATGGAGAAGGAGGGGGGAAAACTGGCAACACGGACAAGCCTAAATAAAAATCTATAAGATAAGTTTAGCTGGTCAATTGGGATATGAAAATCTCCTCTAAATCTGTATATGTTAAACACATTTATTAATGTTGCATCTAGTTGTAGTAATAGATATAAATTTAAAAGGTAAAATGAGATATGAAAAAGAAGTAAAAATATATATGTCTATTAATTACGCTGATAGGCGTCCCCCCATTGGAACTGACTACTTTAATCTTTTTTCTAATTAATATTTTTGATCTAATGGTGTGAATTGGATGATGCTGGTATATTCTCGTCGTCGCCACTCCATCAACGAATGGAATTAAAAGTCATAACTTCCTTGCATATATCAATCACATGTTTAAACCATAATTAAATTAATTTTTTACAAAACATGATTGAAAATTTACTGTGCCTATTGTTGATAACCACGTATGCTAATTAGTTAGAAATGAAATTAAAAAAAAAAAATTTAAAAGATGCATTGCAACGTGAATTAATTTTGAAACTTATAACTGTTCACTTTCTCAAACGTATACCACTTGGCAAGTGCGCGTTTAAAATATTTTCATCCACTCCATTAACCTAGTGTTGCATATGCATGACATTCAAATTCAAACGTATGCCCGATCACACGTTACTATAAAGAACAAAATATTATTTTAATAAATTATTATTTCTTGATTTTTTATTATTTAAAAAAAAATGTTCTTGTCGGGTATTCAAGTCTCAATGCTACTCATTTCAACTTACTTCCTTAATGTATCCACCTGAACAATTAAATCTAGAATGATTAATGGGGTTGACATGATGTATGATCATAAAAAATAATTATACTTTCATATTATTTAAACAATATAGTGAATAAATAATAAATGGGGTGTTTAAATTATAATATAATTTTAGGTTTCATAATGTAATGTAAAAACAAAATTGTGACTATCATGTAATAATATATCACTTAACTAATTCAATTATACTTCTTGTTGTATTGAGCATTTGTGCTAACTTTTGATGTATTGGAAGCTCTCATTAATAATAAGATTTCATTATCACACAATTGTGAGAATTGCAATATAGGGATAACTCCTAAGATTAAATTATAATAAAATTATTTTAATACACTAATAAATTGTAAGATTCAATTATAATAATTATTTTAATACAATTATATTATAATATTATAAGGTTTATGGAGTAGTGGTCTCCTATGCATGCCATTAAAATGTATTCCCACTCATAATTAACTATAAAGAACAAAATCTTATTTCATTAAATTATTCTTGCTCCTCTGGATTTATTTTTTAATTAATTAAAAAAAATGTTGTTTTTCTCGTATTCAACTGTGCATGCTACCCATTTGGACTTCCTTAATGTTGACTTCCTTTACTTGATATGATCATATTATTTAAACAATATAATGAATAACTAATAAATTGTAGGTTTAAATTATAATATAGTTTTCATTTCATAAATTAGTTGTAAAAAAAATTGTGACTATCATGTGATCATATGTCACTTAACTAATGCAATTATACTTCTTCTTTTATTCAACATTTGTATTAAAGTTTGGTGTATTGAAAGATTTTACTATAATTGCTATATAAGGAATAAACTTTTAGGTTAAATTTTAATGAAATTATTTTAATACAATTATATTATAATATTATTAATAATAATATTTTAAACTTGTAAACATAAAAAAAAATCTACTTGATCACTCTAGATGGGTAAATTGTATTTTAATGAAATCCATAATTAACATAAATTAATTAATTAAAACATTAAAATATTAATAAATTGAAACATTAAACATTATTAATTAAAATATTAATTAATAGCATTAATTAAAACATTTTACAATATATAATTAAAACTTTTATATAAAAAATGTTTAATAACATTAAAGATTAATTAAAAAATCTATAAAAATAAATATTAATATTAATTAATATTAATTAATAATAAAGTGAAATAATTATTATATCGCCATTATTACATTGACATATTAATTAAATCATTAATACATAATTATTATACTTAACTACATTATTCAAATATATCTAAACATGAATATATTGAGATTTGGTTAATAATAATAATAATAATAATAATAATAATAATAATAATAATAATTTGGAATTGTACGTAAATGCTTTTAACTTTAAAATATTGATTAAAACTTTTGACAATATATTAATTAAAACATGTATTTAAAAATGTTTAATAACATTAATTTAAACATGTTTAAATAAATTATTATTATTATATAAAATAATAATAATAAAAAATTATTATAAATTTAGAATTTATTTTAATAATATTTTAAACTTGTAAACATAAAAAAAATCTACTTGATCACTCTAGATGAGTAAATTGTATTTTAATGAAATCCATAATTAATATAAATTAATTAATTAAAACATTAAAATATTAATAAATTGAAACGTTAAACATTATAATTAAAATATTAATTAATAGCATTAATTAAAACATTTTACAATATATAATTAAAACTTTTATATAAAAAATGTTTAATAACATTAAAGATTAATTAAAAAATCGATTATTATTATTATTATATAAAATAATAATAATAATAAATTATTATAAATTTAGAATCTATTTTAATAATATTTTAAACTTGTAAACATAAAAAAAAATCTACTTGATCACACTAGATGAGTAAATTGTATTTTAATGAAATCCATAATTAATATAAATTAATTAATTAAAACATTAAAATATTTATTATTATTATTATTATATAAAATAATAATAATAATAAATTATTATAAATTTAGAATCTATTTTAATAATATTTTAAACTTGTAAACATAAAAAAAAATCTACTTGATCACTCTAGATGAGTAAATTGTATTTTAATGAAATCCATAATTAATATAAATAAATTAATTAAAATATTAATAAATTGAAACATTTAAACATTATTAATTAAAATATTAATTAATAGCATTAATTAAAAAATTTTACAATATATAATTAAAACTTTTATATAAAAAATGTTTAATAACATTAAAGATTAATTAAAAAATCTATAAAAATACATATTAATATTAATTAATAATAAAGTGAAATAATTATTATATCGCCATTATTACATTGACATATTAATTAAATCATTAATACATAATTATTATACTTAACTACATTATTCAAATATATCTAAACATGAATATATTGAGATTTGGTTAATAATAATAATAATAATAATTGGGAATTGTACGTAAATGCTTTTAACTTTAAAATATTAATTAAAACTTTTGACAATATATTAATTAAAACATGTATTTAATTTTTTTTAATAACATTAATTTAAACATGTTTAAATAAATAAAATAATACAACATTAATTAATTAAATTATTGAAACAATAAATAACATTAATATTAATTAATTTTAACTTTAATTAATTAATTTTTAACATTATATAAAACATTTATAACATTTATAAAAATATTAAAATTTTTAACATTAATTAAAACATTTGGCAATATATTAATTAAAACATTTATATAAAAATGTTCAATTACAATAAACATTAATTTTTAAAATTTAAAATTAATATTTTCATATTAATTAATAGTAATATTAAGTTAATTAATTAAAATATTTAATAAGATTAATCAAAATACAAGACAATATACTAATTAAAATATTAGTATACAAGTCAGCAAAGTGAGCTAAGATGAAACCTCATGAGGGGTGGTTAAACATTGAGACAATTATTGGATATAATATTAATGTTTATATTATTTAGGTTTATATTAGTGAGTTTAATAATAAGTCTTATAATATTTGTTTTAATATTAGAGTTTATAATATTGAGTTTTTAATATATATAGGGCTTATAATATTTGGATATAATATTATGATTTACATTATGGAGTAATATGTTGGGTTATAATATATATTCTAATATATAGGGTTTATAATTAGGCTTTAATATTGGGTTTATAATAGTTGGGTTTAATATTATGGTTTATAATATTCTGTTTAATATTTAGAGTTTATAACATTGGGGATTATAATAATTCAGTTTATAATATTGATTCTTAGGGTTTATTAATCTCTTGTGTTTTTAATATTGATCCCTTGGACTTATTGATCCCTTAGGTATATAATATTTATCCCTTGGGTTCACGAATTTCTTTGGTTTGTAATATTAAATCCTTGGGTTTATTAGTTCTTTTGGTTTATAATATTAATAACCCCTTGGGTTTATTATTCTCTTGAGTTTAAAATATTAATTCTTATGGTTCATTAATCTCTTGAGTTTAAAGTATTAATTCTTATGCCTTATTAATTTCTTGGTTTATAATATTAATATTTATCCCTTCGATCACCAAATCCTTTGGTTCATAATATTAAACCCTTGGATTTATTAGTTCTTTTGGTTTATATTATTAATAATTTCTTCTACTTATTAATCTCTTCACTTTAAACTATTAATTCGTAAGGTTTATTAATTTCTTAGATTTTGAGTTTCAAATATTAATTATTAGGGTTTATTCATCCCTTGAGTTTTCTAATTCTTTGGGTTGGTAATATTGGGCGTTAGATATTAGTCTTACACTTTAATATTAATGCATGGTCCAATGTCACATTATGAAAAACATTGTCTCAATATGAAAATCACTCATGGGCTACCATTATTAATCATAGTTAGTCATAGTCAATGAAGGTCTTCCATGGTCTAATGTCACATTGTGACAAAGATTGTGTGAATATGAAAATCAACCATGGCAAACGATGGTCATTCTTCGTCCAACATCGCATTGTGACAACAATTGTCTCAATGTTTAAATCATGCATGCTCAACCATGTTTATTTTACGGTTTATAGTATTTATCTAAAGATTTTTATATACTTGAGGTTTATAATATTTATCTAAAGGTTTTTATATACTTTATTTTTATAATATTAATATCTTAGGTTTAATATTATTCCATTGAGTTTGTAATATTAATAATCATGTGAGTTTATCAAACCTTTTTGTTTAAGATATTAATGTTTAGGCTTTATTAATCTCTTATGTTTTTCATATTAATCCCTTTACCTAATCCCTTCACCTTATTGATCCCTTAGGTTTCTAATATTTATCCCTTGGGTTCACCAATTCTTGTGGTTTATAATATAAAACCCTTGGGTTTATTAGTTCTTTTCGTTTATAATATTAAACCACCATTGGGTCTTAGAATCTCTTGAGTTAAAAATATTAATTCTTAGGGTTTATTAATTTCTAAGGTTTTTGAGATAAAAATTTTAATTCTTAGGCTTTATTAATCTCTTGTGTTTTTAATATTGACCTTATTGATCCCTTAGATTTTTAATATTTATCCCTTTGTTTCACCAATTGATTTGGT
The DNA here is from genome assembly GCA_034641835.2 of Pinus albicaulis. Lineage (NCBI taxonomy): Eukaryota > Viridiplantae > Streptophyta > Pinopsida > Pinales > Pinaceae > Pinus > Pinus albicaulis. Next base: position 429,056,405 of record CM076569.1, read on the forward strand.
TTCTAATATCAAACCCTTGGTGTTATTAGTTCTTTATGTTTATAATATCTTGAGTTTAAAATATTAATTATTAGGGTGTAGTAATTTTTTGGTTTATAATATTAATTTTTATCCCTTGGGTTCACCAATTACTTTGGTTTATAGTACTAAACCCTTGGGTTAATTACTTCTTTTGGTTTATAATATTAATAATGTCTTGTGTTTATTAATATATTTAATTTAAAATATTAATTGTTAGGGTTTATCAATTTCTTAGATTTTTGAGTTTAAAATTTTTATTCTTAGGGTTTAATAATATTTTTTGTTTTTAATATTGATCCCTTGGCCTTATTGATCATGTAGGTTTTTAATATTTATCCCCTCGGTTCACCAATTTCTTTGGTTTATAATATTAAACCTTTGCGTTTATTAGTTCTTTTGGATTATAATATTAATAATCTCTTGGGTTTACTAATCTTTTGATTTTTAATATTATGATTTACATTATGGTGTAATATGTTGGGTTATAATATAGATTCTAATTTATAATTAGGGGTTAATATTGGGTTTACTATTAAGGTTTATAATATTGTGTTTAATATTTAGAGTTTATAACACTGGGGATTATAATATTTCGGTTCATAATATTGATTTTTAGGGTTTATTGATGTCTTGTGTTTTTAATATTGATCCCTTCGCCTTATTGATCCCTTAGGTCTTTAATATTTATCCGCTGGGTTCACCAATTCCTTTGGTTTGTAATATTAAACCCTTGGGTTTATTGTGTTGGTTTATAACATTAATAACCCCTTGGGTTTATTAATCTCTAAGTTTAAAATACTAAGCCTTAGGGTTTATTAATCTCTTGAATTTAAAATATTAATTCTTATGATTTATTAATTTCTTGGTTTGTAATATTGATATTTATCCCTTGGGTTCACCAATTCCTTTGGTTTATAATATTAAACATTTGGGTTTATTAGATATTTTGGTTTATAATATTAATAATCCATTTGCTTTATTAGTCTCTTCACTTTAAATTATTAATTCTTAGGGTTTATTCATTTTTTACGTTTTAAGTTTAAGATATTAATTATTAGGGTTTATTAATCCCTTGAGTTTTCTAATTCTTTGGGTTGGTAATATTAGGTGTTAAATATTAGTCTTACACTTTAATATTAATGCATGGTCCAATGTCACATTATGAGAAACATTGTCTCAATATTAAAATCAACCATGGGTTACCATTGTTAATCGTAGTTAATCGTAGTTAATCATAGTGAATGAAGGTCTTCCATGGTCGAATGTCACATTGTGACAAAGATTGTCTCAATATGAAAATCAACCATGGAAAACCATGGCCATTCTTCATCCAACGTCGCATTGTGACAACAATTACATCTCAATGTTTGAATCAAGCATGCTCAACCATGTTTATTTTATGGCTTATAATATTTATCTAAAGATTTTTATATACATGAGGTTTATAATATTTATCTAAATGTTTTTATATACTTGAGGTTTATAATATTAATATCTTAGGTTTATATTATTCCCATAAGTTTATAATATTAATAATCATGTGAGTTTATCAAACCTTTTTTTAAGGTATTAAATTTTAGGCTTTATTAATCTATTATGTTTTTCATATTGATCCCTTTGCAATATTGATCACTTAGGCTTTTAAAATTTATCCCTTCGGTTCACCAATTCCTTGGGCTTATAATATAAATCCCTTGGGTTTATTAGTTTTTTCACTTATAATATTAAACCACCCTTGGATCTAAGAATCCCTTGAGTTAAAAATATCAATTCTTAGGGTTTATTAATTTCTTAAGTTTTTGAGATGAAAATATTAATTCTTAGGATTCATTAATCTCTTGTGTTTTTAATATTGATCCCTTGACCTTATTGATCCCTTAGGTTTTTAATATGTATCCCTTCGATTCACCAATTCTTTTCATTTGTAATATCAAACCCTTTGTGTTATTAGTTCTTTATGTTTAAAATATTAATAACCACTTGGGTATATTAATCTCTTGAGTTTAAAATATTAATTCTTAGTGTTTGTTAATATCTTGAGTTTAAGATATTAATTATTAGGGTGTATTAATTTCTTGGTTTATAATATTAATATTTATCCATTGGGTTCACCAATTACTTTGGTTTATAATATTAAACCATTGGGTTTATTACTTCTTTTTCTTTATAATATTAATAATGTCTTGGGTTTATTTATCTATTTAATTTAGAATATTAATTATTATGGTTTATTAATTTCTTAGGTTTATGAGTTTAAAATTTTTATTCTTAGGGTTTAATAATCTTTTTTTTTTTAATATCGATCCCTCGGCCTTATTGATCATGTAGGTTTTTTAATATTTATCCCCTCGGTTCACCGATTCCTTTGGTTTATAATATTAAATCCTTGCATTTATTAGTTCTTTTGGTTTATAATATTAATAATCCCTTGGATTTATTAATCTTTTGAGTTTTCATTTTATGATTTACATTATGGCGTAATATCTTGGGGTATAATATAGATTCTAATATATAGAATTTATAATTATGGGTTAATATTTGATTTATAATATTTGAGTTTAATATTAGGGTTTATAATATTGTTTTAATATTTACAGTTTATAACATTGGGGATTATAATATTTCGGTTCATAATATTGATTCTTAGGGTTTATTGATCTCTTGTGTTTTTAATATTGATCAATTAGCCTTATTGATCCCTTAGGTCTTTAATATTTATCTCTTTGGTTGACCAATTCCTTTGGTTTGTAATATTAAACCCTTGGGTATATTATTTTGGTTTATAATATTAATAACCCCTTGGGTTTATTAATCTCTTAAGTTTAAAATATTAAGTCTTAGTGTTTATTAATCTCTTGAGTTGAAAGTATTAATTTTTATGCTTCATTAATTTCTTGGTTTATAATATTAATATTTATCCCTTAGGTTCACAAATTCCTTTGGTTTATAATACAAAACACTTGGGTTTATTAGTTCTTTCGGTTTGTAATATTAATAATCCCTTCAGTTTATTAATTTCTTGAGTTTAAATTATTAATTCTTAGGGTTTATTCATTTTTTAGGCTTTGAGTTTAAGATATTAATTATTAGGGTTTATTAATTCCTTGAGTTTCCTAATTCTTTGGGTTGGTAATATTAGGAATTAAATATTAGTCATACACTTTAGTATTAATGCATGGTCCAATGTCACATTATGAAAAGCATTGTCTCTATATGAAAATCAACCATGGGCTACCATTGTTAATCATAGTTAGTGATAGTCAATCAAGGTCTTCTATGGTCGAATGTGAGATTGTGGCAAAGGTTGTCTCAATATGAAAATAAACCATGACAAACCATGGTCATTCTTCGTCCAATGTTGCATTATGACAATAATTGTCTCAATGTTTAAGTCAAACATGCTCAAGCATGTTTATTTTACGGTTTATAGTATTTATCTAAATATTTTTACATACTTGAGGTTTATAATATTAATCTCATAATTTTAATATCATTCCCTTGAGTTTATAATATTAATAATCATGTGAGATTATTAGACCTTTTTGTTTAAGATATTAATTTGCAAGCTTTATTTATCTCTTATGTTTTTCATATTGACCGCTTCACGTTATTTTTCCCTTAGGTTTTTCATATTTATCCATTGGGTTCACCAATTCCTTGGGTTTATGGCATAAAACCCTTTGGTTTATTAGTTATTTTCATTTATAATATTAAACCACACTTGGGTTTTAGAAACTCTTGAGTTAAAAATATTAATTCTTAGGGTTTATTAATTTCTTAGGTTTTTGAGTTAAAAATATTAATTCTTAGGGTTTTTTAATCTCTTGTGTTTTTAATATTAATCCCTTGGCCTTATTGATCACTTATGTCTTTAATATTTATCCCTTGGGTTCACCAATTCCTTTGGTTTGTAATATCAAACTGTTGGCTTTATTAGTTCTTTTTGTTTATAATATTAATAATCCCTTGGGTTTATCAATCTCTTGAGTTTAAAATATTAATTTTTAGTGTTTACTGATCTCTTGAGATTAAAGTATTAATTATTAGGGTTCATTAATTTCTTGGTTTATAATATTAATATTTATCCCTTGGGTTCACCAATTACTTTGGTTTTTAATATTTATCCCCTCGGTTCACCAATTCCTTTGGTTTATAATATTAAACCCTTGTGTTTATTAGTTCTTTTGGTTTATAATATTAATAATCCCTTGAGTTTATTAATCTTTTGACTTTGAATATTATGATTTACATTATGACGTAATGTGTTGGGTTATACTATAGATTCTAATATATATCGTTTATAAATAGGGGTCAATATTGGGTTTAATATTTGAGTTTAATATTAGGGTTTATAATATTGTGTTTAATATTTAGAGTTTATAACATTGGGGACTATAATATTTCGGTTCATAATATTGATTCTTAGGGTTTATTGATATCTTTTGTTTTTAATATTGATCCCTTCACCTTA
>CM076569.1:429060996-429329844 GCA_034641835.2 Pinus albicaulis
TTGATCCCTTAGGTCTTTAATATTTATCTGTTGGGTTGACCAATTCCTTTGGTTTTTAATATTAAACCCTTGAGTTTATTGTGTTGGTTTATAACATTAATAACCCCTTGGGTTTATTAATCTCTAAGTTTAAAATATTAAGCATTAGGGTTTATTAATCTCTTGAGTTTAAAATATTAATTCTTATGCTTTATTAATTTCTTAGTTTATAATATTAATATTTATCCCTTGGGTTCACCAATTACTTTGGTTTATAATATTAAACCCTTGGGTTTATTAGATCTTTTGGTTTATAATATTAATAATCCATTTTCTTTATTAGTCTCTTCACTTTAAATTATTAATTCTTAGGGTTTATTCATTTCTTACATTTTAAGTTTAAGATATTAATTATTAGGGTTTATTATTCCCTCAAGTTTTTTAATTCTTTGGGTTGATAATATTAGGTGTTAAATATTAGTCTTACACTTTAATATTAATGCATGGTCCAATGTCACATTATGAGAAACATTGTCTCAATATTAAAATCAACCATGGTCTACCACTGTTAATCATAGCTAATCGTAGTGAATGAAGTTCTTCCATGGTCGAATGTCACATTGTGACAAATATTGTCTCAATATGAAAATAAACTATGGAGAACCATGACCATTCTTCATCCAACGTCGCATTGTGACAACAATTGTCTCAATGTTTAAATCAAGCATGCTCAACCATGTTTATTTTATGGTTTATAGTATTTATCTAAAGACTTTTATATACATGAGGTTTATAATATTTATCTAAAGGTTTTTATATCCTTGAGGTTTATAATATTAATATCTTAGGCTTAATATTATTTCCTTGAGTTTATAATATTAATAATCATGTGAGTTTATCAAACCTTTTTGTTTAAGTTATTAATTTTTAGGCTTTATTAATCTATTATGTTTTCCATATTGATCCCTTCGCATTATTGATCACTTAGGCTTTTAAAATTTATCTCTTGGGTTCACCAATTCCTTGGGCTTATAATATAAATCCCTTGGGTTTATTAGTTTTTTCATTTATAATATTAAACCACCCTTGGATCTAAGAATCTCTTGAGTTAAAAATATTAATTCTTAGGGTTTATTAATTTCTTAGGTTTTTGAGATAAAAATATTAATTCCTAGGATTTATTAATCTCTTGTGTTTTTAATATTGATCCCTTGGTCTTATTTATCCCTTAGGTTTTTAATATTTATCCCTTCAATTCACCAATTCCTTTGGTTTGTAATATCAAACCCTTGGTGTTATTAGTTCTTTATGTTTAAAATATTAATAATCCCTTGGGTATATTAATCTCTTGAGTTTAAAATATTAATTCTTAGTGTTTGTTAATCTCTTAAGTTTAAAATATTAATTATTAGGGTGTTTTAATTTCTTGGTTTATAATATTAATATTTACCCCTTGGGTTCACCAATTACTTAGGTTTATAATATTAAACCCTTGGGTTTATTACTTCTTTTTCTTTATAATATTAATAATGCCTTGGGTTTATTAATCTATTTAATTTAAAATACTAATTATTAGGGTTTATTAATTTCTTAGGATTTTGAGTTTAAAATTTTTATTCTTAGGGTCTAATAATATTTTTTGTTTTTAATATTGATCCCTCGACCTTATTGATCATGTAGGTTTTTAAATATTTATCCCCTCGGTTCACCGATTCCTTTGGTTTATAATATTAAACCCTTGCGTTTATTAGTTCTTTTGGTTTATAATATTAATAATCCCTTGGGTTTATTAATATTTTGAGCTTTAATATTATGATTTACATTATGGCGTAATATGTTGGGGTATAATATAGATTCTAATATATAGCGTTTATAATTATGGGTTAATATTTGGTTTATAATATTTGGGTTTATAATATTGTGTTTAATATTTACAGTTTATAACATTGGAGATTATAATATTTCAGTCAATAATATTGATTCTTAGGGTTTATTGATCTCTTGTGTTTTTAATATTGATCCCTTGGCCTTATTGATCCCTTAGGTCTTTAATATTTATCCCTTCGGTTGACCAATTCCTTTGGTTTGTAATATTAAACCCTTTGGTTTATTATTTTGGTTTATAATATTAATAATCCCTTGGGTTTATTAATCTCTTAAGTTTAAAATATTAAGTCTTAGTGTTTATTAATATCTTGACTTTAAAGTATCAATTCTTATGCTTCATTAATTTCTTGGTTTATAATATTATTATTTATCTCTTCGGTTCACAAATTCCTTTGGTTTATAATAAAAAACCCTTGGGTTTATTATTTCTTTTGGTTTATAATATTGATAATCCCTTCAGTTTATTAATTTCTTGAGTTTAAATTATTAATTCTTAGGGTTTATTAATTTCTTAGGTTTTGAGTTTAAGATATTAATTATTAGGGTTTATTAATCCCTTGATTTTACTAATTCTTTGGGCTAGTAATATTAGGCGTTAAATATTAGTCATACACTTTAGTATTAATGCATAGTCCAATGTCACATTATGAAAAACATTGTCTCTATATGAAAATCAACCATGGGCTACCATTGTTAATCATAGTTAGTCATATTCAATCAAGGTATTCCATGGTCGAATGTGAGATTGTGACAAAGATTGTCTCAATATGAAAATCAACCATGGCAAACCATGGTCATTTTTCATCGAACGTCGCATTATGACAATAATTGTCTCAATGTTTAAGTCAAACATGCTCAACCATGTTTATTTTATGATTTATAGTATTTATCTAATGGTTTTTACATACTTGAGGTTTATGATATTAATCTCTTAGTTTTAATATCATTTCCTTGAGCTTATAATATTAATAATCATGTGAGTTTATCAAACATTTTTGTTTAAGATATTAATTTGCAAGTTTTATTAATCTCTTGTGTTTTTCATATTGATCCCTTTGAGTTATTTATCCCTTAGGTTTTTAATATTTATCCATTGGGTTCACCAATTCCTTGGGTTTATGGCATAAAACCCTTTGGTTTATTAGTTATTTTCATTTATAATATTAAACCACACTTGGGTCTTAGAATATCTTGAGTTAAAAATATTAATTCTTAGGGTTTATTAATTTCTTAGGTTTTTGAGTTCAAAATATTAATTCTTAGGGTTTTTTAATCTCTTGTGTTTTTAATATTGATCCCTTGGCCTTATTGATCACTTATGTCTTTAATATTTATCCCTTGGGTTCACCAATTCCTTTGGTTTGTAATATCAAACCATTGGCTTTATTAGTTCTTTTTGTTTATAATATTAATAATCCCTTAGGTTTATCAATCTCTTGATTTTAAAATATTAATTTTTAGTGTTTATTGATCTCTTGAGCTTAAAGTATTAATTATTAGGGTTTATTAATTACTTGGTTTATAATATTAATATCTATTCCTTGGGTTCACCAATTACTTTGGTTTATAGTATTAAACCTTTCGGTTTATTACTTCTTTTGGTTTATAATATAATTGTGTCTTGGGTTTATTAATTTATTTAATTAAAAATATTAATTATTAGGGTTTATTAATTTTTTAGGTTTTTGAGTTTAAAAACTTTATTCTTAAGGTTTAGTAATATTTTGTGTTTTTAATATTGATCCCTTGGACTTATTGGTCCTGTATGTTTTTAATATTTATCACTTGGGTTCACCGATTCCTTTGGTTTATAATATTGAACTCTTACGTTTGTTTGCTCTTTTGGTTTATAATATTAACAATCCCTTGGGTTTATCAATCTTTTGAGTTTAAAATATTGATTATTATAGTATTAATATCCTAGGTTTTTGAGTTTAAAATATTAATTCTGTGGGTCTATTAATTTCTTGTCATTTTAATATTAATCCCTTGGTCTTATTGATCCCTTGGGTTTATTATTTCATTGGGTTTTTAATATCAATCCATTGGGTTTATTAATCTTTTATATTTTTAATTCATTGGGTTTATAATATTAACAATTCCTAAGTTGATTGTTCTCTTCGGTTTATAATATTAATAATCATGTGAGTTTGTCATTCATTTATATTTAAAATATTAATTCCTAAGCTTTATTAATCTCTTCACGTTTTAATATGGATCCCTTGGGCTTCTTGATCTCTTAGCTTTTTAATATTTTTCCCTTGGGTTGATAATATTAGACCCTTGGGATTATTAGTTCTATTGGAGTATTATATTAATAATCCCTTCGTATATATGTAAGAGATATATACTTATTATAAATAGTAATAAAATACTAGTATTATGTTATAGTTTAATTTTAGTATAGTTTGAGTTATAACTATTAATGTATTGATTTTTTTTTATAACATTTTTTTATTATCAAATAATTATAATTATAATTATAATTATAATTTTATATATATATATATATATATATATTAGTTTAATATATAGTATCAATATAGTTTATATTATTAATATATTACAAGTAGATATATAAGATATATTGGTAATTATATTCATAAATATATAACGATTATTTTGGTAAAATACATGTGGTGGGTGGTGGATATAGGCCTATCGGTGTATATCAAACACATTAGTGAATGTGGTTGTAAATATATTTCATTTACGCCTATCAGCGTATATCAACCACATTGGCAAATGTGATTGTTCTAGTTATATTTATAAATGTCATATGTAGTTATAGCCAGTAGGTGTATATGTAGTTATAGCCAGTAGGTAGTATAGTAACGTACAAAATTTATAGGGTTTGGGACTTTTCAGAGTAATGGGAGCAGGTAGGAGGAATACATACATGTGGCCCATGCCATAGCTCTTGTCACCATTGAAAACACCCATACCAGTGGTTCCTGTTAACATTGATAGACACCCATGCCTCTTTATTTTGTGCTTGCATCTGAAGTTATAAGGTTATATTGCTATTTTACAAAATGAGCTAAATTTGGATTTTTTTTTTTAAATGGTTTGACAATTCCTACATCTATAACAACATAATTTTTAATCATATTTTGGATAAGCATTAATAGGAATGTAAGTACTGTGTGTGTCAATGACAAATATCTGACTCTTTTTTTTCTAGCAAAACACTAGGAGAGTCATGATGGAATGTCCCTACCTCAACAATGCATCTAAACGATTTATACAAGACCTTGTAAAACATCTCAGCTAACTAGAGATTCTGGAATATTGAATTGACATGAAAAAACTTGAGCGTCTTTATATAAGGATCTACGATAGTTTGACATTTCTTCCGACTAAGGTCTAACACCTGACTACATAAAGAAGCAAATAGATGCACGCATATGGAAACTCACAACAACTGATACTCGATCATCGATGCCCATCCTGCATTAAAAGCTCTATTCGTCTATGGAATCAAACAAAATACAATCATCAATGTGAAGGATATACAAATAAACATCGCTAACCAAAGGTGCAAGTTTTTATTTTTTGAAAAATAATGATAGCCTAAAATTAGTATTGCATTTAAGAAATATCTCCTTCCATTTTCCCAAAAAAATTCTCATATAAGAAAAATAAAACATCGTTATCTAGAATTGAGATTTTGGAATGTAAAGTTTTAAAATTATAATAAGATATTATTATTTACAGTTTAAATATTGGAATATTTTGAAAGAAAAAGAAAAAAGTATTCAATATTGTTTAAGTATTATATGTTTTGGAGTTTTTGGATGAAATTTGTAAAATATATTTTATTCAATAAATTGAATAAATTTCTTGTTATTTTAATTTTTTTTTTGAATGTATAAATAAAATCAGAGCTCAAAAACCTTTAGCACACCAGAATTATGTAGAATTTTACAAATTAAAAAATTATTCCAATAAATTCAAATTTGACCTTATGCCTTAAAAATATTCAAACCAAATAAAAGTTAGGATAAAGCCAAATTTAATTATTCAACTTTTCTTTTATTTATCAAATTGCTAAAATATTCTCTCAGATACTACAATCCTCCTAAACTGCATGTTTAACATGAAGAAGTAATAATATTTAATAAATATTAAATATCCCAGTGGCTTTGCATCTAATAGGAAACCACCTATTCATGAAACTGGATGACAATTAACTCAAATATCCGAGCGACTCTCCATCTAACAGGAAACCACCTATTCATGAAACTGGAGGAAAATTAACTCAAATTTCCGAGTGGCTCTACATCTAAGGGGAAACCTTATATGCATGAAGTTGGAGGTAAATTTACTAGAACTCGGAGAAATTCACTAAAACTATTGGAATTCCATTGGAATGTAAAATAAAATCTCAGTTTATTCTCTTTCAAATTTCTTGCAATTTCTCCAACTGCTAAAAATAAACACAACTTAAACATCAATTAATATTTATAAATATCAAACATATGAATTGATGTATTTCAAATATTAATATGGAAGGTAAAACATTTGTTTAAACTTATGGACTGATGCGCATAGATATTGGATGAAATTATTTAAAAACTTCAGATATCTCTGCAACAAACATAGGTTTCATGTGATTATTCCAACGAACTTATGAAATAATTACTAATGACACCTCTAGTCTGTAGCCAAATTATGAGTTGAAATGGAATCAATCATTTGATTTTTTTGGAAATTTCCATTACAGGAAATATGTGTGATATGAATATGGATGAAATTTCAAATCCCAAAAATCAATATAGATAAAGAAAAATGTTAATGTGAAGCCTCATTCAAACAACCTGGTTGCCCATGCCATGTGCCACCGACCTAGACAACTCTCTCACATACGACTACGCTGAACCTAACACGCTGCACAACCACTTGAAGCAACCACAACATTAATTTTCTTATGCATCGTAATCCACATGGAGGATTAGGAAATTCTAGATCTTCCTCCTTGATCTATAAATTTTGTTGGAATGGCAGAAGAGTAAAGGCACAAATTACACAAGTAGTTCACAAAATAACAAAAATATGAGATTTTGCTCTATATTAATCACACAAACTTCAATCAATCTCAATCACTCTCAATGAATACAATGAACCCGGTGAAGGGTATTTAACCTAACTTGACATGCACACTCTCACATAACTGAAATTGCTCAATGCTCACTTAACTCACTCTCTAACTCACTCACCAAACTTATCTATCACACAACTCAACTAACTCAACACTAACTTAACTGATTGTCTAACAATGCATGCGGGAGGTAATTACATATTTTAAAAAATTTGTGCTTCCTGCCTCTGCCTAAGCAAGACAAAAAAGGCAAGGCCTCCTATAATACAATTTTGTGTTTTATTTACCAATTTATGTGTATTTGTGTTTCTTTCTCTGTCTCTTAAATCCAATTATGTTGTGTGTATTTCTCGATCTGTGTGCACTTTGCTGATATTGTTCTGTTATTTGTTGTGATTCTCTGTACTCAATAGCTGGTATCAGAGCCAATTTACTTCTCTCAGCCATTGCAATTCATTTGAAAATTCGTGATGTGGAAGCAGAGTGAATATGTGCCTTCAATTTTGTGTGTGTGGAAAGCTAGTGCAGTGAACTAAGCACCGAGATGTTTTGCAGCTTAGAATGGGACAAGTTTAACCCATTCACAGGGTAATTTCTAAGAAATCGTTGCATTGCCTTAAGAGTAAACTGAAATTGCTGTGCTCTCTTGAGAAGGGTTCTGTAAAATTTTGCAATTTCTCGTTACGGTGGGATCGCTATTGAATGAAATTGTTGCATTGCTCAACTCGTTCAAGGCAGCCCCACCACATGAAATTTTTCACTCACAAAATCATACAACGAATATGGAGGACAAAGAGAAGATATCCTTCTCACTAAGCTTGAGACAAAGACAATGTTTTATAATTCTAGTTTAATTACTTTCATGTTCTTTTGACTTTGCGATAAGGTATTTTTTTCACCCTTTCAAAAAGGAAGTGGATACGATTTATTTAGAAGGTGAAAGAGTGTTTTACATGTTTCATGATTATTATAAACATATATTATTTATATGTTTTATAATAATTGTTGATTTTGTTAAAGCTTATATGTTTTTAAAGGAGATGAATCTTTATTTTAAAAGTGTAATATTTTCAAGTTTTATCTTGAAAGTATTCTTAATTTATTGAGAAAGGATATTGGAATAGTTAATGATATAGAGAAGTTACACAGGGCTAATTTTCCCTATGAAAATCACGGATGGAGGATATACTGACAAAGAAACCCTCATCGATGACAAATGAAGAATGGAAAAAGCTAGACAGAAAGGTGATTGTGACAATCTGCTAATATCTAGCCAAGAATGTGTATTTCAATGAAGACTACAAAATAATTGTGGAATAAGCCCATGATCTATATGAGAAGAACATTGCATCAAACAAAGTGTTCTTTATGAAGAAGCTTTGTAATCTCAAGATGAAGGAGGGTGCTTTAGTTGCCGAGCACTTGAATCAATTAAATATTATAACTAGTCAGCTTGCCTCTGTTAAAATAAATCTATATGATGAAATTAGAGCTATTTTGTTAATGTGTTCTATGCTAGATAGATGGGAAAACTTAATTGTGGCTATGAGTACTTCAACACCTACAGGGAACCTGATGTTTGATGATGTTAACAAGAGTTTAATGAATGAAATGTTGTGACACAATTCAATCATGGGAAACCAGGGAGGAGAAGCTCTAGCTCTAGCTGATCGTGGTACGAGAATTGATCGAGGCCGATCAAAGTCAAGGAAGGGTAGGATCATCTGCTTTCATAGTGGAAAACCCAGGCACATGAAGAAATAATTTCAAGCCTTGAAGAAAGGACAAAAGGATCAAAGACCAGCAAGTACAAATCATAAGCCATCCAACACAAATGAAGGTGAGACTACTGTTGTAGTCACAGATGGTGATGTGTTGTTTACTGTTTTAGTAGAGGATGCATGTTTATATACATCTAGCAATAGATTTTATTGTATGCTTAACTCTAGGGAATCTCACCATGTAACCCGATGCAAAGATAGTTTTATTGCATATAATCCTAGTGATTATGGTAGAGTGCATTTGGTGAATAACCATTTTTGCAGTATTGTTGGAGTGGGAGATGTCCAGATCAATATGAAGGATGGACAAGATATATTATTGAAATAGGTCAGGCATGCACCAGAGATGTGCATGAGTTTGATCTCTATGGGATGGCTGGATGATGAAGGCTATTCGAAAAGCTTTGGAAAAGGAGGCTGGAAAATTAGCAAAGGAGAATTGGTCATGGCTAAAGGACCCAAGACATCAACACTATATACATTAAAGGAAATGATAGGAAAATCATATTTGATTGCTGTCACAAGAGAATGAAATTCAATAGATCTATGGTATAAGTGCCCGGGTCACATGAGCGAGAAGGGTTTAAAAATCCCCCTTGGTAAAAATTTACTGCCATGTTTGAGATCCTACAATCTTGATCTTTGTGAGAATTGTATATATGGTATAAAAATAAGGGTTTCATTTCTTAGAGGTGGTCATGACAGAAAGAAAAATGTGTTAGAATTGATACATTGAGATGTGTTTGGACCTGTTAACATCAATTCATTAGAAGGAGCATATTATTTTTTAACATTTATAGATGATGCATCTAGGAAGGTTTGGGCCTATCCTATGAAAAATAAAAGTGAAGTGTTTGAAATATTTCAAAAATTCCATGTTGTTGTTGAAAGAGAGACTAAAAAATTTCTCAAGTGCCTGAGAACAAATAATGGTGGAGAATATTGCTCAATTAAATTCAAAGAATATTGTAATAGGTTTTTCATAAAGCATGAAAATACTGTGTCAGTACACCTCAATAGAATGGTGTTTTAGAACAAATTAATCACATCATTATGGAAAAGGTAAGGAGCATGTTATCCAATTTCGGTTTGGACAAGAATTTTTGGGCAGAGGTTGTGAGGACAACTTGCTACCTCATAAATAGATCTCCATCTACAACCTTGGAGGGAGGCATCCCTAAAGAAGTTTGGACTGGTAAGAATTTGAATTATTCTTATTTGAAAATATTTGAATGTGAATAATTTGTACATATTCGTAAAGAAAATAGAACTAAGCTAGATGATAAATCAATGAAATGCATTTTTCTGGGATATGCGGATGAAGAATCTTGTTATCATATATGGGATCTTGTCAAACATAAAATTATTAGAAGCAAGGATGTTATATTTAATGAGTCAAAAATGTTTAAGAGGAATCTAGGTGAGGTGGATGTCAAGAAATTTATTGATAGGTTTGAAGAGCAACATGAAGACATCCCACCAATGCAGGAAAATGGGCAGCAAATTCAAGAGCGAGAAGAACAAAAAGGGGAAAGTGATGAACACCAAGAAGAAGGAATATTGCAGGAACCTTTAAAAGATATTCAACCTGATAATGCACCACCACAATTGGTTCATAGATCTTCTAGGCCTCATAAGCCTTCACAAAGGTATCCTCCTTCAAAATATATCCTATTGACTGATGAAAGTGAGCCTAATTATTTTCAAGAGGCTTGTAAAGTTGAACACAGTAAATAATGGAAGAAATAAATGGAGGAAGAAATGAACTCTTTCTGTAAAATAAAACTTGGGAGTTGATAAATCTCCCAAAAGGTAGAAAGAATTTACAAAAAAACTGGGTGTATAGAATTAAGCATGAAGGTTACGAAAAGAAGGAGAGGTATAAAGCAAGGTTGGTGGTGACAATAAAAGGAAGAAACCCTCTAGAGGAGGTTATAACACAGGTTTTTAGCATTATAAAATTGGCCAAAATTGTCAAAAAAAAAATTTACAACATCCGTTTTCGGTAACGAACGTTTCAACGGAGCTTATAACGAAATTTCAACACAATTAAGAAAAATTGGGTGGTCAGAGGTTGTTACGGTTGTTTTTCCCATCAGTGCACTAATCAGGTGTCAACGGAGTGGTGTGTTGTACAGTGAACACACCGGTATAGTAAATATACCAACCACCGGGACATAAAACAATTTTTTTTCACCTTGGGGCATTTAGCAACGTCTCCGTGCATGCTATCCAAATAGTCACACCGGGGCGGTCGAAGGTGCATGCATTGGGCCGTTAGGGTGTAAAACTGATCTGGGCGCATTGTAGGTGATGCAATGCACCAGGTCATTCTAATTGGTATTGGTATTTGTGCGGTGCCCATAGGTCATATAAACACACCAGTGTGTAGTATTATACAAATGCACTAACATGCAATATCCCACAAACGCACTGAGCATTCTACTTGGTATTGGTATTTGTGTGGTGCCCATAAGTCATAGAAACACACTGGTGCATAGTATCATGCAAATGCACCAAGCGTTCTAATTGGTATTTGTATTTGTGCGATGCCCAAAGGTCGTAGAAATGTGTCGATGCACATTAGCATACAAACACACCAGTGTTCATTTTGTGTTTTTTAGAAGCATTGACCTGTGACAGTGCAATTATTGTGGTTTTTAAAAATTCATTATTCATCAAAATTTGACACATATCTTATAACAATATTCATATCAATTAAATTTTTATTAATGCATTTGAATGTGATGTTTGGATTAATTTGTTATATCATATCATCCTATTTCACATCTCTTCATTATAATATTAATCATCAGTATATTTAATCAGAAGTGTAACATTCACAGTGACAATGGAGAACACAATAGAATAAATTAAAACATATTTTATGATATATATATATGAATAATACACTTTTTGTCTTACAAAATGGGACAATTATTGGTATCCCTCTGTCTTTCAATTTGGACACTATGTCCATTACATTAAACAAAATGTCTGATTTCACAGACAAATATTTCAAAAAATACAACGCCTTGCTTTGATATCCAAACATATTGATCATCATTCTCCACTTGAACTGCTATCACTGCTCAAACTAATTCCATGACTTGGGTTATTTTGAGGATTTTTTTATTCACGTTGTTGATTGTTTTCTTCTTCTTCAACTTCCATATACAAACATAAAAATAAATTTTAATGATTGTATATACATTGGTGAGAATAATGAAAATTGCAATATTAAATAATATATGTCAATGTAAATCGAAATGAAATGACATACCATAGCAATAATTGACTCATCAAATATACACATTCTTTCAAAACCAAGTTTCATGCCATGTTTCAACAGTTCATTTGTTGGCGTTGTTCCATACTTTGTTTCCTACAAATTTTATACCCCATAACAAATCATATATTTAATATATATTTTTTTTGTTCTATTAATTATAGACGGAGCTAAGTAAAAGAAGATCGATAGATACTTATAAATTCCAAAATTAATTTCTAATATGCTAGCGTATACTGACAACCCATATTTAACTCAATATCAAGCAATTCGTTTGATGGTTCTTCTTTGTATGTTAACACATGTTTGAAGACATTAAATGATGATTGTTGTAAAACAACTTAAAATATACAAAAATGAAATCTGGTTATGTTGTTATAAGGAAGTAACAATTAATCACAAACTTAGATATCAACCCTTTAATTCCTTGTCCTATTTTATGTGTTGAATGGGTTCCATTTTCTTTTATTTTCTGCAAGAAAATACTTGAAAATTAATATTTAATGATAAATTTTTTATTTATTGTACCTAATCGAAAAATTCAATGATTACATATTACATTTGAAGCACGTTGTTGTTGATATGGCTCCTCGTGCGATGCAATTATGTCCATTTCTTTGACAATCTCCTTGTACACCTTTTTAGACATTCCTACTGGCATATTTCTAATATTAGCTCATTCATCCTTTGAGATTTCATAATATTCCTGAAAATGTAACATGACAGGAAAATATTTAATTTTTATATTGATATATAAAAAGTAAATATAACAAAAGTGATATTTATAATTTATTGCTTTCTAGTAATATATACATATAATTCTAGAAAAAAATTTAAAGGAATATTACTTTTACTTTCCTTATTTTTTTGTTGTTGTACGTTTTTGCTATTAAAAGTCTCATGTTTCTTATTGACCAATTCTCTCGAAACTCATCATGTAGTTTAGATAAAATTTGCTTCTTCGAATCATTGGATTGATTTTTGTATTGTGAGTGGAAAGAACATCTATACATTCGTTCCATTAGATCCCCCAAAGTTTTGTAAAAGTTCCCCCCCTTTCGTTAACCTCCAACACCACTCCAAATGAGCTAAGGAGAAATTCATTTTCATTTGCATGTTCTATTTTTTTTTTCTTTTCTTAGAACAACATTCATTTTCTGAGTTGCTAGTCCCTGTAGAACATTAAACATATGTGAATTAATAGATTTTTTGAAACATGTTATCTAATATTTTTAAGTATATTATTAATGAAAATTAAAAAAAGAAACTCATATTGGATCGATAGTATTTTTTCATTCACCTGATTCATCCTTCTACAATTTTTCCATCAAGCTTTTACATTGTTCTGATCTTAGATCAGAAATAATCTTATCGAGCTTCGTCATTTTGTAGCTCTGAATGATACACAATAAAAAATACATATTAGTTAAACTTACATATAGTTCAAAAATAATAATTTTTGTAACAAATTTACAAATAACTTTCCTTTTTTCTTTTCTCGATGTGCTATCAGTATTTTTGTTACTTGATATCTTGTCAGCCATTTATTTATCAATATTAAACCTTTACCATACCATTCATTAATCTCTTTTATAAATAAATCACAAAAATTTCAGGTAAAAAAAAAAAATTCAAGAAAACGGTGCCCGTTTTAATAAGTATTGATGTCGGTGTGACATGTTCTTATCAACACACCACTAAAACAATAGAAACACCGTACGGTGATCTCTGTCAACAAGGAGACCCGGTGCGTTAGATGTTAACCATTGTAGTGATTAACACTGACAAATCAATAAAAATCCTCTAGTGTTAGTTGTTGTAGTATAAGATGTCGTGGAGGAGGCTGTGTGACATGTTCTTATAAATGCACCAAGAAGGTGACCACTGTACGGTGATCTATGTCAACAAGCAGACCTGGTGCGCTATATGTTAACCAATGCACTGATTAGCACAAACATAAAATAAAAAATTATTTTTATCAAACAGTACGTGCGCGGTGTGCTATAATGAAATAGTGCACTGGTGCGCTAATTTACATAGGACACATGGATTAAAAATATATGTTATTAAATTGTTTTATCTATCGGTACATGCACGGTGCACTATAATAAAATAATGCACCGGTGTGCTCTTTTACACAAGGCGCACAGATTAAAAAATATATGTTTTTAAATTGTTTTTATCAAACAGTACATGCGTGATGCGCTGTAATAAAATAGCACACCGATGTGCTATTTTACATAGGGCACACTAATTAAAAAAAAATTGTTTTTTTTTTTTAAATTCACGCAAGGGTCAACATGTATTGGGATCCGACTCTGCAAGTTGTCCCTGCAGGTTAGATATCATAGGCCTATATAAATAGCAATACAAACCCTATAAATCTAAAATGAAAAGCCCTAATTCTGAAGTCACAGAAACAGGAAGAAGTAAGGGAAGGAACAAAAAGAATTAAGGATTTAGCATAAGAATGGACTTTTTTTGTTTTTTTTGTTTTTTTTCTAAAAATTAAAAGTAAAATTTAAAATTTTTACTTATCATGTATTAAATCAAATAGAAACTGTAAAAAAAACAATTATTATAGTAAAATTTAATCATGAAATGGTTTGAAATTCTATACTAGAGGGGTTGAATCACCAGATGTTTGAAATTCTGATTCTCTAAATAGTTTTGTTCGAAAGTATTTCGCTGCTCCATAGTGCTATCATGCTCTCTTTCTCTAGGTATGTCTCTCATGCAAATCTCTCCCTGAATTTTTTTTCAAAAATAATGAAATAATGAAAATTTTTTACTATCTAAATATTTTTTATGAAATTAGATTTTCAAAAATAATTTGCCGCCCAGTTTTCAATTTATCGTTTTTTTTTTACTTAAAAAAAATAAAGTTGCATTTTTTTTTTAAATTTCTGGTTATTCGGTGCATTTTTTTATCTAATCACACCGATGCGTCAATTAATAACACAACACCGATGCACACTAACTAAAACAAACTGGTGTGGTTAACTGTACATTAGCACCGATAACAATAAGTCCATTTTTAAGGCACCAAAATTACTTTTAGGTATGTACACAAAACTTTATTGTTGATTTTGCTCAAATGCAGGGATAAAATATGATAATTATATAGAATGGAAAATTCTTCAAAATCCATCTCGTTCCATAATATTTCTCAATGCCCATTGCGGAGTTCTCCCTATCCATCTCGAGACGTAATATTTAATTCAGATTTTATTTATATTTTCATTATCTAATTGAATTTAATTTTTTTATCTATGTCAATGAGATGAATAAAATTAATGTATACAAAATTGCAAGTTCACGTAGATTCAGAATTGGTTTCATATGCACAAAATATTCAAACAACTCCGAAACGTTGGAAGCTCTTATCAGGAGCAGCATATCGCAAGGTGCATTTGGTAGACGAAAATGGACAATCGCTTCATCGTTCCAATTGTAGCATTACATATTCTAGCCACAATCCTCAAAAAATGATGGAAATAATAATTTTTTGGTATATTAATGTAATTATTTCAAAGTTTTTGGTATATTAATCATGCATTGTCGATGAGCCCACGTGGTGTAGAGCAGTCGGTTTTGGGGTCCACTATTAAGGAACTCCATCTGCAAGGTCACCGGTTTGAAACCTGTGGGTGATTAGGATTAGTCTAAACTACCAAAAAAAAAAATCATGCATTGTCAACGTGCTTACTAATTGATATCATAGATTTAGTACTAATCATGTTCAAATATATTTTTTGAAATTATTAGGATTCTAGTGATGATGAGTGACTGTAATGTTCCCAAATTAGCATTAAGCTAATTGGAACATTAATTTTGGCTATTTCAGCTAGGAGGATAATAAAATGGGCAAGGAGACCCATTCATGAATAAAATATCAATAAAGTCCCTCATGAAATAGAAGAGAAGCATCACTAGAGCTAGTCTTGCACACCCATGTGTGAAAAGGGATAATTGCAAAGAGGCTAGGCCATGTTGACCAAGTCAAACTACGCAATAGATATAGGTGTGGCTTGCTTGGGAAGCCAACGCAATTGCTTAAGGAGGAAGAAACACTAATGTGTGGGGTCCATGGCCAAGGAGCCTTCATTGGTATAAAAGAAGGAAGAAACAACCATTTTCTCATTGATGGATATTTCGAATTGCTTGCTCTCTTCAGTTGCTCAACTAAGATAGCTGTGATGTTTAGCAGAAGGGAACTCCTGTTTAGGATTCCCTCCTTCTTGAGAAGCCTATTGAAGGTTTGTTCTTCAACTCCTCCACATTCTGGTTCAAGGCCAAAGCATTTCCCTTCAGTACAACGTTTTCAGCAGTGCAGGAAACTTGTGTTGCTGGGTTGCAATGAAGATTTCCATAGCATCACTTCCGGAGCTCTGATTTTAGAGAAGAGAGCTTCTTTGCATCCGGGAGGCCACTAGAGGAGATTTCAGATCTATTTTCCATATCTTGCATCAGGCACAACTCCTCTCATCATTCACAGTGCAGTCCCTTCCTTTGTCTGCGTTATTTCTGAGCAGAATTGCAGTGGGATTGCACCACTAGTTTGGAGGGAGAGATCTTCAGGGATTGGATCAGACTTTCTCTTGAAAGATCCATTGGAGGAGATATATTCAGCATATGTATCATCTACAACCATCTCCATCAATTTTCTGGGTTGCAGTGGTATTCCAGTTCAGAGGCAGCAACTCCGACATTTTTCCTTTTTGTATATTTCAGCCAATCCTCTCAAGGATTGATGTATTATTAATTTCAGGGGTTGAGATCTTGCTGCCCCATCTTTATTTGAGCTTTATACTTCCATATCCATGTATTGAGATTATGGATGTAGTAGCACCATCTATTGACTGCGCAGTTTTAGTCACAAGCATCCTTGTGTAGCAGTATTGTGACATGTTTCCATATGCATGCCATTGAGGGGCTCTTTGCTCAACTTGAGTGAGTGATTCCTCAAGTATTTGTATATTTCCTTGCTGCTATATATATATATATATTCAGTGACTATTTATAGTTACATGTACATCTTCTCTCTCATATAACACTGTTTTGCTAGTACACGTTCATTGTTGATGCAACCCTCTTCATTAAGCATTTTCTGAAGATAAACAGGAAAAGGAGACTTGTCTTAAGCTCCTAGAGACATTTTTTTTGAGCCCACTCTTGGATTTCAGCTCTAGATAGATATATTCAAGGGATCCTAGACCAGGGATCAAATCCTGCTGCCTCCATTCCTGGGAAATTCTTTTTCCAGGCTTGGGTTGCTAGCCATTCCTACTAGGAAATTTCACATATCTATAGAAAAAGTCCGCAAAGGGCTAGAAAGCCTCGGATCTCACCCTTATTTAGAAGGTGACATATCTAGTAAATGCCCCTGCAGTCCATCTCTCGCACAGACTTGTGATATTTATGAAAAAGGGATATTACAGTGACCTACCTACTATATTCCATTTCACGCCACGACAATGTTGAATCGAGAGAAGGATAAATCAAGAGAAAAAAATCAGAGATGGACGACACCAAGAATGGTTGAATCAACCACCTATTTAATTCCCACTACGTCTAGATTCACCAGTTAGGAATGACTACAACAATAGTAGTTCTTCACAAGCTAGCGATGGAGGCAATAAAATAGAGGTTGGTATGGATGATTATTTAAGGGATATGACTTCCATGGAGACAATTTTGTTAGATGCATTTTAGAACGATGATCAGCTAGGGGATGATGCTCATATCACTGATACATTTTTCGAAAGCCTTAAATTTTCTTCCACCACCCCTCTCTTTGGACCTGGCGGTTAGTCAAAGTTTACCTAGTTGGGGAGAATGATGTTACTATACAACTTGAAAGAAAATTTTGGCTCGTCGAATGCATGTTTCTCAGAATTTTGAGGTAATTGACCATCAAGTCCTCCCTTTTATTTTGAGAAATATAGTCACACAATGAACATTAAAAATGGTCAATTTTATGAATGTTAATAATTATATCGGCATTAATGGACATTTAGTATTGTCCATGATCACCGAGTATAGGTTATTCAAAGATAAGGTTCTTCTGAGTGATAATGTCTTGCTCGGTAGCTGCGAAGAGGAAAAGAAATTGCTGAAAAAGTTTTGTGTTGAGTACATATCGTATCATGCATGTCCAAATGATTATATTCTATAAGAGAAGAATATGCAAACAAAGAGATATGTCTAAAATGTGGGCATGACAGCCATGATAAATCAAAAAATAAGGGTAAATCATGTGGTCCTCCTTTTAAGATATTGAGCCACATGCCTATAATCCTAAGGATTCAAAGGCTATTTCATTCCAAATAATTAGCTATGTTGCAGAGATGGCATGCCTCACACAGAAGTGAGTTGGGAGTTATGCGAATCCAAATAGAATCAATATAAATGAAGCATATAGAGGATACATGGCCCAAAAAATTCAAGGATGAAGTACGAAGTCTACGACTCAGCATATCCATGGATGGTGTCAACCCATATTTCCTCCAGAACACCAACTATTTTGTTTTTCCTGTAGTAGTGATCAATAACAATACCCCCCCCCCCCCCATGGTTTTCCATGAAGAATGAACATCCTATGTTGGCTCTCATAGTCCCTGGTAGAAGACAAGTGAAGAATATGGATTTCTACTTACAACCACTAATAGATGAATTAGATGAATTATGGGATGGGATAAATGTACACGATGTATCTATACCCATCGCAGCAGAGAAGAGTTTTACATTGTATGGCATATGTGCTTACAAAACACATGATTATCCAAGCTTAGGATTTTACTCTGGTAAATTAAATTTTTATTGATTTGTTTATATACGTAACAATATTCTTTCGCATATTTGTTATTTAATTTGTTGTAATTATTCTGATCTTCATGATATTCTTTAATGTGTGATGCATATATATTATATACATTAATTTTTCACGTCTTATAACAAAAGGGTATTTTGGATGTAAATGTTGTGGACCTGCTCTAAAATCTAGATGGTCCAACGACCTACGAAAGCTAGTGTATGACTGCTCCAGGATATTTCTCCTAGAAGAAAATGCTTACAAAAGAGAAACGTCCACTTTCAATGGTAAACGAGAGAGAACCCAAAGGCATCCAATAACAACACCAACTGAATAGATTAGACCATATGAGAGAGATAAGGAGAAGGAGTTCATAGAAACGTTCGACTCAAATGGGGAGCATATGTTCGATGATTCAGAATTCTTCAACACCTATGTTTTTCCCATTGGGATGAAAAGGAAATCTATCTTTTATAACCTCCCATATTGGGAGCATATTAAGATTACCCACTTATTAGATCCCATGAATATATTTAAAAAATTTTCATCTTCTTTATGGAGGCACATATCATCGAAACAAACTGACACATTGGCTGTTAGGAAAGATCTTATTACTTCAAAAACTAAAAAGAAACATTGGCCAAGACGATTAGAAATTACAGGATCTGAGGCAGGCGCTGGTCCCTCTAATTCATGGTATTTCAAAGAAGGTTAAATTACAATCATTTCACATTAATATAATTAAAATTTTAAAATATTTTACGTAGAATTACAATTGCATCTACAATTACAATTACAATTTTACAATTTCACATACAATTACAATTAAAATTAAAATTACAGTTACGATTACAATTTTACAATTCTACATATATAAAATTACAATAATTTCACATTAATAGAATTAAAATTTTACAAATATTTTACATACAATTACATTTAAAATTACAATTAGAAATACAATTACAATTTTACAATTTTACATACAATTAAAATTAAAATTTCAACTACAATCACGACATAATATTTAGTAAATATCATGATTTAATATTAAAAATAAACATCACGATCATGATAACCATCGTAAAAACATCATATTTGACTAAAAAACACATTCAAATCCACTAACATCATCTAATCATCACGATCATGATCATCTAACAAAACACAAGCATTGTATAACATCATCACAACACAAACATCAAATATACATCTTATGTCAAATAACTACTATCACATACACATCTATCTACAAGCTGCGCATTAAATGAACATATTTAACATGACCTAAAAATATACACATCATGATGAATACCAACATATGGAGTACATTTGCAACATGAACATAAAATACATGGACCATATATATATAATTGTCAAATATCAACTGGTGGTACATCAATAGTAGTACTAGTCGAGGTCTGCTCACTCGATTGTGAAACCTCGACATGTTCACATAGATGATGATCATGTCCCTGCTGATCTGGAGGTGCCACATGTTGATCATGAACTGCCTACTGATGATGACTAGTGGATGGTCTAGCCTGCTCAGTCGATGGACCTGCCTCCTCACATGCTGCGCCCTCCTCAGGATTAGGTGCTTGCTCAGGACTAGGATGTCTCTGTTGAGATGGTGCAGAATGCTCAGATGATGTCTGCTCATGACCATGACTAGATGTTGTAGTCTGCTCATCATGATCATCTCCAGCGCGAGGTGGAGGAGGAGGCAGAGTACTAGAACGATGATCACTCCCCTCATGATTATGATCATCATCAGATGATGCGCTGCTCGACTGTCATACTGTATCTCCACCACGCCTACCGACCCTCCTTTCCCATGCCAGTACTCTAGTATCTCCAACAATATGCCGCATGAGGGTCAACATATCACGGGGCATGAATCTCCATATCTGTGTCAGCTTATCACAAGCCTGTATCTCTCTAATATTAACCCGCTTGACTCCATCCTCAACAAAGAGTTGATAGAGTTGGTCACCCAAATCCATCCTAAATCGGGTGTTAGGCCTATGCCTCACACCTGCCTGTATCTGTGCCTGATAAGGACTAGTTTTTCCACTAGCCCGATCCTCTACCTCTGCCATCTCCTCGTCAGCAGGATCTACACCTAGATCATTCGGTGGTGATGGAATCTGATTGCCAACGAATGACCCAATATCTAAAAAATATATTTAAGTACACAATAGTAACTAGAAAATTTCATCAAACGAGTTAAAGAAAGTGTTAGAATAAATTTAAATAAAACATAAATATTACCTCTTGCATCCGGTGGCTCATCCTGTGTGAAGAGGATGTTGGCACACCCTCACCAATCCAAACTATCATACGGACATGTCACCAGAACGAAGGTGTGATCATCAACACTGGATAACAACTCCAGTGCATAATGAGATATATTGGCGGAAAAGTCAGACTTGACCCTCTTAGGCATCATCTGGCCCCACATCTCCATCCGTACATGCATCATTGACCCACGAGGCTTCCAAAAAAAAGTAGGCCTCGTCTCTGAAAACGTCTCAAAAAATAAATAAAAAAACTCGGAAGTAAAAGGGAAGGTAAACCTCCCACGTGGCTAAGAACAACATCTATATAATGTTGGACAAAAATGCCGCAAAAAAATCGCAGATCGCCTCACAAGTCATGTCACCTATAATAAAGAATCAACATAAAATAAAAGTGGGAAACTAATGTGTTGCCAATCATTGGTATGGTGTGCAATGGTCGTCAGCAGTAGTGAGAGGCACCTCACCTCCTCTGCACCAAATGAAGCAATACGTATCTGACCACCAGACACATGAAAATATGTGGGAGAAAGTATATCATCACTAATGTATCTCTAGATGTACACTAACTGACCCCCTACTGCATAGCCGACAGGGACCTCTGGGAACTGGGGCAAATCCTGCCCTCTCCAAGATAGGCCAGTAATAAAATATATTTCCTCCTCAGTGGGCGCGTACCACTGGTTAGGCCCGACCCAAAAATCCTGTCGGTGGGCATCCCACCTGAAGATGAGCTGTCCCAATAACCCATTAAGGCCCTTGGGCCTTCAGGGATGTAGCCTCCTCATAGAACTTGAGGAGGCCTACCTCGCTTAGGAGAAACTGGGTGGTTGTGGTAATAGGGAGAGGGTATATAAGTCTCTCCCTCTCTCATGCCTCCCACATGCGAACAACGTTATACTGGTCCTCCATATTTTCTTGTTGTTACCTTTGTTCTCTCCTTCGACGTCGCTCCATGTTTCACATATTAAATACATTTTTCTTATTAAATTAGAAATGCATTTTCAAATATATATATATATATATATATATATATATATATATATATATTATTAAAAAAAAAAAGTGAGTGCACCCAAAAAAACAGTCATGCACTGGTACTGTTGCATCGGTTTTTATCGCGCATTGTCCTCGGTGCGCATGGAAATTTTCTGCGTGCCGCAAAACATGAAATGTAATTTATTGTGTGGTGCATAGACGAAAATATCCACCTCGGGATGGATATTTAGGTCAATGCACCGCCCAAAAATAATTCATGGCCAAGGGTCTGGTCATTTAAATGACCGCACCGTTGACTATGTACCAGTGTCAGGAGGGCGGCGCGCTGACAACATTTTGCGCCCCAAGGCAGATAGTTTAGTCAGTGCACTGCCTTGTTGACATCAATACATGTTCAATGGTGCAGTCCTGTAAACAACTGTGTCGTTGACTATGTACAGATGTCAGGAGGGCAGTGCGCTAACCAAACTATGTGCCTCGGGGAGAATAGTTTAGTTAGCGCACTGCCATCCTGACATAAGTACATGGTCAATGATGCGGTCTTGTATATGGATGCATCGTTCACTATGAATTGATGTTAGGAGGGTGGTGCATTGACCAAAATATCTGCCCCAGGGTGCATATTTTGGTCAGTGTACCGCCCTCCCGACACTGGTGCATAGTCAACGGTGCGGTAATTTAAACAGCTACACCACCATATCAGGTTTAAAAAAAAAACACAATGCACATTTTGGGTACCACACTAGAACCTGGTCCGATTTCTATTAGCACTTCCCGGTGTAGCCTGTAAATTCACAGGCAGCACCGTGAATGGTGCGAGCCAAACCGCTTGAGCGCACTGCTTAAGAATTTTTTTTATTTTTTTTAAATGATAAAATTTAAGATTTTTGACAAATATAATCCGCTAAAACGTTTAATTATTGATACACAAGTAAAATAACTATACATTTGGGCATCGAGGAGGCATATTTGTTGAATAATTTGAAATACTAAATTTTCCCACCGTTTTCCAAAATTCGAACTCCACAAGGTGGACAATGGATGGCAGTAGTGTGTGCAATGGGAGCACTGATGGTAGGGTGCCTCACACAAGAGAAATTCACACCGATGTTTGAGAGCTCTAGAGCACTCAAGAAGTGAAAATGCAAATTTCTCAGCAGTAATTTTTGTTTATTTAACCATGTTTCAGTGCACGAGTTTTTGAGGCGCACCGGGTAGTTTCTGCCTAGTGCATTGGGCCTATTTATGTTTGAGCATGGGATTTTAAGACGCACCGGGCATGTTTCTGAGTAGTGTACCGATGATATACAGTAATGAGATGCACCAGGCAGGTTTTTATGGAGAGCACAGTGTCTCGGAGTGGCAATTTTTAGTACGCACTAGTGTTTTGTGAGTTAAATGCACTAGTGTGGTTTATGATGAGAAGCACACTGGAAAAAAAAACATCCGCAAAAACCTTCACCCACGAACCTCCTCTAGATACCTCCACTACAAATGGATATCTGGACTATTTTTATAAGGGGTTCCTCAAAAAAATCCACTAGAGGGTCTTTTCCTCGTAGTGTGAAAGGAATCACCCAAAAGGAAAGTATTGACTTCACTAAAATTTTCTCACTTGTTGTTTGTGATCCATTAGAGCCATTCTTGGTCTTGTTGCTAATTTAGACTTAGAATGTGAATAGTTAGATGTAAAAACTTCTTTCCTTCATGAAGAATTAGAGGAAGAAATTTATATGGAGGAGCTGAAAGGCTTCATAGAAAAAGGAAAAGAAGACCTGATTTGCAGGTTGAAGAAGAGCCTCTATGGGTTGAAACAGGCACCTTGACAATGGAACAATAAATTTGATTCATTCATGTTAGAACATGGTTTTCACAGGTTCGAAGCTAACCGTTGTGTCTATATCAAGAGGTATGTTCAAGGAAAGTACCTCATATTATTGTTATATGTGCATGACATTCTGATTGTTTGGCATAATAAGAATATGATCAATAGGTTGAATAAGGATTTGGGCAACAAGTTTGCAATGAAGGATTTGGGTCCAACACAAAATATATTGGGTATGAGGATCATGCATGACACATAAAACAAAATGTTGTGGATGTCACAAGACAATTATATCAAGAATGTGCTTAACAAGTTTAATATGAAGGATGCCAAACCAGTTGGTACACCCATTGTAGCCCACTTCAAGTTGAGTGTTGACTTATGTCCCAGTGATGACAAAGAGAAGGAAGAAATGAGAAAGATTCCTTATGCTTCAGTATTTGGCAGCTTGATGTATGCCATGGTATGCACATGACCAGAAATTTCATATTCATTGCGATTTGTGAGTAGATTCCTTGCCAATCCAAGAAAACAACATTGGAAAGAAGTAAAATGGATTTGCAAGTATCTTAAGGCTACTATTCATTATTTATTATGTTGTGTTCATAATGATACTGTGCTTGAAGGTTTTACAGATGTAGATATGGCTTGAGATATCAACACCAGAAAGTCTACTACAGGTTATTTGTACACATTTTCAGGTGCAGTTGTATCTTGGGTGTCAAGGCTACAAATAATAGTAGCTATCTCTAGAAAAGATGTAGATTACATAGTTGCAACAAAGTCTTGTAAAGAAATGTTGTGGATGAAACGATTCCTAGGAGAGATAGGAATAAATTAGGACAAGTATGTGTTGTACTGTGATAGTTAGATTGTCATTCACTTGGTGAAAAATCCAACATTTAAGTCAAAAAACAAGCACATTGACTTAATGTACCATTGGATCCAACATGTGTTGGAGGAAGGGTAGTTATCTTTGGAAAAAATCCATACAGATAAGAACCCTGCTGATATGCTCACTAATATTCTACCAAGAAGTAAGCATGAGTTATGTAGAGGTAGGGTAGGCCTTGGTGTGACTTGATTCAAGATTGTTCATTCGTCTTCAAGTGGGAGAATGTTAATGTGAAGCCACATTCAAATAACCTCACTGCCCACACCATCTACCACTAACCTTGCCGAATCTCTCATAGACGATGACGCTGAACCTAACACGCCACCCAGCTGCTCGAAGCAACTACCACATTAATTTTCTTATACATCCATGTAATCCACATGGAGGATTAGGAGATTTTAGATCTTCCTCCTTGATCTATAAATTTGTGCTTCCTGCCTCTGCCTAAGCAAGCCAAGAAAGGCAAGGCCTCCTGTAATACAAGTATGTGTTTTATTCTCCAATTTGTGTGTATTTGTGTTTTTTTATCTCTGTCCCTTAAATCCAATTCTGTTGTCTTGGTTTCTTAGAGTTGTGTGCGCTCTACTGATCTTGTTCTATTATTTTATGTGCTGCTCTCAATTGCCTTGATCGGAAGTTAAACAAAGCACATATGCATAAAGTCGGGGAATGTGAAAACAAATGAAGATGGGAAGGAAATGGGAGCCAAGTGATAACATTCTCATTTCATTTTTCATTGGGCATTTTACATTTAAAAAATTTCATCATCAACAATCCCAAGGTCAACTTGGTTGCTTTTTTTGGCAATCCCAATGATTGTATTATTCACTAAGAAATATGTGTATTATATACACTATGCTCACTAGTTTGTCATGGGAGGCAAATCAATGATATAAGAGAAAATATATATATATATATATATATATTTTCGATTTAAAAAGGAATAAAAAATATACAAGGATAATTATACAGTTTGAAATAGTTAAACAATTTATTAATAAAACTAAAACTATCAACACTTAGGAATGTAAGAAATATGTAATTAGAATACAGAAATAGTTAAAGTGCTTATTAATAAATTGCAACTATAAACACTTAGGAATGTAGCGAAGCTACTATTAGCATATATACTAGCACATAAAAGTAGGGTTATCTATTTTGAGGAACAATCCACTTATAAATTTAATAAACTTGCTATTAACATATATAACTAAGAAAAAGTAAGGTCATCTATTTCGAAGGAGAATCCAATTGAATTGTATCTCATTTCCATTTTTATTGGAGCATATAACTTGAGATTTGCAAGCTTTTTTATTGGATCAGAGAACTTGATATCTACAGGCTTCTTGGCTAAGATTGAAACCTTATCAATCAAATTCCTTGTATGCTTCTGCATTTCGCTAATGCACAAGAGTATTTCCACCCCCTCCCTCCCACAACAACCACCAAAATTACTAGGAATCCACTCCACCACCTTAACCCATGGCATAATTTTACCTCAAAGATAATAACCAAGTAAATATATTGAGGTTTCCCTTCCTATATCATATATCTACACAATCTCGGGTAAACACATATATACAAATAAAACCTTCCCAAGATAATAAGACTACTAAACACTGAAAATGGGATTCCAAACATAGTAAGGTCCAATAAAAAAAAAACTTTGGAAATGAAACACCCAAGCAGGGACCAATGAATAAATTACCTTCTTTGGCATAGATATTGTTTTCTTACACAAATTCCCACCAAGTCGAGCTCCTCTTATTTAACTAGTTTCCATTATGAAGACATTCCACCAATGCCCGGATAGAACTTCCCTGCATATCTTCATTTATGAATTGTATTATAATCATGCAAAACTTCCTCTAGATTCTCCTCACATGAGCTTCTCTATTGTTTACCTGTTGTCTGCATTTACCCCATTGGTCCGTTGCACGATGCTTTCATCGTGGTTGTAGAATGAAGTGACTTCCTGGGACAATGTCAACTGAAAGATCTTCCATACATCCTTTGGCTTTCCCTTTCCTCATTAATTCCTTGTCCTGCTCACATGCATACATTCCTAAAATTTTGTGTTTTCTTGTCATATAGTTCATTTCATTGTAAATGCTCTCAGTTTCCTTGGGTTCCACTTATAGGAAGCGTAATTCCATGTCCCCCTGCATATTGGCCAAGTGGGGCAGTGGCATCCCCACCCCAGCCCCCTTCACTCCACTATTTGCCCCATCCGGGGAATTAGTTTAATCTTGTTAACTAAAATGTTTAATTAAAAATTATTGATAAACATTTTAATTACTAAGTGATAAAGTATTAATATTGAATATATTATTATTGATATTAATTTTAAATGTTAGTTTTTATAATAAAATTAAATAGTAATATTATTATTTTTAATATTCATCTTTATAATATTAATATTAGATAAATGCTATTAATAATATTCGAATATTAATATTAATGTGATTATTGATAGTATTGTTATTATTAAAGAGATGTTATATTTAATTAATGGTGTATAGTCATTAAAAATTAATTAGGTCAAATTTCAAAATGAAAACTTCTATGATTCATAATGTTATGAGAGACTTCTTCCAGTAAATCACATTTCAATTTTTCTATTGATGCATTTCAAACCACTCACCGTGGTTCATCATCAGGACTTGGATGGAAGCATTGATCCAACAATGCAATTATATACTATATAGATTCAAAATGGCTAGAGATTTCTTAGAAACCTTTAACCACATTTTTTCAAATTTTTAAAATTTATTAGAAATTAACCTCCCATGCAAGGATAAAATTTCAGAATGCAAAATTTAGTGATTTTTAATGTTGTGACAAAATACTTTCGGTAAATCAAATTTCAATTTTTTTGTGGATGCGCTTCGAACCACTTAGTGTGGTTCATCATCAAGACTTGGATGAAAGTGTCAATACAAACATGCAATTATATAATGTACATAATATATAGTTGTGTGTTAGTGTGTTGACATTGTATTTCCTTCGAAGTTTCCTACTGTCTCTGTTAATATTGGATTACATTTGATCTGTAGATGTCATCATTCCTTCAACCATATGTTGGTTATGCTAATGGTGTTATCCGTAGTACTCACATTATTTCCTCCACAACATGGGCTGTTTATGCTCTAAATGGCGAGTTAGTCATTTTACAAGGGATTTATATTGGTTTCTCAATGAGTAAAATTGCTAATTATAGCGTAGTGATTGAATTTTTGTGTGACGCTATTTCATATGGCATTCATTATTTGATGGTAAAAATTGATTCACAACTCGTATTACTACATCTGAACAATGTATATTTAGTACCAAGTCCAACTATGCTTCACATGTTTTTGAGGATTTTCCTTCTAAAAATACGTTTTGATTACATTTAATATCAACATATTTCTAGAATTCTAAACAGATTAACCGATGCATTGACCAATTATGTTTTAGACATACATTCAAGCAACAAATGTAAAAATTTCAATTAACATAATATATTAAACAAGAAATAGATCAAATAGGAAACATTGATATATATGTATATCTGTGTGTGTGTGTGGTTTTACAAAAACTGTGCCTGAGACACATATGGCCACATGACTATACTATCAAAATACATGCAAAAAAAATGTGGCTCTATAGCATCCTAGTAGACTAGTCCTGATGATGAACTCCATAAGAGACAAAAGCGTGGGAAACCTTGCACAATAGTTGACTGATGTGCTCTAGTACTCAAATAGTGTATCGTTGTAAGCACATGCAGATCTCATTGACCCTGGTATTAGGTACACTATGGATCAAAACCTTAACATGACACTTGAACTCGGTAAGATTCTCAGGTATGTTAAGATCCTACATCTCATCCTCTACTTCGGGAGTGACTACAAATCCTACTGGTGAAAGTTGCGGTTCTCCTCGTCACTGAAGATATGAGGAGAATGATGGTCATACTGGTCCAATATCTATATGTGGAACCAATAGTTAGTCTATGATACATGAAAAAATAAAAAGAATTGTAAAATATCAAAAACTTAAAAAAAATCAAAATGACACTATTTTACCTATATCACCCCATTTCTCGCCTTCAGGTAAAACAAGTTTTGGATCTCCTTAGAAGTCAACTTCAACATAAGGGTAGTCATCGATCATGATGATTTTCACCCACAACCATTAGAAGAAAGTAGGTGTGAAATTCATCGATGATGCACCTACGTGACGAGACATGAGATCTACCCATTGCCTCAGCCATGGAACTCTAGGATTCGGAAGCCCAAGCTC
This sequence comes from Pinus albicaulis, assembly GCA_034641835.2. Lineage (NCBI taxonomy): Eukaryota > Viridiplantae > Streptophyta > Pinopsida > Pinales > Pinaceae > Pinus > Pinus albicaulis. The sequence goes on from CM076569.1 coordinate 429,090,154, forward strand.
AATATCATGAGGTCAAAGTAGTCAAATTATCTCTAGGAAAAATGATATCACAATGGATCCATATCCAAATTTATTTAGTCGCCCATATTTTTCCCTATTGATTTTTTCTTTCATATTTTCCAACAACCCCTCACTCCAGTTAAATATAGTACGTCCTATGCATTCCAATGCATATTTCATATGAGACTTGCTAGCCAAATGTAAAGTGGAACTACCAACCAACCGAACAATGATGAAAAGGATCGTCCTGAGAGGCAGTCGGGTCACATCTTTAATTTGTATCTTCCCTTCCTTTGTTGGTTGAGAACAACGTCTACAATGAGAAACTATATAATATTTTATGATTTAACTCCCTCATCTCATCCCAAAAAATTAGATAGGAGCTCCTCGTCGAGATAAGCCTATCTAAAAATAAATATCCTCAATCTCTATCTTGAGAGTATGTGATCCAATCTATTACATGTTATTTTGTCACAACAACCTAAAAGGCCTGAAAACCAGATCAATCAACATCCTTGTACATTTTTCCATAATCCCTTTTTAAATCCATAAGCATCATCTCTCCAAAAATTATGAGTTTCTGGGTTTATTTGCTCAAAAACTGTCTTTTTATGCCCAACACACTTTGTATTTTGTCCACCAACATTGGGTGAAAGTTCCATACCTTAGCACCAATGTTGATCAACGAAGGTTGCTCCATTCGAAAGGTGTGTTGATTCTAGAATTTCAGAAAAAATTAAAAATAATTTCAAATCTTCTCCTTATAGAAGCTTCTAAGGTGGATGTAACCATTTAATATGAATAGAGATTGCGAATTCCTATCCAATCCCACTCTAGTGGTCTTATCACTTATCCCTTGAGCTTATCCTCTATCATAAGTGGATCTCAAGCCTAGATTAGTAAATCCTAAACTACCATGTTTATCCTATAAATTTACTACCTCCCATGTGTACGTTTTAACCCTTTACAAAAATTCCATGCAAACTAATTCTTAAAAATAGAAAACAAACATTTGAGAGAACATAAAAATGAAACACATATACACAACGATTTTCCCGTGGATGCCAAAACCAATAATATTTCATTATATTCCTTTGAATGTTACAATACATATATATACATATCAAAGAATTCATAAACCCCAATCCACTAACCTTGGATTAGAACATAAATGCAGTTCCCTTGACCAAATCTACAAAATACTATGGAAAAAAAACCATCATGCACAAAACCATGTGCAAAAACCATGCACAAAACCATTGGTAGGTCTGGCCACCTAATATAGGGTCCAAAATGTTTTTCTCGAATCGCTGGCCCAGACCTCATGTAGGGGGGCTACCACCCCCCTCAAAACCCCCCGACAGGGGGGGCTGCGCCCCTCTATGACCCCCCAGCTATGCCTGACTGTCGCCCCCCCTCTTACCCCCTACTTTGCACGTGGGGCTATTCATGGAAATAATATAACACACACCGAACATTCTACCACTTGATGTTTTATTTCCATGGAGGGTCACAAGAGTCCTTAGCCATTCGTCCAACCCTACAACTCCCATTGTTTTTATACATTAAGAAAACTTCTCACTGCTTACGGACTTCGTGAATGCATCTGTAACATTCTTCAAAGTGTCCACCTTTACTAGCGAGACCTTTTTTTCCTCAACCATATCTCTCACAAAGTGATTCTAAAAATCAATGTGCTTTGTCTTTGAATGATAATTAGGGTTCTTAGTCAAAAAAATTTCACTTTGGATATCACAATCTATTCTTATAGTTCACTGCACCCAAACCATACCTGAACTCAATATGTGCAACTAGACTACTTCCTTGTTTGCATCAATGTTTGCCATGTATGCTACCTCTATATTTGAAAGAGCCACTATGGATTGTCTTTTTCTCATCCAACTAACTGCACCTCCAAATAGGATAAACACATACCTACTTGTAGACATTCTTTGATCCAAATCTCCATCCCAGTCTGCATAAAAAAAGCCACGAATTTCTAAAAATATATCTAATTCTGGTCTTCCTTGGTAACAAAAAACATAATCGCTAGTGTCACACAAATACCTGAAAATCTGCTTCATTGTTGTCCAATTCTCCTTCCCTGGTTTTGAAATAAACCTGCTTAGTACTCCCACTGCATCTACAATGTTTGGTCTAGTACAAACTATTTCATACATCAGGCTACCCATTGCACTTGCGTATGGAACATGAGACATGTCCTCTTTCTCTTCTTGCATCTTGCGACATTGTTCAACAGATAAATTTACACCTACAGGAATAGGAACCTTCACCGTTTTACTATCCTGCATATTAAACCTCTACAATATTGTCTCGACATACTTCCTTTGGTTTAACCAGAGCTTCCTTTATGAAAAATTTTAATAGAAAGAAGATCGACTATTCCTTTATGGCTTCCTTCTTTCTCAAACTGGTCTTCTCAAAGTTGGATTTTGTGGCTCTTCCTATTCTGAATATTTCTCTGTTGTAGAGTTTGATTCTTCCTCATTTAGCTCAAACTCTATATTCTCAGGTTATTTTGTTAGGAATTTATGTTTAAAAACATATTTCGCCTCTCTAAACACCACATCTCAGTTGTACACAACCTTCCTTTTTTCTGGGTTCCAAATATTTGTTGGGAAAAATACTGAGAGGGGGGGGGGGGGGGGGGGGGTGAATCGTATTTTCTCGCTTTATCTAAAACTTTTACTTTTTCTTTACACGAAACCCATACGCTAGTTTTCTTCGATACATACTCACACGTATATACGCTGATACCCTTTATGAAACTCGCGCATACACGGTAGATCTAATTATGTCATTAATTCTTCACTTATATCATTCCATCATTCATTCATCGATGTTTAATAAACAGAACAGGTAAGTAAGAACATAATAAACCATCACACAAAGCATCACACATGAACACCAGGATTTTTAGGTGGAAACCCAAGTCGGGAGAAAACCACCGCTGCCGTTGCTCAGCCTTCAATAATTTATTATAGAGAAAACATCTTACAACATATGTGCTGGTGCAGACTCCTACCAGCACGTAGGCACCCACTTGCGCTCGTTTACCAGCCTCTCATGGAAGGGAGCTCCAACCCCCTGACTCGTTTACCAACCTCTCCTGGAAGGGAGCTACAACCCCCTGACTGAAGGCTACAACCCTCAGCACCTCTACAGACCACGTTTCATCAATTTTCACACTGGATCCAAAGCTTCCTTTAGGACACCACTTGTAGGCCACATTTCATCATATTTTCAGACTGGTACCACTCCATACATTTAAGCTCAATCATACATCCAACTGAAACTTATCAATTCAGACAACCCAGAACTGTAGAATACATCATTCACATATAGCAGTAACACAGCAGAACAGATCAGACATTTCATACCCCTTGCTTCAGCAAACCCTAGTTTGCATACGCGCTTTCCCTTCACTGATACCACGTATATACGCGCTTCCAATCACATAAACCCGCGTATACTTCTGTATAAATTACAGAGTTGATTTCACTGCGCATACGCGCTTTCTCTTCAGAAAAGCCGCGTATGTACGTGCTTCTTCTACGATGAACTAGCGTATGGTTCTTCAGAAATTTAGGGCATTGCAATTCTTCAGAACAGATACATTACTCATATTTTACCCTTTACTTCAGACAGATGTTCGCCTCTTCTCAGATCTAATCATCCCCTAAACAGATCTAGCAAATGCAAGTGCATTTCAGATCTAGATACCCTTCTTCATCATTGGTGCATCATGTAATCAGATCTATCATTCAACTGTAACCCTTTCCATTCAGATATACTTCGGAGAGAAGTATTCATTCAAGCTCAGATGTCTTTCACCCACACTCATAATTTTCATAATGAATTTCTTCTCTTTATATAGGTTTACCCTTTTCCAATACTATGAGCCAAAACCACATTACATCCGATGGTATTCCTGGACGGGGTCATTTAGACGAATCATTACCCAATACAATGGGTCAATACCATGGTGGTTACCCCTGGTTTTGCACTTTATGAGCACTTTTGCCCATACGCGACTTGGAACGTTCTTTCCCGTGTGCATACGCGACTTCCCCTAGACAAATCCACGTATGCCTTGAGACATACTCTTTTCATCATAGATCTAGCACATATTGAATTCCTTTCTTCATTGCCTTCTGTACTCTCTGTAGATACATCAGATTTACATCTTTAAACAGGTTCATCAAGACATATTCTATCAAGCACAACTTCATCCGGTGGGTTGCCATTCAAGAAAAACACTCTATCAAGTGGGTTGTCATCAAGGACAACACCCAGCATCATATTGTCAACAAACATCATATCACATCAGATTTACATCATTTACCAAGTCCATCAAGTCAAGAATAACTTCATCAGATGGATTGCCATCAAGGACAACACAAGTCAACTATCTCTTGTCTTCATCTTCATTCAGTGGGTTGCCATCAAGGACAACATTCTGCATCATATTGCCAACAATCTCCCCCTTTGGAATTGATGGCAACCACGATGGTGTTTGGTTATCACAACAGATAGGTACATTACTCCCCATCTTGACTTACTCCCCATCTTTACACCATTCTTTCTCTTCATTCAAACACCATGTCACTCTCCCCCTTTGACATCAAGGGCAAAGGGCGGATCAAAACCAACACTTTCTCCCCCTGTTCTCCTCATGTAGAAGAAGCGTTCTGCAGATCTGATGTATACTGAAGTGACTAAGCTCCCCCTGAGTTCATGCTGAATCTTCAAACATATTTTTCAATGAAATAAATGACTCCATGACCTTCCTATCACCAAGGACTCATACTTACATCAAAGATCCAACCAAGTGGATTTACATATGAGACTCAAATACCCAACCAAGTGGGTTTACAAATAAATTGACTCAGCTACCCAACCAAGTGTGTTTACAAATTTGACAAGTCCTTACATGACTGAATATTACAATTTACATCAAGACCTTTTCATCAAATTACAAATATGACCATTTATGACCAATACCAAAAAGTCCTCAAGAAAGAGACCATATTTCAGAACCATCATAATGCCAACAATGCATTATACTCAGCAATGTCACTCTCCCCCTAAAAATGTGCATCCAATGCATCCTTTCCAAATGGCCAAGGCTCCTCCTTGACATGTGCAATAGTTATTAACAATCAGACTGATGCTCCCCCTGAACTTGTACCTCCTGTACCTGTCTTTTTCATATCAGATGATTTGTCAGGCAGAAACATAACCAGAAAAGCCAAACACTATTGCAGAATGCTAACACCAACCAAAATTAGTCAGCAACTAACAATACGCGACTTTCTGTTCATATACTCGCGTATATACGTGACTGTATATCAGGAAAACCGTGTATCCTATTTAATCTTCTGAATTTATGCAGATTTGTTCTTTTGACTGGCAGAGAACACTCCCAGCTTCTATCTTAGATACTCGAATGCTTCCCTGGACAGAGGTTTGGTAAATATATCAGCAACTTGTTCTTTGGAGGGAACATACTCCAACTTCACCTTTTGCTCAAGTACTTGTTCTCGTAAGAAGTGATACTTGATGGGAATGTGCTTGGTCTTCGAATGCATAACAGGATTATTTGAGATACTGATGGCACTTGTATTGTCACACATAATGGAGATAGGAGAGGCACATTTGATTTGAAAATATTGTAAGGTTTGCATCATCCAAAGGAGTTGAGTGCAACAAGATGCGACAGCCACATATTCTGCTTCTGCTGTAGATAAGGCAATAGAATTTTGCTTCTTGCTGAACCAAGATACTAACCGAGGTCCCATATAGAATGCACCTCCACTAGTGCTTTTCCGATCATCAACACTTCCAGCCCAATCTGCATTAGTGTAAGCATGAAGAGTAAGATCAACATTCTTTGGATACCATAAACCAAAGTCTTGAGATCCTTGTAGATATTTGAATATTCTTTTGACAGCCTGAAGGTGAGACTCTTTTGGATTAGCTTGGAATCGTCCAACAATCCCAACTGCATGCATAATGTCTGGTCTAGTCCCAGTGAGATAAAGTAGACTTCCTATCATTGATCTGTATTCTGGTTGATTCACCAGGGGAGAATCATCATGAGAACTGAGATTGCATCCGGTTATCATTGGTGTACTTACAGGTTTGCATTCTTCCATGCCATACTTATTTAGAATTTTCTTAAGATATTTTTCTTGTGATAGGAATATACCATTTGTAGTTTGATGCACTTGCAAGCCAAGAAAGAATGTTAGTTCCCCAAGTAAGGACATTTCAAATTCCTGCTGCATGACAGAAGCAAATTTCTGACTCATAGATTCTTCATTACTCCCAAAAATGATATCATCAACATAAACCACCACAATCAATAGTTTATTATTTTCAATTTTTGTGTATAAGTTGCTATCAACAGACCCCTTTGAGAATCCTTGTTGATGAATATATTTGTCAAGACGATAGTACCATGCCCTTGGAGCTTGTTTGAGACCATATAGAGCCTTTTTAAGTCTACAAACAAGATTTTCATCATTTCCAAAAATGAATCCTTCCGGTTGTTCTATATATACTTCTTCTTCTAGATCACCATTAAGAAAAGCATATTTAACATCCATTTGATAAACTTTGATTTGTTGATAACTTGAAAAAGCAAGAAACATTCTTATGGCTTCAAGTCTAGCTACAGGAGCAAAAGTTTCTTCAAAGTCTATACCTTCTTGTTGGGTATACCCTTTGCAAACCAATCTAGCTTTGTTTCTTACAACATCCCCATTCTCATTTAGCTTGTTCTTGAAAATCCATTTAGTTCCAATGACATTTTTATCATGTGGTCTTGGTACCAATTCCCAAGTGTCATTTTTTTCAATTTGATCAAGTTCTTCATTCATGGCTTGCTTCCAACATTCATCTTTGCTAGCTTGATTGACATTGTGTGGTTCAATTGTGGATAGAAATGCTAGATGACTAGAAGATCCCATAAGAGTTCTCCTTGTTCGTACACTTGATTCCTTGTCTCCCAAAATTTGAGATTCAGGATGATTCTTTTGAACATATCTGGATGGAGCTTTATCAGATAGATCATTTTCAGGTTCTTCATTTGATCCACTGTCTATATCATTTCTATTTGATGTAGAAGGACATAAGTCACCATCATCTTCTTTTGTTGTTTGTTTTTCTTCTTTAGGAGCTGCAGAAGACTCATCAATAACAACATCAATACATTCAACAATCTTTTGAAGCCTTTTATTGTAACATGTGTAAGCTTTGCTTGAAGATGAGTAACCAAGAAATATCCCTTCATCCGATCTAGGTTCAAACTTGCCAAGCTTTTCATCATTATTTTTGATAAAGCATTTACTTCCAAAAACTCTAAAATGCTTCACAGAGGGAGAATTACCATACCAGAGTTCATATGGAGTTTTGTCACTATTTACCCGAACATGAGCATTGTTGAGAATTTTAGCTGCTGTATGTGCTGCTTCACCCCAGAACATGTCAGGAGTTCCAGAATCATCGAGCATAGCTCTAGCCATTTGTTGAATTGTTCTATTCATTCTTTCTGCTACGCCATTTTGTTGTGGAGTGCCTGCTACAGAGAATCGTCTTTTTATGCCATGTTGTTCACAAAATTCAAAGAATTCATTTGATGTATATTCTCCTCCTCGATCAGATCTAAGACACTTGATTTTTAGATCTAATTCATTTTCAACTAGAGCTTTGAAGATCTGAAAATTTTCAAATGCTTCATCTTTGTGTTTAATGAGCCCGATCCAACACATTCTAGAGTAATCATCAATGAATAAGATATATTATTCTTCCCCACGTGGTGACTTTTTCCTCATAGGTCCACATATGTCAGTATGAATGAGTTCAAGAGGCTCACTTGATGATCCTTCTTTGGCATTAAATCGTACTCTGGTCTGCTTACTGAATTGACAAGATTTGCATATGATACTTTCTGGTAGATTAATATTGGGAAGCCCACGAACAGCTTGAAGTCTGCTTGCTTTGTTGATTTGAGAGAAGCTCAGATGCCCCAGCCTTCTATGCCATAGCCAATTTTCTGAAGACTTGCTCAAGTAACATTGGTCTATGCCGTTCAGTACATACAGGTTGCTTGGATTTCTTTTTCCTTTTATAATGATTTTACCTATATCAAGATCACGAACCACACATTCTTTCGAACTAAAGACCACTTCTGTTCCTTGATCACACATTTGACTTACACTTAACAGGTTATGCCTTAATCCATCCACATACATGACATCATTAGCCTTCACCTTTTATTTTAGAAACACTGACCCTTTTCCTTTAATTATAGCAGGAGTATCATTTCCAAATGTAACTTTCTTTTCCTTTTCTAGAGCATTATATGTAAGGAGTTTTCTTTTGTCACCTGTCATGTGTCTTGAGCACCCACTATCAATGTACCATTGATTTTCTTCACATTTTGCAAATAACGCTATCCCACAATTTTCAACCGGTATTTCTTTCTTTTTCCACACTTTAGAGCTTGAGGGAACATGTTCTTTTGGCTGGGCCTTGCTCCTGCATTCAGATTCTTCATGACCAAAGTTATTGCAATAAGTACATTCAACTTCGTTTTGAAGAGGAGAAAAGTTGTTATAGGTGTTCTTCTTTGGTTCAATATTCATCTTTTTCTTTCTTGCTTCTCTTGTCATGATGGTTTTATATGCAACACATTGAACAGATTTATGACCAAAATTGTGACATGAGAAACATTGTCCATTGAAGTAGAAATTTCTGCGATCATGAAATCTTCTATTTGAATTTACCTGTTGGTTGTAGCTTCTTTGAAAGATATCCCTGTTAGTGTTCCTTGATTTGAGATGATCATGCTTTACCTATAAAGATCCTTTGTTCCCTTGCTGAGTGGCTGAATGTAGTGAACTAGTTGTGGCTGCTTTCAGATAATTTGGTGCTGAAGTCTGGGAAGATTCCCCAGTATATCCAAGACCTGTTTTTATAAGAGGAGACCGTTGTATCTTGATAATCTCATCTAAGGTTTCTGAACCTTTAGCAAATCTAAGATTGAGAGTCTTCACATTCTCATTATCTTTCCTTAGACTTACTACTTCACACTCCAATTCCTCAATGCGTTTTTCCTTTGCTTCAAGCTGATTTTCTAGAGTCTCTATGATTATGTTCTTTTCTTCTAGGCTTACTTTGAGTTGATTGTTTTCTTCAAGAAAATCATTGTTCTCTAGAGCATCCACAAAAGTATCATTTTCTTCTCTTTGTTCAAATGCCATGAGAAGTCTAAAATCTTCTTTACATTCTTCCTCACTATCAGATGACCCATTACTGTCTTCATTAGTATAATAACTTTTTCTTGTGCTAGATCGATTCTTATTCCTTCTTGCTACTTCTTTTCCTTTAGCTGATGTTTCTTTATAAGGACACTTTGCAGCATAATGACCAACTCTTCCATAATTAAAACATTTGAAAGGAAGCTTACCTTTGAACTTTCCGGTACCTAGTTGAAGTCTTCTCACAAAATTTGCTTCTTCTTCTTCTTCAAATATATAGCTGGATTCTTTGACAACTTCCTTTTCTTTTCCTTTTGCAGACGCCTTAAAAACAACTTCTTTGATTTGAGAAGGACCTCCTTGTCTCATTTCAAAAGCAGTCAGAATACCATGTAATTGAACAATAGTAAGAGTTTGCAGATCTTGCCTTTCTTCAATAGCCGAAACTTTAGAGTCAAATTTCGAAGTCAAGGATCTTAAGACCTTTTCCACCAGAGTAGTATCAGTTATGGTTTCACCCAAATTTCTCATTCGATTTACAATATCATCCAGACGAAGAAAGAAACCGGCAACACTCTCATCACTATGCATCTTCAAATTTTCATATTCAATTCTAAGAGTTTGGAGTTTTGCACTTTTTACCTTTGTGTCTCCTTCATAGCTTAGAATGATTTTGTCCCATATTTCTTTTACTGAATGTAGCTGCATCACTTTAGCAAATTCTGATTCAGACATGCTTCCTAATAAGACATTCACTGCTTTGGCATTGATTTCATACTTCTTCCTTTCAGCTGCATCAGTAGGAATACTTGTGGGATATTGATAGCCTTCTTCCACGATTGCCCATACATCTGCACCAAGACTTTGCAGATATACTTTTGTTCGTACCTTCCAGAATATCAAATTGCTTCCATTGAATAGAGGTGGCTTTATAGAAATTACTCCTTCTTGACTTCCCATTGCGACGGATCTCCTTCAAGCGATCAAGCTTCTCCAGAAGGACCCGCTCTGATACCAATTGTTGGGAAAAATACTGAGAGGGGGGGGTGAATCAGTATTTTCTGCTTATTCAAAACTTTTATTTTTTCTTGCTTCTAAAACCCATACGCTACTTTCCTGATACATACTCGCGTATATACGCGGATACCCTTTATGAAACTCGCGTATACACAGAGATCTAATTATGTCATTAATTCTTCACTTATATCATTCCATCATTCATTCATCAGATGTTTAATAAATAGTAAACATGTGCAGTAAGAACATAATAAACCATCACACAAAGCATCACACACGAACACCAGGATTTTTAGGTGGAAACCCAAGTCGGGAGAAAACCACCGCTGCCGTTGCTCAGCCTTCAATAATTTATTATAGAGAAAACATCTTACAACATATGTCCTGGTGCAGACTCCTACCAGCACGCAGGCATCCATCTGCGCTCGTTTACCAGCCTCTCCTGGAAGGGAGCTCCAACCCCCTGACTCGTTTACCAGCCTCTCCTGGAAGGGAGCTACAACCCCCTGACTGAAGGCTATAACCCTCAGCATCTCTACAGACCACGTTTCATCAATTTTCACACTGGATCCAAAGCTTCCTTTAGGACACCACTTGCAGGTCACATTTCATCATATTTTCAGACTGGTCCCACTCCATACATTTAAGCTCAATCATACATCAAACTAAAACTTATCAATTCAGACAACCCAGAACTGTAGAATACATCATTCACATATAGCAGTAACACAGCAGAACAGATCAGACATTTCATACCCCTTTCTTCAGCAAACCCTAGTTTGCATACGCGCTTTCCTTTCACTGATACCGCGTATATACGCGCTTCCAATCACATAAACCCGCGTATACTTCTGTATAAATTACAGAGCTGATTTCACTGCGCATACGCGCTTTCTCTTCAGAAAAGCCGCGTATGTACGCGCTTCTTCTGCGGCGAACTAGCGTATGGTTCTTCAGACATTTAGAGCATTGCAATTCTTCAGAACAGATACATTACTCAGATTTTACCCTTTACTTCAGACAGATGTTCGCCTCTTCTCAGATCTAATCATCCCCTAAAAGGATCTAGCAAATGCAAGTGCATTTCAGATCTAGATACCCTTCTTCATCATTGGTGCATCATGTAATCAGATCTATCATTCAACTATAACCCTTTCCATTCAGATATAATTCGGAGAGAAGTATTCATTCAAGCTCAGACGTCTTGCACCCACACTCATAATTTGCACAATGAATTTCTTCTCTTTATATAGGTTTACCCTTTTCCAATACCATGAGCCAAAACCACATTACATCCGATGGTATTCCTAGACGGGGTCATTTAGACGAATCATTACCCAATACAATGGGTCAATACCATGATGGTTACCCCTGGTTTTGCACTTTATGAGCGCTTTTTCCCATACGCGACTTGGAACGTTCTTTCCCGCGTGCATACGCGACTTCCCCTAGACAAATCCGCGTATGCCTTGAGACATACTCTTTTCATCATAGATCTAGCACATATTGAATTCCTTTCTTCATTGCCTTCTGTACTCTCTGTAGATACATCAGATTTACATCTTTAAACAGGTTCATCAAGACATATTCTATCAAGCACAACTTCATCCGGTGGGTTTCCATTCAAGAACAACACTCTATCAAGTGGGTTGTCATCAAGGACAACACCCAGCATCATATTGTCAACAAACATCATATCACATCAGATTTACATCATTTACCAAGTCCATCAAGTCAAGAATAACTTCATCATATGGATTGCCATCAAGGACAGCACAAGTCAACTATCTCTTGTCTTCATCTTCATTCAGTGGGTTGCCATCAAGGACAAAATTCTGCATCATATTGCCAACAATATTATAACCTTTTAAACCATCCTTATTCTAAAAAAAGATGCACCTTTTCGATTTACTATCCAACTTGGTTATTTTTTCCTTTGGAACATGTACATATGCATCACACCCAAATAACCTCATATGTGACAGAGAGGGTTTCTTACCAGTCCATACCTCATGTGGAGTCTTATCCTCCAATGCTGATGAAGTTGATATGTTAACCAGGTAGCCAGAATTCTTGGCCTAACCCGACACCACTGAGCATGCTTCTTTAATTTTCCATCAAAGTCCTGCTCATTCTTTATGCAATTTCGTTTTAGTGAGGTGTCTATGGAGTATTATTATGCCGTGCAATACCACATTTTTTACAGAACTCTTCAAATTACTTCTTGCAGAAATCTCCACCATTATCTGTCCTCAACACTTTATCTTCTTCTCTGTCTTGTTTTCCATCAAATCCTTAAATTATTTAAATCTTCCAAAGACTTCAAATTCATTCCTGAGGAAATATGTCCATGTATTCCTCGAAAATTCATCTATAAATGACACATAGTACACAAAATTACCTAGTGATGGAACCAACACAGGTCAAAACACATCACTATGCACAATATCTAATATCCATTTCACCCTCTTAGCACCAGAGGGTAAATTCACCCAATTATTCTTCCCATATAAACAATGTTCATAGAAATCGAAAAAATTAGAAATACCTTCAACCATACCGTTACCATGAAGCATTAAAAGGCGCTTCTCTTTAATATTTCCAAGCCTTTGATGCCATATCATGGTATTTTCTCCAGAGACCACAAGGTTTTCAACTCTACTTTTACGAACCACATAATTGTTGCTTGCATCAATAACATTGCTATAGAAGCTTATATAGAGTTACAATTTGAACTCCCCGCATCAATTCCAGTGTTCCCCGAACCATCTTGTAGGTATAATTATAGAACACGATTTTCACACATGCATCATCCATATTGCTTACATAAATCATATTTTTGGCCAATGCAGAAATACGGAGAACACGAGGAAGTGGTATAATCCTCCCACCTTACAACTTCAGCTTAACTTTTCTGCGTCCAATGATTCTGGCCTTCCTGTCATCCCCTAGGAAGAAAGCACAACCATAATATTTCTCATACTCGCAGAACCACTCCATATGGGGAGTGAAGTGAAAGGATGCACCTGATTCAATGAACCATGCCTCATGATGTACATGTGTACTTAAAGAAGAAGCCAAGTACACATCCCCACCTTGATCTGAGGTGTTTTTCACCTCTCTAGAAGGAGAATCATCAGATCCATTTCCTTTCTTAGGAGATTTAGATCTACAATAATTTTTGAAGTGCCCTTTCTGCATTTCCAGCACACCTTTATAGGTTTTCCACAAGATTTTGATCTCCCTCTAGATTTAGATATCCCACTCAAGGAATTATTTTGTTTCTATTCTGGGACCGTCCTCTTACATACAAGGCATCTCCATTCTATCCCTCCATATTTTCCATCTCATTTCCTCCAACGGTTAGGATGAGACAATTTCATCGAACTTCAAGGTAGTTGTATTGCTGCCTATTGCAACAACCAGACTATCCCATGACTATGGTAGAGAGAAAGAAAAAATGATGCATTTATCATCATATAAAATTTTAATATCAATAGATAACAACCGACTTACCATATTATTAAAGGCTTTTAGATGCTATGTCACAGAGCCTCCATCCTTCATCCTTAGGTTATACATCTTTTTCCACAGGAACATTTTTGATCGAGGTGGATATTGGTGGAAACCCACCTATTCCACCTAGACTTTCAACAAGTTTCATCAATTTCCTTTTTTATAACATCATTTACTATTTTTAGAAGTTTTTTGAGTCCTGAACTTCCATTGAAATTTGGACCCCCCAAACGACATTTTTGCAGCAGGCCTGTAGCCATAGGCAGGGGCCTGTGAAAAAACCTATAGTACTCAGAAAGATATTTTCAATTATATATCGTGTGCGCCAAACAGATTTAATATGACCGAGTTACAAGCCTGGGAAGCGTGTTGCCCAAATAACCCCAACTGGGCCCAAAAACTCTTGGTGTTTCATCTCCCGGGGTTACGGTTTTGGTTGTTTAGTGTTTTCCTATGTTGTTCAAAGGCCTGTAGCCACCACATCTCTTCACAGAGATAAGCTACCAGCACCCTAGCTAGTTTATTTTCATTATGTTTGTAAGCATATTTCAGTTATTTGATATTAATGAAATGAAGTTTATTTCTGTTTCATCTTTGCATTTATGCATATTTCTGTATGTTATTGTGTTCCTGCATAAGTCTGGATCACTAGTATCAGAGCGGTCTAATGTTTATTGATCCTTCTTTGCATGTCCCCAACGAGGTTGGGGTAGAAGGAGTTAGAGATCGATCTCGTTGAACCTTTGCAAGATCAGTCTCACAAACCTCAATGGCTTCCCAAGGGGGCTGAAAAGAAAGATGAGGGAGCAGGAGATCCTATAAAAATATTGCTCTAGGAGGCCCTCGAGAAAAAAAGGAATGCGATGATGGATAACTTTGCCCAGATCCTTCAACGACTGCCCACCAGCAATGAATTTTCATCTATCAGCCACTTAGGAGGTGCCACTCCTTTTAAGGTACATGTAAATTTTTCCATTCCCATATTTGAGGGTAAAATAGATGCAACCATTGTAGATATATGGTTGAATCTATTAGAATGATATTTCTCAGTTCATGAATTTTCCAACCGAGAAAATATTACTTTTACACTCCTCAAAGCTGACCCCCATGTCAAGGACTCGTGGTAACCCTATTGTGAGAAAAAGGATGAGAGGGAACCCTCTCTATTCTCAGTGGATACCACTTGCTATTATTTACAAGATGCCACTAAGGAACAATATTATCCCGCGTGGAGCTATGAGGAAAAATACATACAATGGACTGCGTTGTGGAAACAAAGGGATCAAGATGTGCATCCGCTAACAAATATGTTCCATACCCTATGCAAAAAGTTGGGTATCAAATATTCAGATAAAATTTTGGTGTTGAAGTACCACATTTGTCTGCACAGATACATTCAGGAGGAAATGGAGTTCCTTGACATCTCCTTGCTTGGTGTAGCATACTGGTATGATGCCAATATTAAGTAGAAATTCAAAGAGAAAAAGAAAGACTTTGGATCTATGAGTCATAAACAAGGGAAAGGTGGCCCCAAACCACATAAAAAAAGGAAAAATCCAAGACAGTGTGACCCAGGACAGCTGACCAAAGCCTCAAGAAAATAACAACACTGCAAAGCCAAAGAAGGACACAGAAAAGTGGTGTGAGTTCCATAAGAGCTCCACTCACAACACAAGTGAGTGTCAGACCAAGAAGTCAGTGGTGGACAAGATGAAGGCTTTTGAATTGGATGCATGCTCTATCTATGAATAAGAATCCGACAAGGGGAATGATAAAGGAAAGTAGATTATTGATGTAGAGCCCAACACAACTATTTCCACCATGAAGATCTAGAAGGAGGAACTCGAAGATCCAAAGGAGGAGGATCACCTCTTCCATCCCCACATGTGGCTAAAGGGTTCCCCACTGCATCTAATTGTTAATAACGAGAGCCAAAAGAATCTCATTTCAGCAGAGGTCGTGAAGTGACTAAGATTTCCAACCATAGCACACCCACATTCGTACACCATCGGGTCACTTCACCAATGGTGGGATCTTTGTGTCAGCCAAAAATTCTGCCTTCCCTACAACATCAAGCCCTTCACAGATGAGGTATTATGTGACACTGCTCCTCTTGATGTTTTTGATGTATTATTAGGCCAACCATACTTGTGAAAGCGACATGAGGTGTATGAGTCCAGGCCTCACACTATTATTGTTACTTTGGGAAATAACTTGTATAGGATACTGGAGGTAGCACCACCTACCACCATCTCTTTGCCTACTGCAAAAAGTGTATTAAGCTCATTTCCAAAACCTGGAAATTTTTTTTCCTGATGATCTGCCCTTAGGGAAAGAATAATATTGTGGCCACAACCTCCATACAAGGCTCTTACGCATGATAACAATATATGGAAAAGGTCATGGAGGAGTACAGGAACAACTTCACCTCACTTGCAGGGGTGCCTCTACAATGTCAGGTCAAGCACTCCATCAATATGACCCCAGGTGCACCAGAACCCAATGGACCAATCTATCGATGCTTTGTTCTAGATAACAACAAAATGAAGAGGCAAATTTAGGAGTTGTTGTAGAAAGGTCACATCCAACCGATTTCATCTCCCTATGGGAGCTCGATCGTGTTAGTGTAGAAGAAGGATGGGACTTGGAGACTCTGTATTGACTATTAGGTGTTGAACAAGATCATTTTTTGGAATAGGTACCTGATCGTACAGATTGATGACCTTTTGGACCAACTCAAGGGGAAACATATTTCAGAAAGATTGACTTGAAGTTTGGGTATCAGTAGATACCAATCAAACCCTCTGATGTGTGGAAGACTACCTCAAAATCCAAGGAGGGAATTTTTGAATGGTTGGTCATGGATTTCAGGTTGCTGAATTCTCCCACAACCTTCATGAGGCCGATGGATGACATCTTGTGGCCATTCACCAACTCATTTGTAGCGGTGTGCTTGGATGGTTCCTGATCTTCATCTATACTTAGGAAGAGGACCTCCACCACATCCAATGGGTCTTTCAAACACTACGACAACAAAATTTATATGCCAATTTGGAGAAGTGAACTTTTGGCATGGCCGAGCTTCAATATCTAGGATAGATTATTGATGAGTGGGGGGTGCATGTGGATCCTTCCAAGATTCATGTCATTCAATATTGGCCAGCCCCAACAACTCTAACAAAGCTTTGTAGCTTTCTGTTTGTTTCCAATATCTATTGCAGGTTCGTGTTGGCATTCTCTCATATCACTTGGCCATTGAGTCAAGTCACCAAGGGAGGAGCGTAAGAAAAATTCTTTTGGTATGAATCCCAACAGAAGGTGTTCATAGAGTTGAAACATGTACTATTCTTTACACCAGTGCTAACATTACGAGAGTTGAAAAAACCATTTGAGATCAAGATAGATGCCTATGAATATCCTATTGGGGTAGTCCTTACTCAACAGGGGAAACTTGTGGCATATCACAGTGAGACACTTTCTAACACAGTGCAAAAGTATCCCACTTAAGACAAAGAGATGCATTCCATTGTGTAGGCTTGCGACAATGGAAGCATTACATTTTGGGGAATTAATCGGTCATCCACACAAACCATTGACCCCTGAAGTTCATATAGACACAAGGGAAGTTGCAGAGTGATCGCCATAAGAAGTGGTCCATATACCTGCAATAGTTTCATTTGAACATCAAGTACAAGAATGGCACCACCAATAATGTTGAACATTGCCTCATTCAACCACCGATTGTGGTGCTAACCACCATGCTCAACTCTTGTGAGAATGATACTTCCGATTTTCCTCTTGTCTACAAAAGTGATCTAGAATTATATCACATATACAAGATTCTCTTTGAGGGTAAGAAAGTTCCATATTTTCACCCCTAGGATGCACTGCTCCGTCACTTGAGACACCTTTTTGATCCTTCAAGCGAGTGTGCCAAGATGATTTGGGAAGCACACTATAGTCAATTCATTAGGCATTTTGGGGTCAAGAAAACAATGGCAGTACTGTAGTAGTATTTCTATTTTCCTAACCTTCTACATGATGTTGGGAAGTACATTAGACCCTGCACTTCATGCTCCATTGCCAAACCTACCATCAAGAAGTAAGGCCTCTATACTCCTCTGCCTATCCCTAGTTGACCTTGGGAATCCGTATCAATGTATTACATATCAGGCCTTCCTTCTAATAAGCATGGAAATGAATGTATTTTTATGGTCGTCAACAGATTCTTGAAGATGGCCATTATGGCATCCTACAAGAAAAATATCACAATCAAAGCCATTGCTAAAATATTGTTTGAACATTTGTGGGTACACTTTGGGATCCAAAAATATATCATCTCAAATCAGGATAGCAGGTTTCTCAATAATTTTGGTCCAACCTCTGGTTGATGCTGGACACCAAGCTCACCAAGTCCACAACTTTCCATCCCCAAACTGATGGCCAGGCATAGGTTGTGAACAGGATGATCGCACACATTATGCACATGTAAAAATCAAAGCATCCACTCACCTAGGATGATAGCCTCCCCTATGTACAACATATCTATAACCGAGCTCTCCATAGCTCAACCAACCACGAACCCTTTTAGGTGGGTTTGGGATTCTAGCCACTATGTCCCATTGATGTAGTCATGCCATTTGCAGCTACTTAAGAAGATTCGACTCATGTCCAGTTTGAAGATGAAAAGGCAAAAAAATTCATTGAGTGCATTCAACACATTTTCCAATAGGTTCATGACATATTGGACAGATCCAATTAAATTCAACGACATGATCAACATCGGGTGCCGCACAACTTCAAGGTGGGCGACAAAGTGTAGCTACATTTACAGAAGGAACACCTCGCTGGATACCACTGCAAGCTTGGACCACTCCGATATAGGCCATACACCATCACCAAGGTTTTAGCGGAAAATGCCTTCGAGCTTAGTATTCCACCATTCCTTGGTCTGCACCGAGTGTTCATTGTGGACCGCCTTTGGCAGTACTTTCCACCTCTACGAGACATATCCGACATGGAAAAACAACTCACACAAAAAAATTTAAACCCTAACTGCATGGAACAAGAAAAAATTTATCGGATCATGGACACATAGATCAAGAACACCTGCCAGCAGAAGATCCAACTACATCAAGTTGTCAAAGCAGGCCAACTCATTCACCAGGGAAAGTGCTTCACTAGGGACCAGGTTCAACATAAATTTCCTCACCTCATGGAGGCTCTGCATGCAATGGGGACCATTGCTTCCTAAGGTGGGAGGAATTATCGAGGTGAATATTGGTGTCCACCCACCTATTCCACCTAGACCTCCAACTAGTTTCATCAGTTTCCTTTTTTATAGCAACATTTACTATTTTTAGCATTTTTTGCGTCGTAAACTTCTGGAGTAGTTTTGACCCCATAAATGATGTTTTTTGTTTTAATTTCTACAGCAAAACTTGTAGTAACAAGAGAGATATTTCTGATGATATATCATATGCGCCAAACAGAGCTAATATGATCAAGTTATGACCTCGGGATGTTGGTTACCCAACTAACCCTGACGGGGCCCATATACTCTTGGTGTTTCATCTCCTGGGGTTAGAATTTTGGTTGTTTAGGGTTTTCCTATATTATTCAATAATAAAATGGCACTTGTGCCTCATTGTAACACATTGCATAGGCCTGCAGTCACCACATATCTTCATAGAGATAATCTACCAAAGTCCAATATAGTTTATTTCCATTTTATTTATAAGCGTATTTGAGTTATTTGATATTAGTTAAATGAAGTTTTATTTCTGCTGCATCTCTACGTTTATGCGTATTTCTGTATGCTATTGCATTATTTTATAAGTACGAATAAATTTTGTTCACCAGAGACTTAGATTGTTTACAAAGTCTCTAACTTGTTCCACAAATCCTTCATCATAGCTTCCCCTGATAAATTCGACAATATTGAATATGAGATACACAATAGTATTGTGCTCTCTAATTTCCAATTGAAATTCACCAAATATTCATCTAAAATTTTCATTGGTTCAGTACTCAAATATTCCGTGATCCACTGATCATTATCCACCATCAGATCCTCCATCTTGAGCTTCCACAACTCAAAAATCTGACCATTAAATTTCTCGATCTCTATCTCTCCACTGCTTACCATATTCTTTCACTACAAGAATCGATCCCGCATATCTCCCACTGAACAAGTTCTACCACATGCCCGAGTAAAACCCTTCAGCACCAAAGGTGTCCCCTTGAAGTAAAAAAAACTCTCATACCAAATGTAGGTTTTAACCCTGTATAGCAATTAGCTGGAAACTAATTATTAAAAACATAAAATAAACAATGAAGAGAACATAAAAATGAAACACATATACACATATATTTTCCCTTGGATCCCAAAACTAGGACGACTAGATTTATTTTTTATTATATTCCTTTCAATGTTACAATTCATAAAACCAAATCGATTAACCCAATATTAGAACATAGTTGTAGTTAAATTGACCAGATCTACAAAATACCATGGAAAAAAAACATCATTTCCAAAACCATGTGCAAAACCCATGCAAAAAACCATAGGTAGGTCCGCCCACCTAATTTAGGGTCCAAACAATTTTTCACGGGGCACTTTCCTGGAACCTGTGTAGGGGGGATACTGCCCTCCTACAAAACCCCTGACAAAGGGGGTTGCGCTTGTCTCAACGAAGAGGGCGAACTCGCCCTCACTCTTCCCCCCTGCTTCATGCGTCAGCCTAATCGTGTAAATAATACAATACACACCCAATACCATGGATTTTTAGTTGGATTTTGGAGATTGTGTTATGCGAATTGTGATCCATGGATAAATCAAATTCCTTAAGTGTGGTGTTTGTCACTTAGAACAACAAAGGAAAGAATTACTATCACTTTCTCTAAAACAAGTAGATATACATAATGGTAAAGGAGCATACTTTTGGTTGAATTTCTCCTCCTTCTCCTTCTATCATTGTTTCCATCGCTCTCAATCCAACTCAAATTTCCAGATCAATTCATGAAAAAAAAATAGAGAAAATCAAAAAACATGAAATATACAGATATCTACTTATCTTACTCAAATAAAATTGATTAGATATTAAATACATACATCATTCAAGAATACATTGCACAAGAAATAGAGACATATGCATGGGAAAATGAAAAACAATCTTTATTAAAGAGTAGAAGGGGGAGGTTACAACCGATGGACCGATTTGTTGTCAACCTGCTCCAGCTTCATTCCAGCCTCATCACATCCAACATCATACCAACAACATATCAATACATTCACACTCTTATCAAATGAGAATCCAACATCATAACTTTACCAAATTTCTTCCTTCCCTAGCACTAGGATGAGTGCTTAATTTATAGGAAAAATGATGGTATTTTCTCAATGAATGACTTTCTAATAATAGGAAAGACATGCTTCCAAGTTTAGAGGTGCTATATGGACACTTGGATTCGAATTTTGACACATATGGAATCTTCTAGAAGGCACTGGCCATGTGGATATTCCTGAAACAATGAGAATTATGCTCCCAGGTGACCAACGCACCCTTGAGTGTCGAGAAGTGCACTGCAATTCACCCTTGAATGGAGGGTTTGGCACTACAATGTAGTTAGTCCCTTTAGAGACTGTGTTAGTGAGTTAATAGGTGATATAAAATATACTTCAAACCTTGGAAATCTCACAATAGAAGTCATGAATGAATTTTTCTTCTCTTAGGGCATATAACAACTGAAATATAATGGGATGATAGATCCTATTTCATTGGTCCTGGGGATGACGTCCAGTTTGACCAGGTCATGGGGGCTGATGCCCAAATTGACCTATAGAAGCTGCCCCCCAAATAATGAAGTCAAAATAATAATATTATTTGGATGAGATGCTTTACGATGTGATGAGCTAGAACTGAAGTGGATGGTGACCTGCATCAATCTTTACAATAAATTACATCATGATATTTTTCATCTTGATCATGAATTGTTAAGGGAGGCATTCCCATGCTCAGCACATAAAATATCTGATATCCTGTACACATTTCAGAAAGTCGTCTACATTGGAATGTTGCCCAATATAGACATGCCTATAGATATAGGCCCATGTTTGGAAGATGAACTGTATGTAAGGTCATCGTACAGATGATGTGTACAACAATCTTGAATCACAACCCAGATGGATGAAACTATATCCGAGGTCTTCTTATCTCGTTCACTCGATCGTTTAGGTACAAGTCTAACCATGAAAATATATGATTTTTAAGTCGAACATGGGAAGACATCGTTTGGTTACTAGTCAATTATGTGAGTTGTTAACAAACGCGAGAGAACCACCATTGATGTTAATGGATCTCAAGGTACCATAGTACAATTTGTAAGGCATGAATAAATGATTTGATGTTGAATGCCAAACAAAAATATTTCATTCAAAGGTTCATAAGTGAGAAACTTGTCAATGATGTAACAAGCCTCAAGGTATTGGAAGATGATGTTTCTAAGTAAAATTCTAGGATGATGAGTAGATGTCGATAGCAAGCAAATTTATCACAAACGAGAGTTACTGATTTCGGAGACAAAATGTGACTTGATATAGGAATTTTCAGGGATGAATGTCATGAAAATGAAGGTTTATGATTATTATAGCACAATGAGTATTCACAGGATGACTTCTCTTGAACATATCGGTGACACTGAGATGAGTTGGCAACATTGAACCAAAACCAAAGTGAAGGTATGATGAACCATAGGTATGAATGAACCATCAATAATATTACCCAACCCAAAAGTCATGATGATGGAGTGAAAGTGTCATGTTCAAGAGCGACATGCTACCATACAGTGTTATGTTCGGTTTCCCAAATTTTCCCCGGTCATTTGTCGACCAATACTTCTTTATTTTTTAACAAGCTTGAGGAGGAAAACATTTTCCTGATCTATAATTCAACCCTTCAGGCGAATGCATCACTATTTAATAATTTAACGAGTCTAGCGATAAATGAAACTCGATTCTTTCCATGATTGAGAAGCCCGTTGCTATTTTATGTTTTAACGAGCCTAACGACAGTGACAACCTGATCCTTTTTCATATTTAGAGAGTTTGAAAAAGAGGACAAAAGAAAACTCCATGAGTCTTTTTTCGTAAATTTGTTGCTCAAGTCCGAAAAAGTGTAAAATGATACCTCAGAGAACCTCCTTGCCATATTCGACTAAGGTTTTCCTTTTTCGTAAATAATCTACCTCAGTCTGGAAAAAGGTTAAACTTATATTGAGTATTTGTCATTTCATTTACTTTTACGAGCTTGGAAAGACAAGTGATCGACAATATTTTCACATTATCGGAGCCTGAAAAGAGCTAAAAGAATACTCCAGGGGTTCCTTTTTCATTATTATCAAAGCTCTAAATAGAGATAAAAGTGTGTTTCAAGTCCTTTTTCATTTTTATCAAAGCTTGAAAAATAAGGAAAAAAGTATGCTTTGCGGTTAAATCATTCTTGAACAAGTGTGCATGACTAATCTGTTGTATCAACTGTAAAACCTATTCAGAACACCATCAAATGGATTAAAAATACATGTTTCATAGAAAAAAATCAATAAAAACCATAGTCACAACATTGAATATGATTTGAAATAATCAAATGACTAATTAAAAGAGTTTTTACCATTCATTTTTACAATTTGAAAGTTACCATTTTAAATTTGGAGCTCTGAACCATTTTTCCCCCAAAATTAAGTAGTTGCTTGCGATAGATTCTATGGACGATTTTCCTCGTCGTTCGATCCAGGTTGGAGCTATGAACCTTCTCTTTCCTTTAGTAGCATTTATGTTTCATTTCATTGAAATTTTTTAGGGTTTTGAACCCCTTATGGTAAATATACTTCACTCAGAGGGAAATGCACCCTTCAATGTCGAAAGGTGTTCAACAATGCACTGGAATTGAAGGCCAGGTGCATATGAAATGCACTGTCCCTTGACCTAGGGTGCGTTGGGCACAATTTCAATTTTTTTTTATTACTGTGTGCCGAAATTTTCCCTAGTTTTTTGCATGAAATGGATCCTTATGGGTTTTATGATTATGTTTCAGGTATTCATCAGATCAAAATGAAAATTACATGGAGGGAAAGAGAACATGATGAACATAACATGATTTCCCTAAATGATCTGGGTATGGTAAGAGCCCTCAGAGACTGCAGGTTGCTAAAATACTTTAGATTGTCGGGTATGAGGCAACAAAGGGAACTATTGGAGTTCTTTGTTCGTTCATGGGATCCAGTGATACATGATTTTCATATTGTGGACAAAGTGGTCCCAATATTAGTGGAGGACATTTATTTTCTCACAGGATTATCAAGGCGAGGTCCACCCATTTCTCTTTCAGGTTCTACCCTTGGAAGAGATTCAATGAGAGATTACATATTACAGTATTTTAATTCAGGGACTGAAGCTAGTAAGGATGGGAAAATAAACATCTATGATGTACGTGAATTTCCTTTGAGGACCATCCTATTCACTATCACAAAGCTTACCGGTACCGCTACACCACATGTGGCAAATAGATCATACATGTAGTATGCACTGGAGTGCTTGGAACCAACAATATTTAACTGGGTTGAAGCTGTCCTATTTCAGAGGAAAGATTAGTTGACCAAGGCAAAGGGAGGAAGGTAGAAGATTTTCCACTATGGCTCGATCTTGATTTCTTTTTCCTTAGAGAGGTTTCCATTAATGCAACCCTAGCATATTATACTAGGTATATTTGGCCCTAGAGATCCAAGTATGAAGAGATGGGTAGAATTGATGGCTAGACATGCTGGTCAATTGACCATCGTATTCTCGACTGCATTCCTCACCTAGTTTTGATGACACATGGTCTCCATCGATGATTATGCATATGCATGCGTAGAATTCCGAGAAGATACTGACTTGGTTCTACCAGACGATGCTCAATGGGGTGCAATTGGTAAGAATGTTTTGACCATTTAAAAAAAAAAAATTCTAAGGTTTTAATGTTTCCCAAGACTAAACTAAATTTTTTATGTATGCATATGTAGGTCGATTTCGACCAGTGGGTCAGCCAAAGAAGAGAGTAGAGGAGCTAGAAAAGAGGGCTGTCAGGAGAGAAGTCCTTCGGGATTTGGATATGGTTGAGACTATTGTTGACATATAACAACACATAGAGGGATTGGCTCTCAAAATTTCAGATTTTCGGATCGAAGAGTTACCCATGAGACTGCAACGCCATACTATTGGTGTTCCTAACTGTTGGATGCAGTTATTACGTAGGATAGCTAGATCAGTAGCATGTTATCACGAGCATCACTATTTTACTTTTGACATTTTGCATACATTTTGAGGTTAGATGACCAATGTGTCTTAGGCACAAATTTTGTAAAAACCTATAACTATCTATCTATTTGTTTTCAGTGTTTCCCTATGTTTATCGCACAATCCTATTCAATTATGTGATGTGAATTGAAAATATTTTTTTACATGTGTTGAAAATTTCTATTTATAACATAATTCTCTAAGGAATCAGTTAATGTGTTCAAGTTTATGGAAATGTGTTGATATTGAAGGAAATAAAAATGTCTTTCCAAAAGTCAAAATCTTAGGAACATATGATGCAGCGTTGGATTTTTGACAGTTTAAACACTAGTAAGTTGTAGTACCAAAAGTTGTGAGTCTAAACTAATGATGATGCGGTTAATAACAAATGAAATGGAATCAGAGAGAAGTTCAATCAACACACTATACTCAGTGATATTGTTTATAGATCGACTGATACAAATCACTTGAAAACTCACTAACTTGTCGTTTAGAGAAAAAATGGCCCATGTTGCAGAGGATATATTCTGCGTACTATGACTAGCACCATCAACATACCCAACGAATGGTTCCAAAGATTTAGACATCTCCGACGAAATGTAAAGAAAATTACTAAAATCAAGAAAATTCTATAAAAGCAAAATAAGACAATAAATGAAAATCAACAGCATATATACAATATAATACAATAGTTTACCATACTCATGTTTAAGCACACTAACATTTGAGATAAAACCCATTTTGGGGTGCCAACAGAATCCCATCATAATCTACCAACTCGTAGACACCCTTAGCAAGAACTCTTTTGAAAATATAGGGGGCATGCCACAACGACTCAAATTTTCCTGTACCTATTACATCATATTCCTAATCATAGAGTAAGACCTGGTCACCCTCTGAGAAGATGAGAGGTTGGACATGCTTTTCATATTGTGCCTTTATACATCTCTTATGCGATTCATTGGCCAATGCGGCTTCATGTTGCATTTCATTAAGATGGATGAGGTTAAAAAGACGTGCTTCTTTAGTAAAGGTGTCAGGTAACAAGTCAATGGTGAGTTTTAACATTCGTATTTCACATTGGATAGGAAAGATATCTTCCAAACCATACACCAATTGAAAGGGGGTAAATCTGATTGTGTTTCTCACTGAGGTTCGGTATGCCCACAAAGACGAGTACAGGATCAATTGCCAATTTCGTTTATGAACTCCTATCATTCATTGAAGTATTCGTTTAAGAATCTTGTTAAGCCTCAAATTGTCCATTGGATTGTGGATAATAAGGAGTAGAACTATCATGTGACAGTCCTAATTTGGTAGTCAACTCATTTATCATGTGATTGCAAAAATGCTTACCATGATCTGTGACTATATCTTGTGGAACACCAACCATGATATAACATGATTGAAAAAGAATATTGCTGTTGTTTTTCCTGTGTTATTGAATGTAGGCATCACTTCGGCCCACTTGGTAAAGTATTCCACTGCAACAATAATATAACCATGCCCCCCAGATGAACGAGGGTTGTAGGTCATGAAGTCAATGCCCCATTTTTCAAATGGTCCCACAACAATAACATGATGCATCAACGTTGGTGGTTTGTGGATTTTATGACCAAATATCTAGCATGCATGAAAAATTCCAACCACGAGGATGCAGTCACAAAATATGGTAGGCCAAAAGTAACTGGCACGGAGTATCTTTTGCACGGTAGCGTATCCAGAAAAGTGTCCACCACAATCCCCAACATGACAATCATTTAAAACCTTTTTGGCCTCCTCATGAGTGAGGCACCTCCTTAAAACCGTATGGACACCATGATCATAAAGTGATCGTTAGCGCTCAGATAACCTTTGGCTTGGTATCGAATACATCCCTGTTAATAGTGAGAGGTATCTGGCTGAAAAGTCTAGGTTTGGATATAAATGATAAAATCCCCATACCAAGGATCAGATGATCTAATCAGAAACAAAGACTCATCAGGAATAGATGGTTCTGATGTAGTAATATTACTATCATAGGGTAGGTCACAGAGAACCTCAGCTAAAACTAAAGACTTCTTTGACTTGGATTTGATGAATTCCAAATAAAATTCCTGTAAAGTGACAATCTATTTTTAATGTATTCCCCCCAAAAATTGATGTGACAGAATGTAAGTCATGGGGTTGCAATCCGTAATGAAAATGGTCATCCGGAATAGGATATAATGGTGAAACATTTGGACAACTTGAACGACCGCCAGGGTGAGCTTTTCGATGTATGAATACTTCACTTCCATATCATTGAAATTACGAGTCAAATAATATATCAGATGTTCTATCCTATCTTCTACTTGGACCAATACCATAGCAATGATCGTATCAGCCACGATGATATATAAGAAATAGTCACTCTAATAATTGAGGGGATAGATTAATGATGCCCAGACAAGTGTATCCTTGACAGCATCAAAAGAAGCTTGCGCAACCTTATCCCAATGGAAGGGAATCCCATTTTTCAAGAGACGAGTAAATCCTTCTAAAATATGTAGAGACGATTGCAGTTATAGCAGATACCCATGGACTTCCGAGTAAAATTTTGTAGTCAAGAGGTCTGTCAACGACCCCAAATTCAACATTTAATGTTTTTCCCCCTAGTTTGACATGCAGGTTATTGATGATACTGCAAGGCTTATGTGTACGACTGTCAAAAGCTTTTAACGATGTAGGTGATTGAGATAGGCGCGGAAAGCCAAGTGACTTCCAGTAGTTTAGAGACATAATGTAGGTAGATTCTCCCTCATCAATAATAATATGATGAACAAGGTGATTGAGAACATTTACTTGGATGGAGAATGCAAATTCTACTGGTAATTGTGGCACATATCACGTATGATTAAAGACTACAAGATTGGAATCTGTCGGATCGATTCCACCAAATTCCAACAACAAAGCCTGCTTCTGGGAGGGACAATTTTGAAGTACCTCAAACGTGGACATAGCTGAAGGGGATTGAGCCAAATATTCAACTATATTATGATTTTGAGCAGCCCAGGCTCGAGGATTGAATGTCAATTTATGGAGGACTCCCTTCAGTGGCTTTATTTTTAACTCAAGAATAGCAGTTGGCGGAACAGATTCCACAGACAGATTCATGGTCGAGGTAGTAGGTTGATCAAAGCTGAGCCCTGTGGAGGTTTTAGTTCTGGGGAAAGTGCATTATAAACACTATTGAATCTAGTGCAATAAGCTTGCACACTTTCCTCAGTGTTTCTATGGAGGTTCTTGTAGTCAGAAAGGACTTGGAGAGGGTTTTTCTTCACTTCCCATTTGTTTAAGAATGTTTGATGAAAGGCTTGGAGATCATTAATACTATGGGGGGCTAAACCTTTGAACCATTTTCTTACTTCTCCCCCTAAGCTCTGAGAAAATAACCTAATCTTGACAGAATCATCATCAATTTCATTTCTGTCAAAGTAGTCATTCATCTTATCCACATGTTGTGACGTAGTTGTAGCATTGCTAGCATCATATAATGGAATTTTGAACTGATAGTCCTGTGGAAGATTGACTAGTGGTGCAGGAAGGACTAAGGGAGCATACCATGTTGCCATGATATGTGGTGGGGGTGGATTTACAAGAGGTGGATTAACAAAAGGGAAAGTGGGCTGAAGTGGAGTGGTTTGAACAGTGGATGTAGGGTGAGCAGAAGTGGATGGACCAGGAATAGATTGCTGAGCTGATCTTAGATGAGAGACACCTAAATTATGAAGGAAATGTAAATCAGGAGGTGTTGTTTCTCAGCTACCAAGATGTTCACTTGTCTCCGGGGATGAAAGTGAAGACTCAGAATCTAAATGATCTAAATCACCAAGAGACCTAGTTCTAAATGGGTTTACTAAGTCAGCTTGTGATTGTTGTAGAGATGGAATATTTTCAGTGACTGAATTAGCTCTCAAGGGTGATCTGAAAATAGTTGACAATTTAATATTAGGAGACTTCCTAAGGATACCTTCTGGGTTATCAACTACTTCAAGTGGATCAGGGTCAGGATGGGCTCTAGTGTGAATCTTTCTAGAAGCCACTATGATGTGTTTTTCAGACCCAAAATAAACAAGAAAAGTTCAACCAGATATGACAGTCTTTAAAAGGTCAACTATTATGTTTACACAAAATTTAATCCTACAGTCCTCTAACTGAGTTTGAATGATACTATGATGATAAGGGTTCTCCCCAGTGGAGTCTTAAGGTTTTAAAGGATTGTGGAGTCACCAAGTGTAAGTTTTTAGCTCCTATGGAGGTAAAAGGTTTTATGGTCCACCACCATATTTATTGGATACCAACCTGAAATATTTTTAGGTTTTTTCTGAGTTATCTTTTAGTTGTATGGTTTTTAAGAATATCCTAACTCTGTTTCAAAACTTAGCTACGGTTATGAGACAAAGACAATTTACTCTTATGGCTAAGCCAACTAATCTTTCAAGGTTAGATAAAGTCATAAGAGAATCCTAGGTTTTACATAGCTTGTCACTGACTCAAACAAGTTTTATCACGATTACCTTTCTTTGGTAGTGCTTGAAAAGGCTGCTTTTACTCTCAAAATTTTATAAAAAATGAAAAATATTATGGGTTCGGACCCCAGCGGAGTCGCCAGAAATGTTAGCTCCCTGTAATCAGCAATATTGGCAAAGTCCGATCTCAGGGAGAAACATCGTTTCAACCAACTTTGGGATTCTAGGATCTAGCCCTCCTGAATTCGGAGAGGGATCTCTCCAATAAGTGCAAAGATGGATTTGTCTTTGAAGTTTGGGGTAATAATGTTAGGCTAGTTATGAAGGCCAAGGGTTTGTTTTGTTTTTGGATGGTTGAGCATGAATACTGTTTGAGGTGGAAAATCCTAAGTGCAAAGAGTTTCAAAGGTGAGAAGTTGCAAGTGAATAGAACATCTAGGCTAAAAAGATAAATATAACACTGGTTTTTATTCCATTGGGCCGTGGAGTCATAACAGGGCTTTAATTGAGCAACAACATCAAGAGTGATCCAAGGGGAAAGTCATCTACATCACAAGATTATTGAGATTTAAAATGATGGAACGGAGACAATAAAGTGTTGGAGAGGTGGAAACTGATAATAATTTCACAAAGGATTTATATTCAGTCCAAACAAGAAAAGCCTCTTAAGTAACTGTTTAAAACCAACCAAGTGCAGGGCTAACCATTGACCTCTTGGGCAAGTTTGTATTAAAGCAGCTTAATTGACAGACAATCCAGTAATCCACATAATTACCTTCAGAAAGTATGAAAACATATAAGATAAGACAAAGTGTAAACTTAAGATCAGATAAAGTCATTTTAAACCTAGTCTGCTTTCAGTCAACACCAAGGGAAACTTTCAGAATCTGCCTTTGGAGAAAAGAAGCTAGAAACAGGGCAAACCATCACTTTTCTAGTCTAACTTTAATAAGCAAATAAGGAAAATAGCTTTCAAGAAAAATGTTTAAAGAAAACAGTAGGACGAGGGAACTCCAGCATTCCTAAATGCTTAAACTGTATTAAGTCATTCTTAAATAAACAAATTGGAGGAAAACATTGAGATAAAGCTTTTCAGTCAGAGAAGGTTACTGATGTACAGTAGGTCCTAACTCTATAAATGTTTTTCTCTATCAGAGAATAGTGAACAATATGACATACATAGAAGGAAAACAATAACAAAGAAATGGGCACTTCACCAGTGATATAGACCAGGACCCCAAGAAACAACTTGTTTATTGATGTCAAACCAGTTACAATACTCAGGTCCAATGTTTCAGTTCAGCAATCATCTTCACCATCCAGCCTAACTAATCTAACACAAACAGAGCTCCAAGGGCCAGTGAACACTATTTATAATCAGGAGTTTAAGCTCAAATGTATTTCAAAGTTCTGCAACCAACCCCTCACTCATCTTCTGCAGTAGTATATATAGAAGAATGAGGAGGTGAGATCTGATAAAATATCTCCAATTACAATTAATACAGATTTAATGGCTTCTTGGCCCCTAGGCCTCCTTTGGTTTATCTTTTAGACCACTACTGCACCGAACTCCAACATCCCTGCAAAGGTTCAACTTTAGATTCAGACAAAAATAGCTCCAGAAAAAAAGACAGATCCTGACAAAAAAAAGACAGATCCTGACTAAGAAAAATACAGATCCTGACTAAAAAAATATTTTCATAAATAAGCTAGCTCCTCCTAGCTCCTTCCTCTAAATAAGCTAGCTCAAGACATTTGTAGACATTCCTCTATAAGTACCTATCTCATGATGAAATTATAGCCAACACACATATAGCTAACTCCATCTATATCTAGATCCATATAGGCTCCTGACTCAAATATTTTCCTTCCTATAAAATAAGCTAGCTCAAGACATTCCTTAAAGCCAGAGTCAACCACACTCAGACCTAATCCCTTTGCCATACCCGATGGGAAAAGCTCACCGCTGATATACAGTTTTCCACGCCGCATATCTCTCCCCTCCCCCATCCCCCTCGGACAACCTAGTAGGTCACAATTTAACTACAAATGAGCCAAGGGACAGGCTTGTGGGTCCTTAATTTCCGGGATTATGAAAGTTTACCAATGTCAGATCTTTATATACCCTAAAGAGTACCTTTTTTCTGTATATGCTTTTTGGGCTCAATGAAGAAACTTACAATAGGTGACCTCTGTATTAAAATATTTACATTAAGATTAAGCTCGGTGGGAGCTTTTGTTGACCTTTGAGGCTCTGTGTGATGTCGGGGTTACTTTGCAGATATTGTTTGCATTAATTTCCCTTGCAGAAGTAACTCTCTGGCTACGTTGAGGCGAATATCTTCATTTGATCAATAACTCTGGCCTCTGATTGAATACTTCGAGGCACAGGTGGCATCGTGGCGGCCAGATGGATCAATTTGCCTCAGCTGTGGTGGTGGAGGCTTTCTGTTGATAAAACAATTTAAGATTTTCTTCAAACTGTGTTTAAATTAGGGATTAGGTTTTTGATAAACCATCTTAGACGTAATCCCGACAATAGATATTTTCAATCTTCTATTCTGGCAGATTTCTGGTTTTTTGCACTGATACTCTTTGACTGTGCTTGATTCATGGTTTTCTGCTGGTGTGCAGGGCTGCGCAGGGGTCGAATGACATCAATTCCTCGTGAATCATTGATAAAACGTGGATTTTAAACCCTGTGATGATTTTATTTGGTGAATTGAAGGAAGGAAGATCGTCATCCTCTGCCTTTGAAATTTCTTTAGTCATGGCGGAAAAATCACTTGAAACCCTGCACAATACAAAAAATATTATAAAATCCATGCATATATAGGTTTATTGCTACGGAGGAAGTGTGGGGGAAACGTGGCCGTTGGATGGCATCATCCAATGGTCGAGATTGATCGGGAGAAGTCATAGAGAAGGC
The DNA here is from genome assembly GCA_034641835.2 of Pinus albicaulis. Taxonomy (NCBI): domain Eukaryota; kingdom Viridiplantae; phylum Streptophyta; class Pinopsida; order Pinales; family Pinaceae; genus Pinus; species Pinus albicaulis. Next base: position 429,122,725 of record CM076569.1, read on the forward strand.
GGAAGAATATTTTAAATCAGAGTCGTCGATCGCGCAGAGATCGACAGTTGGGAGTGGAAATGGAAAGTCAAAGCAGAAAATGTTGACTAGGCGACGAATCAGGGCGATGAAATATGGGCTGTCGATCTGCAGATCAGATTGACGGCAGAGATGCTCCAATTACCACACCATAGCCTGGTTATCTGTCGGGCATCTTCGGTGAGTGATCACCGTCCGATGGGCGGCCTCAGATCGGGCGACACGCATCAATATCGCGCCGGGTCCACATCCGAACGTTAACGCGCGATGGATGGCAGTTTTGTGAATAGTGCCCAGGCCACGTGTCAACCGTTGAATGGAATCACTGCCAATCAGGAAAAAACCACCCTCGCCCAAAGGCGGTGCGATGAATACCGCGCGGTTTTTGGAATGGTGAGTGGTTGGCAGGGACCACCGGGATGACGGAATCCACGTCGTTGATCTGCAAATCAGATCGACGGTGGGGATTGATTGGGGTTTTTTAACCAGCGGAAAAGTTTATAACATAATAAAAATTAAAAAATTCATATAACCAAAGGTTTTATATATATTTATAATGCGGTTTGGCGCCCGACTGCGAGGCTGAGGGTTATATGAAGGGTAATATGATCGGGGTTAAAAAATGAGGGCTAAAGACTAAAATACATATAAAACATGCATTTTGTTGGGGTTCCCATGTTTTGGCCAGGTTGACAGAGACCAAAAGATGAGACAACATAGAACCACTTTCAGACCTTAGGATCTAGCCCTCCTAGGTTCAGAAAGGGATCTCTCTATGATTATCAAAGGATATATGTCTTTGAAGTTCTCAATTGTGATCTTAGGCTAGTTATAGGCTCAAGGTTGTTTGTTTGATTGTATGAGTATGGTTGTTGAGAATCAGGGGGGAAGGTTTCACCATGAGACAAGGATGGGTAAAGAAGGAAGCTAGGCAGGATAGATAACTCAGGGAACATCAAGGCCATTGGGCAATGGAGTCAAGAAAGGATTTACTTATGTTTAATGTGTAAGCTTCAGTTGGGCTAGTCATCTAGAGCGTTTGGATCTCAAAGACTGATTGGTGGGATGGAACACTAAGGAATGAGAATGAAGGATGGAAAACCATCTGATTCCGTCTATAGATCAGGCCAGAGGTCATTTAACTCCAGGCCCGTTTGGACAAAACCATAGGCAACACAAGGGGTCTTGAAAAGGTTCGTATGGAAGGGCAGGTTATGAAGAGGCAACGACAGGCTTTAAACCTCTCAATTTTCCTAACCTCTTTCAATTAAATCTTAACAAAGACATCTGAACACTGATTCTATCAACTTGCACATCAGAGAGCAGGAAATAATCATCCACTACACTGGTTTAGTCAATTAGAAACAATATTCAGACATACATATGAGCAGAGAACATTAAAGACTGAGAGAGCTGGGACATAAGGTACCTAACAAGGGTAAATCTTATGTCATGCGTTCAGATGTCAGTCAGAAGAACATGAAATGAAATGGAAATAAACACAGAGATAAGAAAAACATCACCAACTGCTGTAGATCAGGATCTAATGAAAATTGCTTATCATGTTAAACACAACACCAATCAAGTACATCACTGCCCAAAGCTTTTACATTCAGCCTGAATACATCATATTTCTCAGCCTGTCATACAACTATTACACAGGAAACTTGGCTCCAGACAAAAATGCTTGCAATTCACTGATAATGCAACAACAACCATTACAATGATATCCCTCTGTGCTTTATAGCAGAAGAGACACAGAGGACTGACTGAGGAGTTAGGTGAATTTTAAATGTTATGTTTAAACACAATAATGAATGTAGGGCCGAGACCCATTCTGCTTGATGCACTGTATATCTAATCTTCGTTACCTTCCTCGTGAAAGAAAGATCTGCTCCGGATATGATTTGACCTTTTGGCTGCAGTACTCCAGGTGATTTGAACAGAAATAGAATAAACTGTAAAGAAGGCCTGCCTCATAAATGCCTGACTGTTTTTAAAGCTGTAGTCTGGTGGGAAAACTCTTCAGGGACATTGTGCATAATAAAAGATGTATGGGCACCCTGTACTTGATAAAAAGAAACTCTGCTGATGAAAACCCTGATATTACCTTTTATCTGTGCCTAGGATCCTTTGAATCGATCCTCGGGGTCCGTGATCTATTGCTTTGCCCTTTTTAAATTCAGATTAAAGCTCGGGATCTTCATAAACCAGCTCCAATCTCCCTTTGTTCTGTGATGATACACTTTGCCGCTTCGTCTTTTCTGACAGGGTAGCTCGGGCTTTTAATGGCGCCGAAAGACTTCAGTGCTCGAAATCTATCTTCCATCCTTGATGAAAATCCTCCTGGCCGCTTTCTTTGACCATTTTATAACATTATCAACCCCTGGATTAAATATTGACAGCGCAGCTTGCCATGTAAAACCATGGCGGTCTTCAACCTTTGGAACCCCTGCAAAACAACAAACAGTGAGGAAAAACACGACAGTGGATGATGGCAGTGGCGGGAACAAAATGCGAACGTGAAAAACAGCCATGCAGACGGAGGCTTGGGGAGAGAACACGAAAAAATGATGAACTGAGCTCTGGTGGAGAGTTAATGATTCAGAGAGCGAAAACATATGAAAAACATTAAAAACATGAACTTTGGGCGCTTTTACGGAGTGGAATGAGAGACTGTACGGGGATGCATGTGGTGCTGACGTGGCGAGACGAACAAAGGTGGATGGACGACGTGGCGGCCTGGGGACAGCGGGGTGGACGGCAGGTTAAACACCGCGTAGGTTCGAGGAGTGAGCGCCGTTGGATAGGGGCTTAAAGATCTGTCGGTCCATATTAATTCCGCCGGGCGTCCATCGACCGAACAGTAACGCGCGGGCGATGAGCGGTTTCATTTTCGTACAAGGGACGCGTGTCAGTTAATGAGTGGGATCGCTGGCTTTTGCGAAAAACCGCCTGTTGCAGATGGGCGGTGCGGGATTTACCGCGTGGTTTCGAGGATGACGTGAGCAGGCGGGGGCCACGGCTTTGGGAGCGTTCCGCGCCGTTGGATCGTCCTTTGATCGGACGACGGAGGTTCGTCGTGAAATGCACGGGCGGCCAAAAATATTTATGAATTATATGAAAACCAAAACGCGTGTTTCAAAGGTTTTTAAAGGCATTTCATGCGGAAAAAGGTCTGAGGGGTTAAGCGCCTGGACGCTTAGCGAAGGGCCACAGCGCCAGGTTCTATGGAGGAAGAGGGGCGCGGGATTAAGACTAAGGGGGCTTAGGCCTTATATTATGGTTTTCCCGTATTTTGAAGCATTTTTTTTAGGCCTAAAGGGAGGAACGGTAGGGAAACGAAAGGCAGGGAAGGCTAAGATAGGGGCAAAAACAGGATTTAAGGAGGGTTTACAGGGAAAATGAGGGGATTAAAGGGGGGCTTGGCAAAGTGAGAAGGTGATAGCTTGCGAAGATATAAAGGGCAACAATGGGCCTTTTTGAGCAATGGAATAGCAGAGGCAATACATTTTAGGTACAGCACAGAGAGACTCCAAGGAGGATGAATTTTTAGGGGAAAGGCATTCCTTGGAGGCTCCAGAACCATTCTAGCCCCCAGCTTGCTTGCCAAGAATTTATAGGGGGGTTAACAGTGGCTCCACATGGGGATGGCTTCTTCTTGAAGGAGTCAAGAATTCAGAAAATGATCTCTGGGTGAAGGCCAGATGCCTGCTGCTATAAGCCATCTTTCTTCTTTCTTTAGATTAGCTGCCACAATATATTAGATACACAAATCAGCAGAAACATTTTCCCAACCAATCTACCTACCCAAACTAGAACTCTAACAATTTTCCCTTGGGTGCATTTGAACTAGCAGACCCTTTACATTTTATTTTGCAAAACAAAAATAAACCTATTCTAATTCTACCCTTATTGCTCCATGAGGCCAGATTAGACTGTTGGCCTCATCTATTTTTCTACCTAAACTACTACCTGTTGGGATTAAACTGTCCAATAGGTTTCTTCACCTACATTCTAAGACAGGAAATTTAAACACAGCCAAGCCAGGATTAGACTGTCTGACTTGCTGGGCAGAAACTTGAAGAAAACAAAACTTGTGAAGGCATGGAAATCTGCTACTGTGAAACATCCTTCTTTCTTTCTTGTGACTCAGATTTTGATCAAGTTTGAGCCACGCTTTTCTATTTCAGAGGTCCATGTTTTGAGTATGTCTGAACCCCTCTTTTCATTCTATTTTGGAACCCTTTTTTTCTCTTTTTTGAAAGAAGAAAATAAAGCTGCAATGATATGTACAATGGATATGAAACTGCAAGTGAAAAATTAGCAGAAATAGTGTTTGAGCATCCTGCCATTGACAAGACCCCCAAACAGCTCTGTACCATCAAGTTCTTGCAAGAAAAACGCATTAGGAACCACAGTGGCTTGAATGATGAATGGACCTTGCCACAAGCTGTCGAATTTGCCATGTTTGCCTTTATCCTCTCTTCTTGAATCCCACTTCAGGACCTTGTCCCCAACTTTGAAATTTGCTGCTTTGGTTCTTTTGTCAAACTGTTTCTTCATGTTTTCCTGCACTTTGACAACTCTGTTATAAACTTGCTCCCTTGTTTGCTGAAGATGGATTGTTTCATTAATTCTCCTTATCATGCTATCTTCTTCTGATTGGATTTCTTGGATAAGCTTTACCACTGGTATCCCAAGGCTAGTAGGAAAAACTGCTTCTGTCCCATAAACCAGCTGGAAGGGTGACATGCCAATAGATTTCTTTGTAGTGAGCCTGTCTGCCCACAAGGCTTGTATCAACCTTTTATGCCACGACCTTTTGTTCTCTTCCAACAGCTTCTTAATGATTGTGACCAGGCTTTTATTTGATGATTCAGCTAGGCCATTACCCTGGGGGTAATAGGCAGTTGAATGTCCAAGTGCAATTCCGTACCTGTGACAGAAATCAATCATTCTTTTGGATCCGAAAGCAGCAGCATTGTCAGTGATTATTTTCCTTGGGCAACCAAACCGAGATAAGATGAAGTCTTCTAGGAACCTAATGATGACAGAATCAGTGGCATTCCTAGTGGGTATGGCTTCAATCCACTTAGTGAAGTAATCAGTAGCGGTCAAGATCCATTTGTGTTGCCCAGAAGAAGAGGGGTGGATTTCTCCAATGAAGTCTAAGCCCCATTGCATGAAGGGACCTTCTATGGTGATAGGTTGCAGAGGGAGGGGAAGGAGCTTTCTTTTGCCCTCAAAAATTTGGCATTTGTGGCAGGTAAGGACCATTTTATGAACATCACTAAAGAGTGTAGGCCAATAGTACCCAGCCCTGAGTATCTTATTTGCAGTGGCCTTCCAACTCAGATGGCCTCCACACTCCCTAGCATGGAATTCTTGTTTGATTCTTTCAGCTTCAGTTTCAGGCAAACATTTCAGCAAAAGACCATTTGGATTTTTCCAATATAGACTCTCATTCATAATGCAGTAATTTCTAGCTTTGAGTTTTATGAATCTGGCCTTTGTTTTGGATAGTTCTGGAGGGGCATTGAGGTGTGTGAGCATGTAAAGGATATCAGTATACCAAGGAGAGTTCTGAAACTGCTCTTCCACAGTTGGATGGGGCAGTTCTTCCTGCTCATCCAGGGTATTCATCATGTTAATATCAAGGGCCTGTAGATTAGATTCAACCATTAATTGGGCCAGGCCTTGACCTTTGATCAGCTTGGTGGGTTTGATCTCAATGTCATATTCTAAAATCGTAGCAATCCATTTGCCCCTTTTCCCATCTGGGTCTTGGGACAAGATATCTTTGACCACTATATTTGGCACATAGGCAATAGTGTGAGAATGCAGAATGTACACCCTAAAGTCTTTTAAGGCCTTAATCAGGGCATAGGCCTGCTTTTCCATGATGTTGTACTTTAAGGGTGCATCTCTCAAGGCTTCACTGAAGAAGGCTATAGGCTGTTCCTTACCTTCCAAATTTTTCTGCAGCAAAATTGCAGCTATCGTGTGTGGGGAAGCAAATGAAAAGATCAGAAAATCTTTTGAGAAGTCAGGGCTGATAAGGACAGGGGCTTGGGTGAGTGTGAGCTTTACTGACTCAAAATATTTTTTGGCTTCAACAGTCCACTTGGTTCCTGCATCTTTCTTTAGCATTTCAGTCATTTTCCTAAGATGCTCAGCAAGATTGGGGATAAATCTTCTAAGGAAATTGATCCTCCCAATGAAGGACTGTAGCTCCTTGATGTTTCTTGGATGTGTAATTTGAAGTATTCCCTCAAGTCTCTAGGGGTCTATCCTAATCCCTTTCTCGGATATGATGTGGCCCAGAAGCTTACCTTCTTGCAGCCCAAAAACAGTCTTCTTAGGATTTAGGGACAGACCATACCTTCTACATCTTTCAAAAACTTTCCTCAGATGTTTTAAGTGTTCTTCTTCTGCTTTAGAAAAGACAGTTAAGTCATCCAAGTAGATAACTATGAAGTGTCCAATCTCATCTGAGAAAGCAATATCCATTTCTCTCTGGAAGGTAGCTCCAGCATTCATCAATCCAAAAGGCATTTTCACATACATGAAGGTGCCCCAAGGAGTGGTGAAAGCTATTTTGAGTTGATCTTCTGGGAGTACCAGCACTTGGTTGTATCCTGAAAAACCATCAAGCAGGGAGATTCTTTTAGAGCCCACTACCTTCTGTAGGATATGCTCCATTCTAGGCAAAGGGTAGTTATCTTTCAGGGAGGCTCTATTGAGGTTTCTGAAGTCTATGCACAGTCTAATCTCCCCTGTTTTCTTCCTTACAGCCACTAAGTTTGACACCCAATCAGAAAACCTTACAGGGACAATAATGCCTGCATCATACATCTTCTTAATTTCTTTTTCTACTGCAGGCAATTATTTCGGATTAATTCTACGGAGTTTTTGTCTGAAAGGTTTCTGATTTTCCTTCAGTGGTATCTTATGTTGTATAATGTTGGTGTCATAGGCCTTTAAGTCTTCGTAGCTCCATGCAAACACATCAACGAATTCCTTAAACAAGTCAATGTATCTTTTCTTCATGTCTGCAGGTATAGACTTAGCCAGTTTTATCATTTTGGGTTTGTCTTCAGTGCCTATGTTACACTCTTCTACATCTGATTCTGCATGTTCTATTATGGGCTTCTCTGCAACATCATCGAAATCAAAGAGGTCCTCTAAGGGTGCTAAGCCTCTTGGTATGTTCTTGTCTTTGGCTTGCAGCACCTCCATTTCTTCTCTATCTGCGTTTTCACGTTTTATGGCTGAATCTCCAGTTTCTTCAGAAAAAGAATTTATTTCTATACTACTGGGTGTTTCTAGTTCATCTGGGGAATCCTCACTTGGGCAGCTGTCATCAGATTTTGAGTCTGAATCAGAAAATTCAAACTCATTTCTGCCCATCAGGAAATCTTCAATCTGTTTGTCTCCTTCAAAGACCTGCCAGTATTTTTCATTGTCTGGCACTGCAGGCCTGAATTTAGTCTGAATGATGATTTGTTGGTCAACTGGGGCTTTAGGATAAGAGCTATCTAGGCAGGCTAGTCCATTTGCAATAGCGTTTTGACCCCTAGGAATGGATACTAAATCATATTCAATGAACGTTTTCAGCAAATCTAGAGTATCATTCCTATATGCCCTAAGCCTGGGGTGTTTTGCCGAATACTCACCATTCATCTGTTTGATTACTAACTCAGAGTCTCCTCTCACGACTATCCTACGGGCTCCTAATTTTTTCAACAGATTTAAACCCAAGATTAGAGCCTCATATTCTGCAATGTTATTCGTGCATTTGAAATGCAGATTGACAGCGTGGCTCTCCGCGTGATCATTTTCGGTGTTACGCAGCCACACTCCAGCTCCAGCGCTTTGCCTAGTGCAGGACCCATCAAAGTTCATTTCCCACAGGGGATCTTTGTTTACTTCCACTTCGCTTTCTACCTTACAGCTGGATTCGCCATTAGGTTGAGTTGGAAGGTCTGTACTAGGTTGTAAGCTATCTTATTGTTCATAGAGGCCATGGATGTCAGGGAGATGGTTAGCTTGCTGTTCTTGTTCTGTTTCTGTTTCACTTGGAGTGAGAGGTCCACCACAGATCCTACAGGCTTCATTCCTGATTTCCTCTTCATTTTCAGTGTGCTGCCCATGGTCTTCCTTGTCGTATTCTTCCAGAGTGGCCATTATGTGGAGGTCTATAGGCTCGGTGTTCTCATTTGTATTCCTATTCTGGGACTCTGGCTCTTCTAAGGATTCATCATTACAAAAGATGAAGGAGTCAAGGTCGGTATGCACAGAATATAATGGTGAATTTTCAGGTTTCTTGGGCTGCTGACTAGGAATTTCATTTGGGACTCTCTATACAGTCTTCTTAATTGGCCAAATATAGGGATAGTGGCATATGAGCCATTCATCTGCATGGTGCCTTGCAGCTTGGCTCCCCATGATCTTGACAACAGCATGCCATACTTGGGTGGCACGTCTGCCACCACTACATCCATGACCATACATTTCGCAGGAATTTGGGTCAAACTCACACACAAGTCTTTGATCAAGCCTAGGCATTTTACTCTACTAGAGTCAAAAGAGTATAAGTATTTGTAAGGTTTGGTAATTTCCAGGCCTAGCCTTTCCATGACTACCTTAGGCATTAGATTGTGTGATGCACCAGAGTCATGCATGGCATTATGGAGGATCTTGTCATGAATGTTAAGACTGATATAAAAAGGTGGAACTACCCCTTCCTGAAATTTCCCCTCAATCTTGGGACCGAATAAGAGGGCAGGCTGATCATCACTCAAATTTACAGTGTCATTATTTATACTCAGATTTAATTCTTTCAAAATCTGGCCCTTATATACATCCTGAAAGGCCAGCTCAGATAATGGTACAGAGATTTTGATTTTTGCAATCTCACTTTCTAAATTGAAAATGGATTGGATTTTGGGAATGCTCAAATCTGTTTTATCTGCCACTGTTTTAGTGGCTGAACCAGTTTGTGTTTTCTCATTATGTACATGTGTAGGAATAGTTTTTTCAGGAGCACTAACTGAGGTGTTAGTGCTACTGGTTGGTTGACTTTGTTTTTCATTTTTTTGGTTGCCTTTCTGTTGGTTTTTCTCAGAACTCTCAGCTGTTGATTTGTTGTTCACAGTAGTTACTTTAGAAGATTTTTCAGGCCTCTTTTTGATGGTTACCTCAGGAGTTTTAGGTTTGGAAGTGTCTTGGTTCTTTTTACTCCTGAGCTCATATTGTTCTCTGACCTGTAACATGGCATTTTCGAATCCCAACCTATAATCCTCAGATTCAAACCATTCCTCCTCCCCGTAAGAGGTTGAGGGTTGGTCCTCTTCTGAATTACAGTTTAGTATCGAATCTTCTGTTTCGAACATGTTTATCACATTCCCTTCAGACTCTTCTATGATTCCCTCATCCTCATCAAGAAAGTTTTGGAAAGGGGGAATGACTTGCTGATCTGACTCTTTCTGCCTGTTGGGAGTGTTGTTGTTTCTTCTAAATTTTTGGTTTTGGTTTTGATTTTGGTTCCTGTTCTGAGTGATAGCCATCTTTTCGACCACTTGGCATAGCTTATCCAGATTCTTAGACAATCTGTCAATATTAGGATCTGAAGTGGAGGCTATAGTGTCATCCTTGTATGTTACTCTCTTCTCAGCTCTTAGTTTTGCCCTTTTCTCGATCAGGTTTGCTTCTATGTTTACTGCCCCTTTCTGCATATCCTCCAATGTGGTATATTCTTTATCTCTGAGCTCATAGGCCATGTCAGCATCAAATCCATCAGGATATTTGGCCAGGGCCATACCTTGTGGAGGTTTCATGTGTGGGGGAAGAGCGTTGTAAATACTGTTGAATCTAGTGGTGTAATCATGAACACTTTCCCCTACGTTCCTCTTAAGGGACATGTATTCTCCTAGGAGCTGGCGAGGGTTTGCTCTAGTTTCCCATTTGTTGATGAAATTCTGGTATAAAGCAGGGAGATCTTGGATATTACCAGCAGGTAGGTTTTTAAACCACTTTTTAACCTCTCCCCCCAGGCTCTGCACAAAAATTCTCATTTTGATTGTTTCATCATCAATTTCCATATAGTCAAAAGAGTCCTCCATTTTATCTACATGTTGTTGTGCTGTTGTGGGCTCTTTAGCAGGGAAGTGTGGTATTTTTGATTGATAATCATCTAGTAAGGGCAGTAGAGGCTGAGGTAAAACTAGAGGTGCATACCAGGCTGCCATGATGATGTTCTGATGAGGTATAGGGTTGGCTTGAGTAGCTGGCAGTTGGATGACAGGGATGGTAGGACCAGCAGAAGTCTATTGAGCAGATCTAGGGTGAGAAATCCCCGAGTTTTGGAGAAAGTGGAGATCAGGTGGTGTGGAAGGAGGGGTTTCACTGTCCCTAGTGTCTGGCTGGTCTGAAACACTGAATGACCTAGTTCTAGGTAATCTGTTTTGGAGGTCTAGGTCGAAGAAAGGGTCTAATAGAGCTGCAAGATCTTCTGGTGCAGAATTGGCTCTATGAATGTTGCTGGGAATAGTTGATCTCCTACTCACAGGTGTTCTTTTAAGGATTTTCTCAGGATTATCAACTGTTTCAGGTGGGTTTGGATCAGGGAAAGCTCTTGTATGAATGGTTCTGTGAGCCAGAGTGATGTTTATAAGCCAAGCAGCTTAGCCCTACTTGTTATTTCTACTGTGGTTAATGTTGTCTTGGGAACTGGCCTCCCTGTGGAGTCTTCATTATGCTTGGGACTAGTCTCCTAGTGGAGTCTGATGTGAAACCGAGATAATCAGCAGGCCTACTGATCACCAGTGGAGTCTTTAACGTTTAGGAACAATGGAGTCGCCAGGTGGAGGGTTTAGGATGATTCTAGGGTACACTGTCCACCACAGTGCTCAGGCACTATCACCTTTCAGGAATCTCCTCTAAAGCAGCAAGCTCCAACCAGAGATTGACTGGGAGGGAATTTACCAGATATGTCACCCCTGAAAAGAGGATGAGATCTGGAGGCTACCTGGCCCTTTCCAGGCTCTGTCCAAGAGTATGGTGGATATTCGATAATGGAGGCTGATTCAAGAAAGAGGTGACTTACTGTCAACCTAGCCAGAGTTCTAAGTTTCTGAAATTTAAGATTGTTTAAGACGAAATGTACTCAGAATTCCCCAGCGGAGTCGCCATTATGTTGGGGTTCCCATGTTTTGTCCAGGTTGACAGAGACCAAAAGATGAGACAACATAGAACCACTTTCAGACCTTAGGATCTAGCCCTCCTAGGTCCAGAGAGGGATCTCTCTATGATTATCAAAGGATATATGTCTGTAAGGTTCTCAATTACGATTTTAGGCTAGTTATAGGCTCAAGGTTTCTTTTTTGATTGTTTGAGTTTGGTTGTTGAGAATCGGGAAGGAAGGTTTCATCATAAGACAAGGATGGGTAAAGAAGGAAGCTAGACAAAGATAGATAACTCAGGGAACATCAAGGCCATTGGGCGATGGAGTCAAGAAAGGATTTACTTATGTTCAATGTGTAAGCTTCAGTTGGGCTGGTCATCTAAAGCATTTGGATCTTAAAGACTGATTGGTGAGATGGAACACTAAGGGATGGAAATGAAGGATGGAAAACCATCTGATTCCGTCTATAGATCAGGCCAGAGGTCATTTAACTCCAGGCCTGCTTGGACAAAACCATAGGCAACACAAGGGGTCTTGAAAAGGTTCGTATGGAAGGGCAGGTTATGAAGAGGCAGCGACAGGCTTTACACCTCTCAATGTTCCTAACCTCTTTCAATTAAATCTTAACAAAGACATCTGAACACTGATTCTATCAACTTGCACATCAGAGAGCAGGCAATAATCATCCACTACACTCGTTTAGTCAATTAGAAACAATATTCAGACATACATATGAGCAGAGAACATTAAAGACTGAGAGAGCTGGGACATAAGGTACCTAACAAGGGTAAATCTTATGTCATGCGTTCAGATGTCAGTCAGAAGAACATGAAATGAAATGGAAGTAAACACAGAGATAAGAAAAAAATCACCAACTGCTGTAGATCAGGATCCAATGAAAACTGCTTATCATGTTAAACACAACACCAATCAGGTACATCACTGCCCAAAGCTTTTACATTCAGCTTGAATACATCATATTTCTCAGCCTGTCATACAACTATTACACAGGAAACTTGGCTCCGGACAAAAATGCTTGCAATTCACTGATAATGCAACAACAACCATTACAATGATATCCCTCTGTGCTTTATAGCAGAAGAGACACAGAGGACTGACTGAGGAGGTAGGTGAATTTTAAATGTTATGTTTAAACACAATAATGAATGCAGGGCCGAGACCCATTCTGCTTGATGCACTGTATATCTAATCTTCGTTACCTTCCTCGTGAAAGAAAGATCTACTCCGGATATGATTTGACCTTTTGGCTGCAGTACTCCAGGTGATTTGAACAGAAATAGAATAAACTGTAAAGAAGGTCTGCCTCATAAATGCCTGACTTTTTTTAAAGCTGTAGTCTGGTGGGAAAACTCTTCAGGGACATTGTGCGTAATAAAATATGTATGGGAACCCTGTACTTGATAAAAAGAAACTATGCTGATGAAAACCCTGATATTACCTTTTATCTGTGCCCAGGATCCTTTGAATCGATCCTCGGGGTCCGTGTTCTATTGCTTTGCCCTTTTTAAATTTGGATTAAAGCTCGGGATCTTCATAAACCAGCTCCCATCTCCCTTTGTTCTGTGCTGATACACTTTGCCGCTTCGTCTTTTCTGACAGGGTAGCTCGGGCTTTTAATGGCGCCGAAAGACTTCAGTGCTTGAAATCTATCTTCCGTCCTTAATGAAAATCCTCTTGGCCGCTTTCTTTGACCATTTTATAACATTATCAACCCCTGGATTAAATATTGATAGTGCAACTTGCCATGTAAAACCATGGCGGTCTTCAACCTTTGGAACCCCTGCAAAACAACAAACAGTGAGGAAAAACACGACAGTGGATGATGGCAGTGGCGGGAACAAAATGCGAATGTGAAAAACAGCCATGCAGACGGAGGCTTGGGGAGAGAACACGAAAAAACGATGAACTGAGCTCTGGCGGAGAGTTAATGATTCAGAGAGCGAAAACATATGAAAAACATTAAAAACACGAACTTTGGGCGCTTTTACGGAGTGGAATGAGAGACTGTACGGGGATGCATGTGGTGCTGACATGGCGAGACGAAAAAAGGTGGATGGACGACGTGGCGGCTTGGGGACAGCGGGGTGGACAGCAGGTTAAACACCGCGTAGGTTCGAGGAGTGAGCGCCGTTGGATAGGGGCTTAAAGATCTGTCGGTCCATATTAATTCCGCCGGGCGTCCATCGACCGAACAGTAACGCGTGGGCGATGAGCGGTTTCATTTTCTTACAAGGGACGCGTGTCAGTTAATGAGTGGGATCGCTGGCTTTTGCGAAAAACCGCCTGTTGCAGATGGGCGGTGCGGGATTTACTGCGTGGTTTCGAGGATGACGTGAGCAGGCGGGGGCCACGGCTTTGGGAGCGTTCCACGCTGTTGGATCGGCCTTTGATCGGACAGCGGAGATTCGTCGTGAAATGCACGGGCGGCCCAAAATATTTATGAATTATATGAAAACCAAAACGCGTGTTTCAAAGGTTTTTAAAGGCATTTCACGCGGAAAAAGGTCTTAGGGGTTAAGCGCCTGGACGCTTAGCGAAAGGCCACGGCGCCAGGTTCTATGGAGGAAGAGGGGCGTGGGATTAAGACTAAGGGGGCTTAGGCCTTATATTATGGTTTTCCCGTATTTTGAAGCATTTTTTTAGGCCTAAAGGGAGGAACGGTAGGGAAACGAAAGGCAGGGAAGGCTAAGATAGGGGAAAAAACAGGATTTAAGGAGGGTTTACAGGGATAATGAGGGGATTAAAGGGGGGCTTGGCAAAGTGAGAAGGTGATAGCCTGCGAAGATATAAAGGGCAACAATGGGCCTTTTTGAGCAATGGAATAGTAGAGGCAATACATTTTAGGTACAACACAGAGAGACTCCAAGGAGGATGAATTTTTAGGGGAAAGGCATTCCTTGGAGGCTCCAGAACCATTCTAGCCCCCAGCTTGCTTGCCAAGAGTTTATAGGGGGGCTAACAGTGGCTCCACATGGGGATGGCTTCTTCTTGAAGGAGTCAAGAATTCAGAAAATGATCTCTGGGTGAAGGCCAGATGCCTGCTGCTATAAGCCATCTTTCTTCTTTCTTTAGATTAGCTGCCACAGTATATTAGATACACAAATCAGCAAAACATTTCCCAACCAATCTACCTACCCAAACTACAATTCTATATTTTCCCTCGGGTGCATTTGAACTAGCATACCCTTTACATTTTATTCTGCAAAACAAAAATAAACCTATTCTAATTCTACCCTTATTGCTCCATGAGGCCAGATTAGACTGTTGACCTCATCTATTTCTCTACCTAAACTACTACCTGTTGGGATTAAACTGTCCAACAGGTTTCTTCACCTACATTCTAAGACAGGAAATTTAAACACAGCCAAGCCAGGATTAGACTGTCTGACTTGTTGGGCAGAAACTTGAAGAAAACAAAACTGTGAAGGCATGGAATTTTGCAACTGTGAAACATCCTTCTTTCTTTCTCGTGACTCAGGTTTTGAGCATATTTGAGTAACTTCTTTCCTTTGCTCCAGCTCTGATTTTGGGTTTATTAGAGCCAATCCTTTTTCCTCAGAGGTTCATGTTTTGAGCATGTATGAACCTCTCTTTTCATTCTGTTTTTTTTTGGGACAATTTCTTCTCTTTTTGCTAAAAATGAAAATTTGCAACGATATATACAATGGAAATGAAGCTGGAAATGGAGAATTATCAGAAATAGTGTTTGAGCATCCTGCCATTGACAGGACCCCCAAACAACTCGGAACCATCAAGTTCTTGCAAGAAAAACACATTAGGACCCACAGTGGCTTGAATGATGAAGGGACCTTGCCACAAGCTGTCGAATTTGCCATGTTTGCCTTTATCCTCTCTTCTTGAATCCCACTTCAGGACCTTGTCCCCAACTTTGAAATTTGCTACTTTGGTTCTTTTGTCAAACTGTTTCTTCATGTTTTCCTGCATTTTGACAGCTCTGTTATAAACCTGCTCCCTTGTTTGCTGAAGATGGATTGTTTCATTAATTCTCCTTATCGTGCTATCTTCTTCTGATTGGATTTCTTGGATAAGCTTTACCACTGGTATCCCAAGGCTAGTAGGAAAAACTGCTTCTGTCCCATAAACTAGCTGGAAGGGTGATATGCCAATAGATTTCTTTGTAGTGAGCCTGTCTGCCCACAAGGCATGTATCAACTTTTTATGCCACGACCTTTTGTTCTCTTCCAACAGCTTCTTAATGATTGTAACCAGGCTTTTATTTGATGATTCAGCTAGGCCATTACCCTGGGGGTAATAGGCAGTTGAATGTCCAAGTGCAATTCCGTACCTGTGACAGAAATCAATCATTCTTTTGGATCCGAAAGCAGCAGCATTGTTAGTGATTATTTTCCTTGGGCAGCCAAACCGAGATAAGATGAAGTCTTCTAGGAACCTAATGATGACAGAATCAGTGGCATTCCTAGTGGGTATGGCTTCAATCCACTTAGTGAAGTAATCAGTAGTAGTCAAGATCCATTTGTGTTGCACAGAAGAAGAGGGGTGGATTTCTCCAACGAAGTCTAAGCCCCATTGCATGAAGGGGCCTTCTATGGTGATAGGTTGCAGAGGGAGGGGAAGGAGTTTCCTTTTGCCCTCAAAGATTTGGCATTTGTGGTAGGCAAGAATCATTTTATGGACATCACTAAAGAGTGTAGGCCAATAGTAACCAGCCCTGAGTATCTTATTTGCAGTGGCCTTCCAACTCAGGTGGCCTCCACACTCCCCAGCATGGAATTCTTGTTTGATTCTTTCAGCTTCGGTTTCAGGCAAACATTTCAGCAAAAGACCATTTGGATTTTTCCAATATAGACTCTCATTCATAATGCAGTAATTTCTAGCTTTGAGTTTTACGAATCTGGCCTTTGTTTTGGACAGTTCTGGGGGGGCATTGAGACGTGTGAGCACGTAAAGGATATCAGTGTACCAAGGAGAGTTCTGAAACTGCTCCTCCACAGTCGGATGGGGCAATTCTTCCTGCTCATCCAGGGTATTCATCATGTTAATATCAAGGGCATGTAGATTAGATTCAGCCATCAATTGGGCCAGGCCCTGACCTTTGATCACCTTAGTGGGTTTGATTTCAATGTCATATTCTAAAATCATAGCAATCCATTTGCCCCTTTTCCCATCTGGGTCTTGGGACAAGATATCTTTGACCACTATATTTGGCACATAGGCAATGGTGTGAGAATGCAGAATGTACACCCTAAAGTCTTTTAAGGCCTTAATTAGGGCATAGGCCTATTTTTCCATGATGTTGTACTTTAAGGGTGCATCTCTTAAGTCTTTACTGAAGAAGGCTATTGGCTGTTCATTACCTTCTGAATTTTTCTGCAGCAAAACTGCAGCTATTGTGTGTGGGGAAGCGAATGAAAAGATCAGAAAATATTTTGAAAAGTCAGGGTTGATAAGGACAGGGGCCTGGGTAAGTGTAAGCTTTACTGACTCAAATGATTTCTTGGCTTCAATAGTCCACTTAATTCCAGCATCTTTCTTCATCATTTCAGTCATTTTCCTAAGATGCTCAGCAAGGTTGGGGATAAATCTTCTGAGGAAATTGATCTTCCCAATGAAGGACTGTAGCTCCTTGATGTTTCTTGGATGTGTAATTTGAAGTATTCCCTCAACTCTCTCGGGGTCTATCCTAACCCCTTTCTCAGATATAATGTGGCCAAGAAGCTTACCTTCTTGCAGCCCGAAAACAGTCTTCTTAGGATTTAGGGACAGACCATACCTTCTACATTTTTCAAAAAATTTCCTCAGATGTTTCAAGTGTTCTTCCTCTGTTTTAGAAAAGACGGTTAAGTCATCCAGGTAGATAACTATGAAGTGTCCAATCTCATCTGAGAAAGAAATATCCATTGCTCTCTGGAAGGTAGCTCCAGCATTCATCAATCCAAAAGGCATTTTCACATACATGAAGGTGCCCCATGGAGTGGTAAAAGCTGTTTTGAGTTGATCTTCTGGGAGTACCAGAACCTGGTTGTATCCTGAAAAACCATCAAGCAAGGAGATTCTTTTAGAGCCCACTACCTTCTGTAAGATATGTTCCATTCTAGGCAAGGGGTAGTTATCTTTCAGGGAGGCTCTATTGAGGTTTCTGAAGTCTATGCACAGTCTAATCTCCCCTGTTTTCTTCCTTACAGCCACTAAGTTTGACACCCAATCAGAAAACCTTACAGGGACAATAATGCCTGCATCATACATCTTCTTAATTTCTTTTTCTACTGCAGGAAATTGTTTCGGATTAATTCTACGGAGTTTTTAAACCTTATCAAAGGGTTTTGATGAAGGGGAATGGGAAAAATCATGAAAATGAGGATTTTTCATGGGAGATGAAAGGGTTAAAATGAGGTTAGTTTTGGAAGAAGGGAAGGGGGAAAAAGGTGCTTGCAGCAGTATTCTTCCTTGGGAATCAACAAGATTTTTTAGTATAAGAAAAGGAACAACAGTGAAGATTTGGACATAGGAGAGGCATGAGGCCTACAAGAGTCTTCAAGAGCCAACACGTTTTAGCAATAAAATTTGTTCCTTGAAGGCTCAAAAAGTTTTAGCCACTTTTTGCTATAACAAATTTTATAGGTGGCTAACAGTGGCTCCACTTGGGGATGGTGCCTTCTTGAAGGCATTAAGAACTTCAGACTTGCACTCTCTGGGAGGCTGACTTGTGCCACATCCATTATGTTCTCTGAGAGGCTGATCAGTTGCCTCATCCATTGGGCTATCTTTCTTTCTGTGGATGATCTTATTTGTTCTCAAAACATGTTAGCAGTCACAAAAACAATGGATCTTCATCAATACAAGCTTTCTACCTACCCAATCCTACTGATCTAGCATTTTTTCTTCATTAGAGTGCACTTTGATTGGAAAACTCTTTTCACAACATTTTATTCTTTTGAAAGCACAAAACTAATCTAATTCTGCTCCTTATTTCTCCCTGAACTCAGATTAAACAGTTGAGTTCAGATGCTTCTCTACTTATTCTACCATCTGTTGGGATTAAACTGTCCAATAGATTTTTATTCTCTAAATTCTAAAACATAAATTTAAAAACAGTCAAGTCAAGATTAAACTGTTTGACTTGCTGTGATTTATGGCATAAAAACAAGCTACACATAGACATTTATTTTGCGGAAAATTTAAAACAAAAATGGAAGGCTTAAGATCTGAAAATTCAAAGAACTTCCTTCATCTTTTTTACAGCTATGTCTTAACTTTTGCTTTGATTTGTTCCTTCTTTGTTCTCTGGTTCAGATTTTGAGCTAATTAGAACCAGATTTACATCTTCTTTGACTCAGAAAATAAAACAGATTTGAGTCATTTTCTCTTTGGAAACTGAGGTTCAGATTTTGATCTTGTTTGAACCTTTAATTTCTATCCTAATCTATCTATTGATAAGCCAAGATTTAAATAGTTTGGCAAATCGAATTCACTATCCTATCAGTAGAAAATTTAAAGCTAATTAGCCAATATTAGGCTGTTTGACTAACTAGAAGTGTGTTCTTTAGGAGTGGCATTTGAGCTTGCACACTTTCAAAATTTGTTTCTCTTTTTTGGTATGGGGCTATACCTTTCTTGTTTTCACAATCTTCCCTCTTTTCTTTCTTTTCCCTGTTTTTGTATTTTTGATTTTTATAACTTTGAAAGAAATGGTGGATGAAATATTTATAATGAAAAAGACAAAAAGGCTTCAAAACAGAGCATTGATCAAGAGAAGTAATGCTTAAGAATCCTGCCATTGACAGGACCCCCAAACAATTCTGCTCCATTCAACTCCTGCAAGAAAAATGCATTGTTACTAGCAGCTGAGTGAATAGAGTAAGGGCCAAACCATAAGTTGTGAAATTTTCCATGCTTACCCTTCTCTTCCCTCCTTGAGTCCCACTTTAAAACTTTGTCCCCAATTTTGAAATTGCTGGCCTTTGTTCTTCTGTCAAAAAACTTTTTAATGCTGTCCTGTTTCTGCAATGCTTTGTTATAAACTTCCTCTCGGGTTTTCTGAAGATGAATGGTCTGGTTTATTCTTCTGATCATGTCATTATCTTCAGTTTGTAACTCTTGAATCAACTTCATTACTGGTACACCAAGGCTGTTTGGAAAAATTGCATCAGTACCATACACAAGCTGGAAAGGTGACATACCAATAGATTTCTTCAAAGTCAATCTGTCAACCCACAGTGCATGAACTAGCTTTGTGTGCCAAGACTTTTTGTTGTCCTTCAACAGTTTCTTGATTATGTTCACTAAACTTTTGTTTGAGGACTTTTCTAGTCCATTACCTTGAGGGTAATAGGCCGTGGAACGCCCCAATGTTATCTGATATCTGTGACAGAACTCAACCATCTTCTTTGATCCGAATGTTGCTGCATTATCAGTGATAACCTTGGTAGGACAACCAAATTTGGAGAGAATATTAGTCTCCATAAATGTTATGATAACTGAATCATTGTCTTGCCTACAAGGAATGGCTTCTATCCACTTAGTGAAGTAGTCTGTGGCAGTAAGAATCCATCTATGTTGGGCAGAAGATGGTGGATGGATTTCTCCTATGAAGTCAAGTCCCCACTGTTGAAATGGGGCTTCAACAGTAATAGGATGCAGAGGTAGGGTTAGCAGTTTTCTTTTTCCTTCAAAAAGTTGACATTTGTGACAGGTTATGATCATCTTGTGTATATCAGGAAAAAGAGTAGGCCAATAGAAACCAACCCTAGAAATTTTGTTGGCTGTTGTCTTCCAGTATAAATGACCTCCACACTCTCCTTCATGGAACTAGTATTTAACCTTCTCTGCATCAAACTCAGGCAAAAATTTAAGCAATACACCACTTACATTTTTCCAATAAAGACATCTATCTATAATGCAATAGTTTACAACTTTCAATTTGAGGAACCTTGCCTTTGTTTTTGTCAAACTAGGAGGTGTATTTAAATTAAGCAAAACATAAATAATATGCGCATACCAAGAGGAATTCATAAAATAGTCTTCAACGATGGGATTTTAGATTTCCTCTTGATCATCTAAAGCATTAATCATATTAATATCAAGAACTTCAAAATTTGATTCAGCCATTAATCTATCTAGACCTTGGCCTTTGATGAGTTTAATGGGTTTAATCTCTAAATCATATTCAAGGATAACAACAATCCACTTACCTCTCTTACCATCTGGGTCCTGTGTTAGAATGTCTTTAACAACTGAGTTTGGGATGAAGGAAATGATGTGTGAGTGAAGGATGTACACCCTGAAGTCTTTCAAAGCTTTAACCAAAGCAAAAGCTTGCTTTTCCATAATGTTATACTTCAAAGGGGCATCTCTTAGTGCCTTGCTAAAGAATGCAATAGGCTGCTCTTGTCCTTGCGGATTTTTCTGTAAAAGGACAACAACTATGGAATGTTTTGATGCAAACGAAAAAATATAAAAATATTTGGAAAAATCAGGACTTATGAGAACCGGTGTTTTGGTTAATGCTTGTTTCACCAGCTCAAAGAATTTCTTTGCTTCCAAGGTCCATTTTACCCCTTTCTCCATCTTCAACATGTTTGTGATATTCCTAAGAAGCTCAGCTAAGTTGGGGATGAACCTTCGCAAAAAGTTAATCTTTCCAATGAAAGATTGCAACTCCTTGATGTTCCGAGGATGAAAGATTAGCAATATGGCCTCAATCCTCTTTGGATCTATCTTAATAACCTCTTCTGAAATAATGTGCCCAAGAAGTTTACCTTCTTGGAGACCGAAAAGTGTCTTCTTAGGGTTTAAAGATATCCCAAACTTTCTGCATTTCTCGAAAAATGTTCTCAAATGTCCTAAGTGCTCTTCATCTGTTTTTGAAAACACAGTGACATCATCAAGGTATATAATGATGAAGAAGCCCAGTTCCTCTAAAAATACTATGTCCATGGCTCTCTGAAATGTCGCGCCAGCATTCATTAGACCAAAGGGCATTTTCACATACATGAAAGTGCCCCATGGTGTAGTAAAGGCTGCCATTAATTTATCAGCAGGGTAAACTAAGATCTGATTATACCCTGAATAGCCATCCAGCAAAGAAATTCTTCTAGACCCTACTACCCTTTGTAAAATATGATCCATCTTAGGTAAAGGGTAGTTGTCCTTTAATGAAGCTTTGTTTAAGTCTCTAAAGTCTATACAAAGCCTGATTTCTATAGTTTTCTTCCTAACAGACACCAGATTAGACAACCACTCAGAATATCTAATAAGGACAATAATACCAACATCGTACATTTTCATGATCTCCTTCTGAACCAAAGGCAATTGAACAGGGTTTATTCTTCACAATTTCTGTTTGAATGGTTTTTGGTTTTGTTTGAGGGGAATTTTGTGTTGTATTATTTCACTGTCATAGGATTTAAGATCTTCGTAACTCCATGAAAAAACATCAGGAAAATCTTTAAACAGCTCTATGTATTTGAGTTTAATGTGAGCTAGTAAAGTTAGATAGTTTGATCATCATAGGTTTAAGTTCACTGCCTATATTGCACTCCTCCACTTCAGTCTCTACAGGTTCCAATTTTGGCTTTTTGGCCACATCGTTAAGATCAAACAACTCTTCCAAAGGCGCTAGACTGCTTGGAAAACTTTCATCTTTAGAGTGCAGAGTTTCTATTTCCTTTGTTTCTAACTCTGCAGTCTTCTCTATTTTATTTTTAAGTTTGCTAGATAACAGGTTTATATTAGCAAGTTCAGGAGATGACTCTTCTTTACTAAGAAAATTTTCTTCACTGCAGTCTGTATCATAATATGAATCCGATCTGTGTAGTTCGAATTCATTTCTAAATTGCATGAAGTATTCTATTTGTTTGTCATTGTCAAACACTTGCCAATACTTCTCATTATCAGGCACAGCTGGTCTAAATCTTATTTGAGTTGTGCAGCTTTGGTATTATACGATGTTAAGCATGTTCTAGCTGCAAAAGCTAAATTGTGGGCTGCAATATTTCCTTTTCTTGGGACAAAGATCAGTGTGGATTCCTCGAAAGTCTTCAAAAGGTCCATGACATCGTTTCGGTAGGCCCTAAGTCTGGGATGATTTGCGTTATACTCCCCATTGACCTGCCTAATGACTAACTCTGAATCCCCGTGAACTTTAATTCTTTTGGCTCCTATATTTTTCAACAAACGTAAGCCTAGGAGAAGGGACTCATATTCTGCTATGTTATTGGAACATTGAAAGTTTAGTTTGCAAGAAATTCTTTCTATGTGGTTGTTTTCAGTGTTAGTAAACCAAACACCTGCACCAGCATTGTTCTTCGTGCAGGATCCATCAAAATACATACTCCACAGAGGACTGTTTTCGATTTTATCCTGGTTGGTGTCCTTTTTAACTAACATGCTCAAGGGTTGTTATGGAATATCAACACTTAGTTGTATTTGTTTTGCTTCCCCAAGATTTTCGTTTATTTGAGGTTTGTTTGGTTGACTCTCAATGTTTAAAAGCAAAGGACACGTGCCCCATAGCTCAAGACCTTTGTTAAGTTTGATAATGTTTTCAAATGCAGAAAATTGTTTTAACATTTCTGCATTGTGTTGTTCTTCCTCCCTGTCGGACGTTAATCCTGTTAAAGTGACTTGTTCGCCAAGTGTTTCATCATTAAACATAATAAAATAATCAAGGCCTGTATTTACAGAATACAGGGGAGAGTTTTGTGGTCTGTCTTTACTTGTAACTATGAATTGCATATGGGACTCCTTGTAAAGTCTTCTATTCTGATTGAAAATAGGGATAGTCGCACAGGTCATGTCCATTTGCATAGTCCCTTGTAACTTAGCCCCCCAAGATCTTGATAGTAACATTCCATACTTTGGGGGCACATCAGCCACAAAAATATCCATGACTAAACATTTGGCTGGAATTTGGGCTAAGTTAACACAGAGGTATTTTATTAATCCTAAACATTTTACTCTGCTGGAATCAAAGGAGTAAAGGTATTTGTAAGGTCTGGTGATTTCTAGACCTAGGCTCTCCATTACAACTTTTGGCATTAAATTATGAGAAGCCCCGAAATCATGCATAGCGTTGTGCAAAATTTTTTCGTGAACGTTTAAACTCACATAAAAGGGAGGAACAGGTCCCTCTTGATATCTACCTTCAATCTTAGGACCAACAATCAGCTTGGGCTGGTCATCATTAAGATTGACTGTGTCCTCATTTTCTTCTATTATTAAAGCCTTCAAAATTTGGGTCCTGTATACATGTTGGGCAGCTAACTCTGTTAGGGGAACAAATATTTTGATTTTCAAAATTTCCTGTTCCAGGCTGAAAGGAATTTGACTCTTTAAAGTGCTGGTCTTAGCCTTATTAGCTGTCACTCTATTAGCAGTATCAGATTGCTGATTTGTCCTATTTACATTCGACAAAATTGTTTTCACAGGAGTACTAGCTGAAGTGTTAGTACTACTAATGTATGCACTCTGTTTTTCATTGTTTTGAGTGTCTTTTTCTTTACCAGAATTTACAGCCACTGTTTTATCCTTTTGTTTGACAATTTTAGGCTTAGTTACAATGCTATTTTGTGAATATTTGTCAGAGGTTTTGTTGTTGGGAGTTTTCTGACTGTTTTTTCTTCTAAGGTCATATCCTTTTTGAGATTCTATGATGACATTTTCCATGTCTTGATAATAATTTTTATCATCATCTCTTATGTAATCATAAGGTGTGTATAGACCTTGTTTTCTATCATAATGGATCTTAAAGTCATCATTATCCACCCCCAGCATGTTGATATCATCTTCCTCTATTATCTCATCTGTTTCCTCAACCTCACTTACATATTTTTGATGAAAGGGAGGAGTGATGTGCTGATCATCTTCCCTGGGTCTGTTTGGAGGTTGATTCCTTCTAAAATTATGGTTTTGGTTTTGGTTTTTTTTTTGAGGAGAAGTTTGGTTTTGGCTTTCTTGTGCTCTCTTGATTATGCTCATATCTTTCATCATTTCTTCCATCATTTTATCCATCTTTGAGTTGGAAGTAGAAGGTGTGGATTCCTCTCTAAAAGACACTCTCTTTTCATTTTTCATTCTTGCTCTCTTTTCCATCAAGTTGACTTCCACAGAAAGAGCGCCTCTTTGCATATCTTCAAGAGTTGAAAAATCTCTCTCTCTCAGCTGATAGGCCATCTCAGGGTCAAACCCTTCAGGAAACTTGTTTAAAGCTGAGCCCTGTGGAGGTTTTAGTTCTGGGGAAAGTGAATTATACACACTATTTAATCTAGTGCAATAAGCTTGCACACTTTCCCCAGTGTTTCTATGGAGGTTCTTGTAGTCAGAAAGGACAAGGAGAGGGTTTTTCTTCACTTCCCATTTGTTTAAGAATGTTTGATGAAAGGCTTGGAGATCATTAATACTATGGGGGGCTAAACCTTTGAACCATTTTCTTACTTCTCCCCCTAAGCTCTGAGCAAATAACCTAAGCTTGACATAATCATCATCAATTTCATTTCTGTCAAAGTAGTCATTCATCTTATCCACATGTTTTGATGCAGTTGTAGCATTGCTAGCATCATATAATGGAATTTTGGACTGATAGTCCTATGGAAGATTGAATAGTGGTGCAGGAAGGACTAAGGGAGCATACCATGTTGCCATGATATATGGTGGGGGTGGATTTACAAGAGGTGGATTAACAAAAGGGAAAGTGGGCTGAAGTGGAGTGGTTTGAACAATGGATGTAGGGTGAGAAGAAGTGGATGGACTAGGAATAGATTGCTAAGCTGATCTTGGATGAGAGACACCTAAATTATGAAGGAAATGTAAATCAGGAGGTGTTGTTTCTCGGCTACCAAGATGTTCACTTGTCTCTGGGGATGAAAGTGAAGACTCAAAATCTAACTGATCTAAATCACCAAGAGACCTACTTCTAAATGGGTTTACTAAGTCAACTTTTGATTGTTGTAGAGCTGAAAGATTTTCAGGGACTGAATTAGCTCTCAAGGGTGATCTGAAAACAATTGACAATTTAATCTTAGGAGACTTCCTAAGGATACCTTCCGGGTTATCAACTACTTCAGGTGGATCAGGGTCAGGATGGGCTCTAGTGTGAATCTTTCTAGAAGCCACTATGTTGTGTTTTTCAGACCCAAAATAAACAAGAAAAGTTCAACCAGATATGACAATGTTTAAAAGGTCAACTATTATTTTTACACAAAATTTAATCCTACAGTCCTCTAACTGAGTTTGAATGATACTATGATGATAAGGGTTCTCCCCAGCGGAGTCTTAAGGTCTGCAAAGATTGTGGAGTTGCCAAGTGGAAGTTTTTAGCTACTAAGGAGGTAAAAGGTTTTATGGTCCACCACCATATTTATTGGATACCAATCTGAAATATTTTTAGGTTTTTTCTGAGTTATCTTTTAGTTGTATGGTTTTTAAGAATATCCTACCTCTGTTTCAAAACTTAGCTATGGTTATGAGACAAAGACAATTTACTCTTATGTCTAAGCCCGCTGATCTTTCAAGCTTAGATAAATTCTTAAGAGAATCCTAGGTTTTACCAAGCTTGTCACTGACTCAAACAAGTTTTATCATGATTACCTTTCTTTGGTAGTGCTTGAAAAGGATTCTTTTACTCTCAAAATTTTATAAAAAATGAAAAAGATTCTGGGTTCAGTCCCCAGCGGAGTCGCCAGAAATGTTCGCTCCCTGTAATCAACAAGATTGGCAAAGTCTGATCTCAGGGAGAAACATCGTTTCAACCAACTTTGGGATTCTAGGATCTAGCCCTCCTGAATCCGAAGACGGATCTCTCCAATAAGTGCAAAAATGGATTTGCCTTTGAAGTTTGGGGTAATAATGTTAGGCTAGTTATGAAGGCTAAGGGTTTGTTTTGTTTTTGGATGGTTGAGCATGAATACTGTTTGAGGTGGAAAATCCTAAGTGCAAAGAGTTTCAAAGGTGAGAAGTTGCAAGTGAATAGAACAGCTAGGCTAAAAAGATAGATATAACCCTGGCTTTTAGTCCATTGGGCTATGGAGTCATAACAGGGCTTTAATTGAGCAACAACATCAAGAGTGATCCAAGGGGCAAGTCATCTACATCACAAGATTATTGAGATTTAAAATGATGGAACAGAGACAATAAAGTTTTGGAGAGGTGGAAACTGATAATAATTTCACAAAGGATTTATAGTCAGTCCAAACAAGAAAAGCCTCTTAAGTAACTGTTTAAAACCAACCAAGTGCTTGGATAACCATTGACCTCTTGGGAAAGTTTGTATTAAAGCAGCTTAATTGACAGACAATCCAGTAATCCACATAATTACCTTCAGAAAGTATGAAAACATATAAGATAAGACAAAGTGTAAACTTAAGATCAGATAAAGTACTTTTAAACCTAGTCTGCTTTCAGTCAACACCAAGGGAAACTTTCAGAATCTGCCTTTGGAGAAAAGAAGCTAGATATAGGGCAAACCATCACTTTTCTAGTCTAACTTTAATAAGAAAATAAGGAAAATAGCTTTCAAGAACAATGTTTAAAGCAAACAGTAGGATGAGGGAACTCCAACATTCCTAACTGCTTAAACTGTATTAAGTCATTATTAAATAAAAAAATTGGAGGAAAACATTGAGATAAAGCTTTTCAGTTAGAGAAGGTTACTGATGTATAGTAGGTCCTAACTCTATAAATTTTGTTCTTTATCAGAGAATAGCTAACAATATGACATACATAGAAGGAAAACAATAACAAAGAAAGGGGCACTTCACCAGTGATATAGACTAGGATCCCAAGAAACAACTTGTTTATTGATGTCAAACCAGTTACAATATTCAGGTCCAATGTTTCAGTTCAGCAATCATCTTCACCATCCAGCCTAACTAATCTAACACAAACAGAGCTCCAAGGTCCAATGAACACTATTTACAATCAGGAGTTTAAGCTCAAATGTATTTCAAAGTTCTGCAACCAACCCCTCACTCATCTTCTGCAGTAGTATATATAGAAGAATGAGGAGGTGAGATCTGATAAAAGATCTCCAATTACAATTAATACAGACTTAATGGCTTCTTGGCCTTTGGGGGGCTCAATGAAGAAGCTTACAATAGGTGATCTCTGTATTAAAATATTTACATTAAGATTAAGCTCGGTGGGAGCTTTTGTTGACCTTTGAGGCTCTGTGTGATGTCGGGGTTACTCTGCAGATATTGTTTGCATTAATTTCCCTTACAGAAGTAAATCTCTGGCTGCGTTGAGGTGAATATCTTCTTTTGATCAATAACTCTGGTCTCTGATTGACTACTTTGAGACACAGGTGGCATCGTGGTGGCCAAAGGGATCAATTTTCCTCAGCTGTGGCGGTGGAGGCTTTCTGTTGATAAAACGCTTTAAGATTTTCTTAAAACTATGTTTAAATTTGGGATTAGGCTTTTGATAAACCATCTTATACGTAATCCCGACAATAGATGTCTTCAATCTTCTATTCTGGTAGATTTCTGGTTTTCTGCATTGATACTCTTTGACTGTGCTTGATTCATGGTTTTCTGTTGGTGTGCAGGGCTGTGCAGGGGTCAAATGGCATTAATGCCTCGCGATTCATTGATAAAACGTGGATTTTAAACCCTGTGATGATTTTATTTAGTGAATCGAAGGCAGGAAGATCGTCATCCTCTGCCTTTGAAATTTCTTCAGTCATGGTGGAAAAATCACTTGAAACCTTGCACAATACAAAAAATATTATAAAATCCATGCATATATAGGTTTATTGCTATGAAGGACGTGTGGGGGAAGTGTGGATGTTGGATGGCATCATCCAACAGTCTAGATTGATCGGGAGAAGTTGTAGAGAAGGCGGAAGAATATTTTAAATCAGAGTCGTCGATCGCGCATAGATCAACGGTCGGGAGTGGAAACGAAAAGTCAAAGAAAAAAATGTTGATTGGGCAATGAATCAGGGCGATGAAATATGGGCCATCAATCTGCAGATCATATCGATGGCGGAGATGCTCCAATGACCACGCCGTAGCCTGGTTATTTGTCAGGAATCTTCGGTGAGCGATCGCCGTCCGATGTGCAGCCTCAGATCAGACGGCACACATCAATATCACGCTGGGTCCACGTCCGAACGTTAACGCGCGATGGACGGTGGTTTTTTAAACAGTGCCAAGGCCACGTGTCAACCGTTGAATGGAATCGCTGCCAATCAGGAAAAAACCGCCCTCGCCCAAAGGCGGTGCGATGAATACCGCACGATTTTTGGAATGGTGAGTGGTTGGCGTGGACCACTGGGCTGACGGACACCGCGCCGTTGACCTGCAAATCAGATCAACGGTGGGGATTGACTGGGGTTTTTTAATCGGCGGAAAAATTTATAACATAATAAAAATAGAAAAATTCATATAACCAAAGGTTTTATATATATTTATAATGCGGCTTGGCGCCCGACTGCGGGGCCGAGGGTTATATGAAGGGTAATACGACCGGGGTTAGAAAAGGAGGGGATAAAGACTAAAATACATATAAAACATGCATTTCAATGGTTTAGAGGGGTTCCGATAAGGCAAAGAAGGAGTCTTTAAACCTTATCAAAGGGTTTTGATGAAGGGGAAAGGGAAAAATCATGAAAATGAGGAATTTTTCATGGGAGATGAAAGGGTTAAAATGAGGTTAGTTTTGGAAGAAGGGAAGGGGGAAAAAGGTGCTTGCAGCAGTATTCTTCCTTGGGAATCACAGGATTTTTTAGTATAATAAAAGGAATAGCAGTGAAGATTTGGACAGAGGAGAGGCATGAGGCCTACAAGAGTCTTCAAGAGCCAACACTTTTTAGCAATAAAATTTGTTCCTTGAAGGCTCAAAAATTTTTAGCCACCTTTTTCTATAACAAATTTTATAGGTGGCTAACAGCTTCATTGCACATTCACCTTTCACCCCTCCCCTCGCACCATTCATGCCCTTGTGTGATTCCGTGATGCATCCTCCACCATTGATCATCTTGATCTAACGGCTAGTGTGCTTCTACTTTTACCCCCCTCCCTTTCCTCCAATTTAATCTCCGCCATTGATCCTCAAGATCTAATGGCCCTCGCTTCATCGCAATTTTTCCATCCCCCTAACCCCTCATCCACCATCTTTAATCTCCGATCCTCCGATTTAATCCCAATCGTCGATCTGCTCCCAGATCCGACGGCTCCCGCTGTTTCCTCCTTTACCCCACACATCATTGTTTCCCCAATTTGCGAGGCCTTGATTCAATATGGACCATCCATTTAACCCAGATATATGGCATAGGTTCACTGCAGGGGCATCCGACCAAAGTGGCCCATACTCCCCAGTGCCCCCACAGTTGACTCTTTTAACTATGGAAGATCTTAGATCTTCGGCAGAGGTTTTTTTCGGAAGCACACCTTGCGATTTTCCTCCATACCCCCAGTCCCCCCGCTATGAAGTCATCCACTGATCCCACTGCCAAGCACGTTGTGCCATCACGCTCCCTCTCCACCATTGATCTGGATCCCCTAGATCTAACGACCCACTTTCATCTTCGCACCCGTTTCTCCATAACTACTTAAACCCCATTTTCAATGCGAAAACGGTGGTTTTTAGTGGACATGTGGCAGCCTCCGACATGTATCGCGTCCACCCTGCGTAAAACCACAAACCGCCC
Organism: Pinus albicaulis; assembly: GCA_034641835.2. Taxonomy (NCBI): domain Eukaryota; kingdom Viridiplantae; phylum Streptophyta; class Pinopsida; order Pinales; family Pinaceae; genus Pinus; species Pinus albicaulis. The sequence goes on from CM076569.1 coordinate 429,152,580, forward strand.
CAGCCCCGTGCGAAAATCACCTCCAATTTTCCGCCAAACCACCGATGCTCAATCTTTTCGCCAAAAGAAAATTTAAACCCTAATTCTTTAATTTGCTGTCATGGAATCCTCTATCAATGCATTCATCCCCCTCTGCACAGCTCTTCCACCTTCACTCTGAGCCTCTGCAAAGCAGTTTATCCAATTCGCAAGGTTTTTATTAAAATTTTGATGTTTGTTGCAGGTTTAATGGTGGTAATCATAAAATCCATCCCACAGTCCAGTAAAGGGACATGGCTGAGGGTGACGATCTTCTATGGCCAGAAATTGCATAAAGGGGACAGAAAGGGGTAAACTCCAAAGTTTCATCAATATATCATGAATATTTATTGTTCAGTCAAACCCTCTGATGCGCAACTACCACCTGTACACCAGCAAAACGGAAGAAACAATGAAGATTAGTGAAGAGTATCAGAGAGATTAAATTTTAAAGGTTGAGTCAAAAGCATGAAACATTACAAGACTTAAACCATGGAGATTATAGATAAAGACAACATACTGAAATTATGAAGGCAAAAAGTGAGATCAGGCCTTAACATAGCTTAATGATGAAATTAAAGGAAAGATTAGGCTAAAGCAGCCTCAAACACATCAACACAGAGAAGTTATTCAATCAGAAATATCAACTGACTCCTTTGGCCAATTCTTATCTGTAAATACAAACAAGCAGTTATTACACAAAAGAATATATTTTAAATTGCTAGAACAATTATTGTAAAGATAGGGTAGAGCCTTAAAAGTCAATATTTTCTACCTATCTTTATCTCAGAAATTAAGACAAAGTTATTTAACAGAGAAGTAGCTGCAGATATTCTTACCTTATGCCCTGCGTGGTTTTAAAGGCTAGGAATGAATTTACTCTATAATTAATAACATTTTGAACCCTATAAGAGTTTCACCTCCTCATTTGCAGCATAAATACTGCATTGGAACTCATTGTAAACGTTGGATTTTGATGACTGATGCTGAAATAATACATATTCCTTTGAAGCTCTTGAAGAGAAATTGATGTCTTGGAACTCATGCATGATCTGATTTGCTTGTTGATGGAGAAGGATTGTTTGCAGGATCCATAGGCTTGGTTGATGGTGAAGTTTTATTTTATTTATTTTTTCTAGTTTTCCATCTTGCTATGTTGTAGTAGGACAAAAAATTTAGATTAAGAAATGTTTTCTGATGGCACCTTAAATCTGTTTGTCCCTCACTGCTTTAATGTTTTCTTCTGCTAAGATACATTAGAGAAATCATTTCCTGCTCTCTAACAAGTTCTTAGCTCATCCATTTCTTGAATAATTTAGATCAGTTATAATCAATTATGATTTATGGTTAGCCCTGCATAGTGTTGCCACTGAAATATTCTGTTCTTGGAATCATCTCTTTAAATCTGCTTTGTCTAGGTTTTTAATTTTTTTTTGTTTAAAATCATGCTCTTTGCCTTTACTTAGCTAAAATTGTTTTAAGGAAACCTTATAGTTGTAACTTTGGATGTTAGAGTTTTCTCTCCTTCTATGGTTATAGTTACTTGTGTATCTTAAATTTTTTTATGCTGTAGATGATAAAAGCTCTAAAAGTTGGATAAGTTTCTTACCTTTCTATGTTTTTGTTTGAATGTTTGTCTTGGTTAATTATCTGTTTTCAGTCTGAAATCAAATGGATTAGGTTTTTCTTATGCCTTTGATTCTATTGCTGTTCTTATCAATTTTCTAAGTCCCTCAGTTTACAAGTATATAAAGGATTCGGTTTCAGCCCTTTATTAGTTTGTTGTTCTCAATCTTTATGTCCATTTCATAAATCCTTCATAACCTTAAAAGATCCACCAACCAAGTAAACTTTCCCTGCAAATTCTCTTAACACCATTGACGAACTTATCTGGACCTTGTTAGAATCCATTTCCCAATGACTTAACAATCTTCCATGTTTCCTATCTAAAATCTATCAAAGTATCATACCCAACAAAAAAACAATCAAAATACCTTGCACTTAACATCTAGCCTAAAATCAACCCTAATCAGTAAACAAGGCATATCTTTGCACAAGTTGAGAGATCCCTCTGCGAATCTAGGAAGGCTAGGTCCTTGGATTCCAAAGCTTGGTTTGATGTTACCCTTGTCAATTTGTATCTCAATCAATCTATAAAATTACGGGGAGCTAAGAAGAACAACTTCTAGTTGAACAACGTCAGGTTTGAGAGGTATGGTCTTAATGATTGGATGGATCATGACCACATGTAGCTGTGAGGACTTCGTCTCGACAAAAATGGATGAACTAGGATTTTTAGAAACAACTCAAAATGACTCTGGTATATGTGAGGATGATGTCACACCATAGGTATTGATAGTACTAGTTTCAGTAGAATGATGTCGCCTTCGCCGACCAAAAATGGCTTCCGGTGGTAAAGGTGGTTTAAGTGATATTATACGCGAACGATAGGGAAAGGGATTCTATTCTTCCATGATGAATAATTTATTTTATGAAAAAAAAATAAAAATAAAATAAAAATGTAATTCTAGGCAAAAGGTTTACCAAGTAATTGTGAACTACAGAATACCTCCTGGCGAACCAAGAAGTATGGGCAGGCAATCTCCCTGAATGTTGTGTTCAGTGTATCACAAGTTACAAGACAACCGACTCGGTTACCTATAGATGTATAGAAACCTAAATTTGTCCTCCCAAATATAACCAAAGGTACTTGGAGGCCCAAGTATGTATTAGCGTTGTCTAATGCAAAACTGCACAGTGAGAGCACCCCTTTATACTTTATGTACTAGAACACCAACCTATATACCCAAAATTATGTGGAGAGATCTGATATACTTACGTAAGTGGAGTGAGGTATCACACTCGAAATGTATCACAGAAAAGTTAGTGACAGCTGCTATGTTTAACGATTCCAGAACACGTCTCTAGCCTAGACCTTCTAAATGTTGTCGTTAATGTTCCAGTGCTTTCTTAGGTAAATTGATGTAAATTTTATGTTGATCTTGTTTAAAAGTTTTTCTTTGAGGTTCAACGCGTGATGTAATGGAAATTCCTAAAAATTCAAAATAAATGATAAACAAACTTTTCAATTTAGGTTTTTCAACGAAAAACCTAGCTACTAAGGGAAAGAGCAATCATTTTTTAAGAAAACAACAAAGAGCACAAACTAAATGCAGCTTTCCTAACTTGTTCCTATGCAACACACATAATTCACTATATGCGGATGCATGTTTTTCTTTTAAGTTCCATTAATGTGAATGCAAAAAAGGAAACTATATGCATAAATCAATAAAACAAGTATTTTCTTATTTGAGAAACAAGGAATGAAACAACAATTTCTCTTTTAGGAAAATGAAGAATTGAACTACAATTTTCCTACAGGAAACGAGGAATGAAACAAAAATTTAATTTTCGAAAAAAAATTGATCTAATGGAGAAATAAAATACTTTGAATTTTATTTTTCAATGATAAAGAAAAACACTAAAGAGACATTGAACAAATTTACTTTTCAAAGGAGGAAGAACATGAAAGTTTACTGGTCTCTAAGAGGTATCAGACATCTGAGAATACAACAAACAAGTGGATGAGAATGATAGCAATGAAAAATTTAGATGGAATTTGGTTGGTTGAGGGGGAAACACAGTCTCTAATGGGAAACATTGCGTTGCAGAGCACCCCTGAGTGGGAGATAGTGCATTGTGTCTTGGCCAATAGTGCGTTGGGCAACAAAACTTGAACAACGAAGAAACAAAACACACTTCTAATGTAATTATTTCATTCAAATGGATGATGACTAAAAGTATATGTTACTAATCAGGATAAATAGAGGCAAAAACACCAGGAATTATAGGATACTCCCCAGTGGAGTCACCAATTTTTTATGCAGAATTGTGATCTACGGATAAACCAAATTCCCTAAGTGTGGTGTTTGTCACTTAGAAAAAAAGAGGAAAGAATTACTATCACTTTCTCTAAAACAAGTAGATATACAGAATGGTACAGGAGCCTACTTGTGATTGAATCGCTTCTCGTTCTCCTTCTGTCACTATTTTCATCGCTCTCAATAAAAAATAAATCGCCAGATCAATTCTTGCAAACACAAACAAATAACAACAAACAACATGTAATATACGAATATATACTTATCTTACTTGAATAAAATCGATTAGATATGAAATACATACATCATTCAAGAATACATTGCACAAGAAATATAGACATATGTATGGGAAAATGAATAACAATGTTTATTAAAGACTAGAAGGGGGAGATTACAACCAATGTATCGATTTGTTGTCAACCTCCTCTAGCTTCATTCTAGCCTCATCACATCCAAAATCATATAAGCAACATATCATTACTTTCACTCTCTTATAAAATGAGAATCCAACATCATAACTTTACCAAATTTCTTCCTTCCCTAGCACTAGGATCAATGCTCAATTTATAGGGAAACTGATGGTAGTTTCTCAATGAATGACTTTATAATAATAGGAAATACAAGTTTCAAAGTTTAGAGGTGTTAGATGGACACTTGGATTCAAATTTTGACACATATGGAATCTTCTAGAAGGAATTGACCATGTGGATATTCCCGAAACAATGAGAATTCTGTTCCCAGGTGACCAACGCACCCTTGAGTGTCGGGAAGTGCACTGTAGTGCACCTTTGAATGGAGGATTTGGCACTGCAATGTAGTTAGTCCCTTTAGAGACTTTGTTGGTGAGTTAATAGGTGATATAACATATACTTAAAACCTTGGAAATATCACAATATAAGTCATGAATGAAATGTTCTTCTCTTAGGGCATATAGCAACTTAAATATAAGGGGATGATGGACCCTATTTCATAGATCTTGGGGATGATTTCCACTTTCACCAGGTCATGGGGGATGATTCCCAAATTGACCTATAACATATTGGTAGTACCCTTATGATACTTTTTCGAGCTTAAAGAATCATCATCCATATTCATTAGGGTTGGGTGTGAAGGTTTGATTTGTGATAAGGAAGGACAAGTTATTTGGGGAGACATCTACAAAGTCAAATTCTATATATGGTTGTGACTCTCTCCTTTACTTCCTAATAAAAAAATGAACATATTTTCCTATCCTTTTGTTATTCTTATGCTCTTGTATTTGAATGCCATGTTGACTCATTGAATGAAGATATTGGATTATGTTATGAGGATATTGTAGTGTCTTTGTTTGTTTTAATCATTGTTGAAGGTTTTGTTTATAGCGTGTGGATCTAGAGTTGTGTTAGAATTTACTGCAGAAATAATAAACAATTTTCCGAGAGGAATAAACATAAAGAGGCCAAAAAAAAATCATAAACATAAACACAATTTTTTTTCTGGGAAAACCCCAAACTTCGGGGAAAAACCCAACCAATGACATTTCATTAACCATTGGCCAAAACCATGGCCAATCTGGCCAAGTGAGCCTTCACCGCTCACCTCCAGGCCTACATTACAATGAAGTATTCCCAACCTTTTATAGGCTCCATTACATGCAATACCATGGGCTCAAAACCATGGGTGCACAATACTATGTGCCCCAAAACCACTACTATTTACCCTAGTCAACATTGACTCTATCCCAAGTCAAGTTTACCTAACAATTCCCCCCTTAAACTTGACTTGGGGTTTCTTGACTAAATCCAGCCAAAATTGCTAAGTGAGACACCCCTGCTTAGTCTAGCTCTTCCCCCTGTTGAGATTGCAACAAGATGATGAGCTTAGTGGAAAGGAGTCACCTTCACTAAGTGGGCCTGTAGGCTATTTTTGGCGTAAAGTCTATTTTTAGACTATGTCTATTTTTAGACATGTGGATCATGATTCTATGAGTTGTAGGATGCTATTTGTGGAGGGTTGGTCAAGTTGGAAAAATAGATGGACTTCTATTTTTAGACATACTGCGCAGAATCTATTTTTAGATTACCAGTCTAAAAATAGGGATGTCAAATATTATTAGCTCTTAATAATATTTAGACTCTAAACATTATCTTATTCTCTTGGAGCACTTCAGTTTGATGCCTAGAAGTGGCACATGCAGCTGACAGAAGGAATTACGCTTTTCCTAGGGTTTAAGTGAAGCTATTGCATGGAGACTTCAGTTAGAACTCATGTGATAGAGTTTGGTGGAGTTGATTGAGGAAGTTAGTGGAGTTGTATTCAGTTTAACTAATCTAAACATAGTTGAGCTATTTGTATTCAGTTAAACTAATTGATACAATTAGTGAGAGTGGTGTGAATTAATTATTAATTAATTCACTAATTAAATACTCATTAATCAACTAAAGAATACATCAGTTAACTTCAGTGCATGGACAGTTTCAGTGGAGACCAGTGCAGAAATAGGTGAAAGAGCAAGTTAACTATCAGTTGTGACTATACTGTTGCTATTTGCAACACACAGATAGGTGGAGTAGCCCATGAGGATTGCGCAGTTCAAGCCAGGTGGTTTATCTATTTAATGAAGCCATCCCATAGCATTAATTACGCAATAGAGGCTGGCTATCAAGTGGCAAAATATTGGAGCATGTGTTTTGCTAGATCTAGTTTGATAGTGTGTAGCAATTGAGGGTGTGCATGAGAGCTTGTGAGGAGCATTTGTACTATGATTGTTACATGATCTCCATGACATATAATACACAGATAGTTGGGGTTATCAACTTTAAGCTTTCCCATTAAATACTGTGTTCATATGTGTGATTGTTTGTGGTTTTAATGTATGCATGCAATTGATTTTATTTCCGCATGTGATGATCAATGGTAGAAGAGATTCTGTATTATGCATGAAGCTAAAGTAGTGTGTGATCAAGAGAATATCGGTGAATAATATATCAGTTATTCAAATTTCTACATGGTATCGGAGCGTTATTGATCATTGGAGCAATTTAAAAACATTGAAGCGGTTGAGTTTTGTGCTGGTGGAAGTCGAATTTGCAGGAGGGTTTTCTTGGTGTCAAAGTTGAGATGTATTTCAATGGATTGCGATTGGAGTATGCCCTTGAGGGCAGCTTGAATTATATTGCATGGAAGGACAAGATGGAGGCGGTGTTGGATGATAATGGGTTGAAGGATTTCATAGATGCTAAAGTCCCAAAGCCTACTTCTAGTGATGGTTCCGTACTTGACGCATGGCAAAAGAAGACAAAAAAGTGTCGAAGGATTCTGTTGGAGGGTGTGAAGGATCACATAGTGTCCAGCCTTCATGGTAAGGCTTCTCCATTCTTGATGTGGAAAGATTTGACAGATTTATTCCAAAGCAAGAGCGACCAGAGGAAGTTGGCGCTTAAGGATAAACTCTGTTGGGGTTCCCATGTTTTGGCCAGATTGGCAAGACCAAAAGATGAGACAACATCAGAACCACTTTTGGGCCCTAGGATCTAGCCCTCCTGGACCCGGAGAGGGATCTCTCCAAATAAGCAAAGAATGATATATCTTTGGAGCTCAATATGAGGTATTAGGCTAGTTATGAAGCACAAAGGGGGGTTCAAGTGATTTGGTTGGTTGGTTGCTGGGTTGAGTCATGAGATCATCGACTAAGAAAGAAATGGGAGAAAAGGAAAAAAACAGCAGGATGCTTCAGCAAAGAGGATGGGTCAAAACTGTGCCATCCATTGGGCCATGGAGTCATAAAAGGAAATTACATGCAACAACTAGCCAAGGCTTCCAAAGGGAAAGTCATATATACTAGAGGATCTTCTAAGATAGATGATGAAGTGGAACATTAAGGAGAGAAAATGGAAGAAGGAAAGACAACCATATTTCTGTCTATAGATCAGGTCAGAGGTCATTTAACTCCAGACCTGCTTGGACATACTCTAAGGTAGCTCTCAAAGAGACAAAGGGGCTGCTTATAGATCGGACCAGAGGTCATTTAACTCCAGGTCAGCTTTAGCAACTCCGTGGGAAAACAGAGATAATATTAACAAAGGGATCTTAGAAAGGCCAGCTGGTCACGCAAGGATCCTAGTGGACAGGGCTAACTATAATCCCCAGTGTTCCCAAAACTTCCAGCTTAAACCTAGCAAGAACATCTAAGAACTGAATCATCCAATTCATACATCAGAGAGCAGGCAATAACATCCACTACACTGGTTAAATTTACTGAAATCCATTCTCAGACAGCACATTAGCAGAAAACATTGAAGGCAAGGAGAGCAGAAACATAGGGCACCTAACATGGGTGAATCCTATGCCAATATTATGATGCAAGCCAGCAGAAAATGAGACATTATGGAAATGTACTAAACAGAGTGAGAAAAAACATCACCAATAGTAATAGACCAGGATCCTGTGAAATGTGCTTTGATTAATTGATGCAAAACCAGTCATGTACATTATATCTCAATGGCTGAAACAATACAAACTTTCTCCTCCCAGCCTATTGCACAACACTACTCTGCTACTTCCTCCCAAGACTGTTCTAACAGTCAAACATGAATCCCTCTAACAGCAACTGCGCAGCAAGGCAACAACAAAGTTTTCAATATGTTCTCGGGAATTCTTATATGAGAAGAGGAAGAAACAGAAGTAGGTGAACAATTGAATGAGTCTCATTAAGATAGTAAGGCGGAAGTGTAGACGCACATACCGCTTAATGGAAAAATGCAGCGCTGTATGTACTCTATGGATTGGTTCGGAGATCTCTGTCAAGTCGAATTTTGACCTCTGGTATGTTCTTTAAGTCCTTCTGGAGTTTGGTACTCTGTGCTAGCCTTATGAAATAAATGAACTGGATGGAAAATCTGCAAGGTCGCTCCATACCTCCATCACTGCTGCCTGACTATCTTAAATGGGCTTCAGTCAGTGTAATTAATCGTTTCAGGGCTCGAGGAGATATGAGGAATGCTGTAGGTAAACGTATTTCCTGGAGGAAATGCATTCTGTTGATATTAAAATGCGGATATGACCTTTGCGTGCTTAAGTCTTCAAACCATGCCCTTTTCCTTTAACTTGCGGGGTTAACATTAATTATGTCAACATAAACCATTAACCCCTTTGAAACCATCTGCTGATCTGCTGGCAATGCTGAAAATACCTCTCTGTGCTATCTGCACAATGAAATAAACTTTTGTCACAAAACCTGGGCAGTGGTGGAGAAATGCTGCGGAGGCCGGAGGAGTGGTGGAGCAGTGAAATAGTGAAAGGGCGGCGGAAGAACTGATATTAGTGTAAAGGTCCAAAGGTTGTCATTTGGGCGATTTACAAAGGAGAACACAAAAATACAATGAAGCGGAGCTATGGATGTGGGACTGGCATAAATCGCAATCGCAAATCGGGAGAGGGAGGAGGGCAGAGTGACACGTAACAAAACTTCCGATGCGATTGAGAAATCCTTTGTAATAACCAAAGTATAAAAATTTCCCCATTTACAAAGGAAAAACCCTTTATTTATATGAAAAGGCGGAAGGGTAGTATGGTGGGCCCGGGGGTCTAATCGCAATCGGAGGTCGGAGCGGGTGGCAATCGCAACACACATTTCAAAAGTTTCGATTGCGATTGTCGGTGGGAGCGCGATTGAGCGGTGACCGTTGGATCCGAAGGCCAGATCAACGGCTCACATTCAATTAGAGGGAGAAACGGGAGGCGCGATGGGTGTGAAGCGATTAGCGCTGGGCCGTAGGATCGACGGGGAAATGGACAGATGGGATTGGATCGGGAGACAGAGGAGAAGAATTGCGATTGTGATTGGAGGTCGGGGCGCGATTGAGCGCTAACCGTTGATCTCGGGTCCAGATCAACGGCGGGGAATGAAATCGGAGGGGCAGTGCAATCGGGGGATCGGGAGATACATTGTGATCGGGTGATCGGGAGATACATTGTGATCGGGTGATTGGGAGACGAGACCTGCGATCAATCGGGAGGGAGTGTGATCAATCGCATCGCAATCGCTTGCGATGAACCGATCGGAGGGCGCACAAAAAAATTGTGATTGCGATTACAAAGGGTTTCAAACTTTATATTATAAAGTTTTCATTATATGCATGGTCGGGAAATGGATCATACGACGAGGTTTATATAATAAAGGGCTTTAGAATAAAGTCTGTGGGTGTGGCAAGGGGAAGTGGTTAAGGGCGGGACTTATAATAGACGTTAACATTGTTTATTATAAGGTCCTGAGGGGTATGGTTGGGGAGGTGGTTAATATAAATCGCATATTTGGTTTCAACATGATTTACAATGCGATTTTGATTGGAAGAAAGAGGAAAGAGGTTAGGCCTTATAATAAGGTCGGAAAGTGGGTCTTTGGCCCATTACAATGTGATTTAAAGGTTAGGAAGGGGAACGATAGAGGAACAAAGAGTAAAAATGGCCAACAAAGGTTAGGGGAGGAATTTAAAGGGGATTTTGGGGAGATTTGAAGGGTAAGAAGGGAAATAGAAGGGGAAGACAAGGGGGAATAAAATTGAGGCTATGTGGGGGGGAAAGAAGAGGGAAAAGGAGGCTCCTGGGCATTTCTTCTCATACAGAGAGGTCTATAATGGAAATTAGCAGGGGGATTTTGACGGAGGAAAAAGGCACAAGGAGGCTTCAAGGATGATGTGTTTTAAGGGGAAATGCATTCCTTGAAGGCTCAACAACAATCTTAGCCCCCTGTTTTTCTTGTCAAAAATTTCATAGGGGGGGCTAACAGTGGCTCCACATGGGGATGACTTCTTCTTGAAGGATTCAAGAATTCAGGAAATGATCTCTTGGTGTAGGCCAGACGCCTGCTGCTATAAGTCATCTTTATTCTTTCTTTGATCAGCTGCCACAAATCATGAAGACATCATATCAGCAGAAACACTTCTCAAACAACTACCTACCCATACTATGGTCCTAGGATTTTCTCTTCTTGGGTGCATTTGGACTTGCAGACCCTTTACATCATCAATTTTTTACAAACAGGAAAATAACCCTATTCTACTTCTACCCTTATTACTCCATGAGACCAGATTAGACTGTTGGTCTCACATGTTTCTCTACCTATGCTACTACCTGCTAGGATTAGACTGTCTAGCAGGTTTCTTCTCTACATTCTAAGACAGAAAATGAAAACAACTAACTACATGCTCATATGCTGAGCTTTATTTAGCTTTTCCTACCTACCCTACTCTAACTGAAATATTTACAGTCTAGCTTACAAACATTGTCTTCCAATGTAACTAGTCCATCAAGTGATCCCATGGCTGGTCCTTCTTGCTCAACTCCTTGAGCACGCTGGATAGGCAGGGCAGCTCCCACTCTTTTTGTTTAATAACAGCAGCCTTGAAAAATCTTCTTTATGTCTGCAACATGCTGCTCAAAATGACCTTTGATCCTTCTTCAAATGTTTGCGGGAAATGTGCATAAGGATCATAAAATGATACCTAGCTATGAATATTTGACAGGCTGGCTTCGACCAGGATCTCTTCTTCTTCCACTGGATCAAGAATGAGACTCTCTTGAGAAAGAGAATCTCCCTCATCTGCTTCACTTTCTGAACTGGAGGACTCATCGTATATGGCAGTGCTGTCCTCTTGGAGCTCTTATGTATTCTACTATGATGTGTTGAGCTTTGTGAAGAGATCTATGTATCCTTGAGCAGGGTCTTGTTCCACTTCCTCCTCTTTTTCAAGAGAAAGCTCGTTATTCCCATCCTGCTCAAGAATCTCTTTTTTGCTTTCCTCTTCATCGTCTGAGATGAAACGCTACTGACCTCCGATCATGTGAAAACCATTACTGATGAGTTGTAATGGAGTGAAGCAAAGGTCTAGAGATCCTTCACCCTCTTCTGTACTCTTAAAGCTTTCTTCATAAGTATCATAGATGGCCTGCATTGGTTCATCATTTTCCTGAATTTGATGGTCCTGATCTTCCTCCCATGAATCTGCTGATGATGGCCCTGCGAGCTCAGTTTCCCTTTGGAAAAAATTATTATCAGACAGATCAACATGAGAAAAATCATAATCATAAGAATTGTCACAGATCAAATCTTCAGGACTCTCAGCAAGTCTTTCTACAAAATAGTCTGCAAGCTCATTTTCTGCTTCAATCTCTGGTTCATCATACACGCTTTGTATGTGGCTTCTATCTTGTAGTACTTTGATTTTCCCTTTTTGAAGACAAGGAGTAGGTCTTTCCCAATCAACCTCTCTGGTTTCGGCCTCATATTCTTCCTCCTTTGCGTTCAGCAGGGTACTGACAGTCTCTATCAATCTTTCCAGCTTGCTTTCTAAAGAGATATGCCTTATTTGCTCTGCTCGGTTTTTATTTGTTGCTTTTAATCTTTTCTCCCTGCACTTTATGTTATATTCGACAGTGATCGCCATATTTTGCATTTCTTCCAGTCTCGAAGGCTCCCTTTCTCTTATATGGAATTCCACATCAGGATCAAAAGAACTAGGATAGTGCAGTAGTGCTCATCCCAAAGGTGGTTTTATATCAGAAGGTATTGCATCATATACTTTATTAAACCTGACTGAAAATTCTTGCACTGTCTCTCCCGGCTGCCTTTTCAAATTTTGATACTCTCTTAGGATCAGGAGGGCATTCTTAGGGGCTGCCCATCTATCAAAGAAAACTTGAGAAAAATGGTGAAAGCTGAGAATGCTTGCCTCTGGAAGGCCTTTGAGCCATTTCTTGACATTTCCTTGCAATGACAAGGCAAACATTCTAATGCGCACATTGTCTTCTTCTATCTCGTACAGCTCAAGTAGATCCTCGAGGTTTTGAACATGTTCTTTGGCAGTGGCCCCTTTATTCTCTCCGTCAAAATGAGGCAGCTGATTTATAAGCTCTGCAGGGAGGGGTTTGAAGAAAAGAGGTAAAACCAGAGGTTTGTATCTTTCTATGACCTTTGTGGGTGTAGGTGGTGTAACAATGGACTCATGGCTGCTTGAAGCTTCTTGAGGGGTGGGAGATACAACATGAGCTTCTTGTTCCACCAGGTTCTTCACAGGAGTACAGGTCTGCTCTCGGTCTGAAGACTGAGGCTTGAGATCTTTCCCATATTCATTATGGGTCTCATCTTTGTACACTTGAATAGGCTTAAAGTAGGACAAAACATTGTGGTAGACAAAAAAAATGAACTCTTTGAACCAAATCCATCCCGTATGTTCTACCCTCCTATGAGGTCTGGCCATATTTCAGGTTCTTCCTGCAGTGGAGTCTTTGAGAGTTATGGAGTATGGAGTCTCCAGGTGGATGAATTTGAACATTAGAAATAGACTTCTATCCACCATCAGCAATAGAATACCAATCTAACCAGAGATTCTGGGTTTATGAGTGCCTAAGAATGTTTGAGGTGAAATGCACTCAAGTCCCCAGCGGAGTCGCCATTATGTTGGGGTTCCCATGTTTTGGCCAGATTGGCAAGACCAAAAGATGAGACAACATCAGAACCACTTTTGCGCCCTAGGATCTAGCCCTCCTGGACCTGGAGAGGGATCTCTCCAAATAAGCAAAGAATGATATATCTTTGGAGCTCAATATGAGGTATTAGGCTAGTTATGAAGCACAAAGGGGGGTTCAAGTGATTTGGTCGGTTGGTTGCTGGGTTGAGTCATGAGATCATCGACTGAGAAAGAAATGGGAGAAAAGGAACAAAACAACAGGATGCTTCAGCAAAGAGGATGGGTCAAAAGTGTGCCATCCATTGGGCCATGGAGTCATAAAAGGAAATTACATGCAACAACTAGCCAAGGCTTCCAAAGGGCAAGTCATCTATACTAGAGGATCTTCTAAGATAGATGATGAAGTGGAACATTAAGGAGAGAAAATGGAAGAAGGAAAGACAACCAGATTTCTGTCTATAGATCAGGTCAGAGGTCATTTAACTCCAGACCTGCTTGGACATACTCTAAGGCAGCTCTCAAAGAGACAAAGGGGCTGCTTATAGATCGGACCAGAGGTCATTTAACTCCAGGTCAGCTTTAGCAACTCCGTGGGAAAACATAGATAATATTAACAAATGGATCTTAGAAAGGCTAGCTGGTCGCCCAAGGATCCTAGTGGACATGGCTAACTCTAATCCCCAGTGTTCCCAAAACTTCCAGCTTAAACCCAGCAAGAACATCTAAGAACTGAATCATCCAATTCATACATCAGAGAGCAGGCAATAACATCCACTACACTGGTTAAATTGACTGAAATCCATTCTTAGACAACACATTAGCAGAAAACATTGAAGGCAAGGAGAGCAGAAACATAGGGCACCTAACATGGGTGAATGTTATGCCAATATTCTGATGCAAGCCAGCAGAAAATGAGACATTATGGAAATGTAATAAATAGAGTAAGAAAAAACATCACCAATAGTAATAGACGAGGATCTTGTGAAATGTGCTTTGATTAATTGATGCAAAGCGAGTCATGTACATTATAGCTCAATGGCTGATACAATCCAAACTTTCTCCTCCCAGCCTATTACACAACACTACTCTGCTACTTCCTCCCAAGACTATTCTAACAGTCAAACATGAATCCCTCTAACAGCAACTGCGCAGCAAGGAAACAACAACCTTTTCAATATGTTCTCGGGAATTCTTATAGGAGAAGAGGAAGAAACAGAATTAGGTGAACAATTGAATGAGTCTCATTAAGATAGTAAGGCGGAAGTGTTCATGCCCATACCCCTTAATGGAAAAATGCAGCGCTATATGTACTCTGTGGATTGGTTCAGAGATCTCTGTCAGGTCGAATTTTGACCTCTGGTATGTTCTTTAAGTCCTTCTGGAGTTTGGTACTCTGTGCTAGCCTTCTGAAATAAATGAACTGGATGGAAAATCTGCAAGGCCACTCCATACCTCCATAACTGCTGCCTGACTATCTTAAATGGGCTTCAGTCAGTGTAATTAATCGTTTCAGGGCTCGAGGAGATATGAGGAATGCTGTAGGTAAATGTCTTTCCTGGAGGAAATGCATTCTTTTGATATTAAAACACGGATATGACCTTTGCGTGCTTAAGTCTTCAAACCGTGCCCTTTTCCTTTAACTTGCGGGGTTAACATTAATTATGTCAACAAAAACCATTAACCCCTTTGAAACCATCTGCTGATTTGCTGGCAATGTTGAAAATACCTCTCTGTGCTATCTGCACAATGAAATAAAATTTTGTCACAAAACCTGGGTAGTGGTGGAGAAATGCTGCGGAGGCCGGAGGAGTGGTGGAGCAGTGGAATAGTGAAAGGGCGGCGGAAGAACTGATATTAGTGTAAATGCCCAAAGGTTGTCATTTGGGCGATTTACAAAGGAGAACACAGAAATACAATGAAGTGGAGCTATGGATGTGGGACCGGCATAAATCACAATTGCAAATCGGGAGAGGGAGGAGGGCGGAGTGACACGTAACAAAACTTCTAATGCGATTGAGAAATCCTTTGTAATAACCAAAGTATAACAATTTCCCCATTTACAAAGGAAAAACCCTTTATTTATATGAAAAGGTGGAAGGGTAGTACGGTGGGCCCGGGGGTCTAATCGCAATCAGAGGTCGGAGCGGGTGGCAATCACAACACACATTTCAAAAGTTCTGATTGCGATCGGCGGTGGGAGTGCGACTAAGCGCTGACCGTTGGATCCGAAGGCCAGATCAATGGCTCACATTCAATCGGAGGGAGAAACGGGAGGCGTGATGGGTGCGAAGCAATTAGCGCTGGGCCATAGGATCGATGGGGAAATGGATGGATGGGATTGGATCGGGAGACAGAGGAGAGGACTTGCGATTGCGATCGGAGGTTGGGGCGCGATTGAGCGCTAACCGTTGATCTCAGGTCCAGATCAACAGCGGGGAATGCAATCGGAGGGGCAGTGCAATCGGGGGATCGGGAGATACATTTTGATTGGGTGATCGGGTGATCGGGAGACGAGACCTGCGATCAATCGGGAGGGAGTGCGATCAATCGCATCGCAATCGCTTGCGATGAACCGATCGGAGGGCGCACAAAAACATTGCGATTGTGATTACAAAGGGTTTCAAACTTTATATTATAAAGTTTGCATTATATGCATGGTCGGGAAATGGATCATACGGCGGGGTTTATATAATAAAGGGCTTTATAATAAAGTCTGTGGGTGTGGCAAGGGGAAGTGGTTAATGGCGGGACTTATAATAGATGTTAACATTGTTTATCATAAGGTCCTGAGGGGTATGGTTGGGGAAGTGGTTAATATAAATCACATATTTGGTTTCAACATGATTTACAATGCAATTTTGATTGGAAGAAAGAGGAAAGAGGTTAGGCCTTATAATAAGGTCAGAAAGTGGGTCTTTGGCCCATTACAGTGTGATTTAAAGGTTAGGAAGGGGAACGATAGAGGAACAAAGAGGAAAAATGGCCAAAAAAGGTTAGGGGAGGAATTTAAAGGGGATTTTGGGGAGATTTGAAGGGTAAGAAGGGAAATAGAAGGGGAAGACAAGGGGGAATAAAATTGAGTCTATGTGGGGCGGAAAGAAGAGGGAAAAGGAGGCTCCTGGGCATTTCTTCTCATACAGAGAGGTCTATAATGGAAATCAGCAGGGGGATTTTGACGAAGGACAAAGGCACATGGAGGCTTCAAGGATGATGTGTTTTCAGGGGAAATTCATTCTTTGAAGGCTCAACAACAATCTTAGCCCCCTGTTTTGCTTGTCAAAATTTTCATAGAGGGGGCTAACAAACTCAGAAACATAAATATGGAGAAAGGAGACAGTATGCCCAAGCACCTCACGAAGTTCATCCAATGCAGGGATGAGCTGGGAAGTGTGGGGGTGATTGTAGATGACGAGGACTTGGTGAGCTTGGCTCTCCTTGGGCTTCCGAAGAGTTGGCATTCCTATCAGGACTCTGTCAATGGTCGGGAGAAATTGTCAGGATGGGAGCAACATTGGTCAGATCTTATGCAAGAGGAGATAAGGCGGAGTACCAGGGACGGATCTTCATCAAGGAACTATGATGAAGAGAATTGCGCTTTGGCTGCCAAAGAAAAGAAGGGGAAGAGCAAGAAAGCTTCTCATTCTGGTGCGAAAGGAACGAAGCAGGACATGTCCAAGGTGAAGTGCTTTCACTGTCACCAACATGGACATTATGCCACAAATTGTCCACAGAAGAAGAAAAATAAGCAGGCTACTGGGACTGCAGCTGGAGAGGCCTTAGCTTCACAGTTTGAGCTGGATTTTTCACTGATCGCATGCTTGGTCTCAAGTATGACGGGATCAGTGTGGTTTATTGACAGTGGTGCGTCTTTTCACATGACAGGAGATCGAGATTTGTTTACTGATCTGGATGAGAAAGATCTTGGAGTGCACATCGAGATGGGCGATGATGGTAGATACACTAAGACTGATATCGGTACTATTTCCTTTGATAGGGAGTCTGGTAAACCCTTCAGATTGAAGGAAGTGATGCATGTTCTAGGATTGAAGAAGAATCTTATCTCTTTGGCGATGTTAGAAGACAAGGGATATGATGTTGTCTTTAGCAAGGGAAAGGCTTTCCTGCGCAGTAAGGCAACTGGTGAGACCCAGAGGATAGGGGTTCGAGTTCAGAACCTTTATCGATTGTAGGTAGATGGGTGCGCAACAATGGCATGCAAGGCAGAAGGAGTGGTGAGTCGGGATGATGGTGAGTTGTGGCACCGGAGATTGGGCCACCTTCACCATGGAGCTTTGAAGATACTGCAGTAGATTTCTATTGGGCTTCCTAAAGGCACTCTTGCGCAGTTAGATTAGTACAAGGGGTGTACCTTAGGAAAATTTGTGAAAGCCACCTTTCACAAGAAGGATAGTCGCGCCATGACGATCCTTGAGAGAATTCACATAGACGTGTGTGGAACTTTCTCAGTAGCTTCGACAGTAAAGCACAGGTATTATGTGATATTTTTTGATGATTTTTCTCGTAAGTGTTGGATCTTCTTCATGTAGAAGAAGAGCGAGACATACTCAAAGTTCTGTGAGTTCAAGGCGCTGGTGGAGAAAGAATCGAAGAAGCAGGTGAAGGCTCTTAGGAGCGACAATGATGGTGAATTCATCTCTAGCGAATTCAAGGACTTTTGCAGCGTAGAAGGAATTCGAAGAGAGCTCATAGCACCTCATAACCCACAGCAGAACGGGGTTGCTGAGCGGAAGAACAGAACGATTGTGGGTGCTACACGGGCGATGTTGCATGATCAGGGCCTACCCATTCACTTGTGGGCGGAGGCATGCAATATGGCAGTATATGTGCACAACCGTTGTCCTCACAGGATACTTGGCATGAGTACACCCGAGGAGGCGTTTTCTGGTAAGAGGCCTGATATTTCCCATTTGAGGATTTTTGGTTCACCTATTTACATTCATGTGACGAAGGATGCCAGGAAGAAGCTAGAGCTAACTGCGGAGGTTGGGATATTTGTGGGGTACACTGATACGCCCCATAACTATAGTGTGTATTTGCCAGACAGTCGCAAGACTGTTGTGTGACGGGATATAAAATTTTAGGAGGAGAAAGCCATGAAGTGTTCGCTTGAGAGGGAGCCACACTTGCATGCAGATGAGGAGCTATTAGTTCCTAAGGATGAGTCTCAGGATGTGGATCAGCCACAAGAGGAGCTTCATGGAGTGGAAGAGACCACTCATGCAGCGCCAACCATCAGAGGGCGGAAGCGCACTACAGAAGCTGAGCGACTGGCTCAAGATGCAGAGAAGGTTGTAGGAGCACCTACATCACAGCGTAGACAGAGACACACTGAATCGCATATCGGGATACATGGCTCTTATGAGAAAGTGTATCGTGACAGAGCCATCCTCTTTCGAGGAAGCTGTGGAGGACCCCGCATGGGTAGATGCCATGGTGGAAGAGTATGATTCGATTGTTAGAAGCAGTGCATGGGAGATTGTCCTAAGGCCGAAGGGGAAATCAGTGGTGGGTTCGAGATGGATCTACAAAGTGAAGCAGGCAGCTGATGGGAGTGTGGAGAAGTACAAGGCAAGATTTGTTGCCTGAGGCTTTTCACAGATAGAGGAGATCAATTATGAGGAGACCTTTGCACCTGTCGCAGGGTATTCTTCCATACGAACGATTCTTGCTCTCTCAGCGCAGATGGGGTGGCACATTCATCAGATGGATGTGAAGACTGCGTTCCTCAACGAGGTGATTGAGGAGGAGGTGTACATAAGGCAGCCCAAAGATTTTGAGATCTTCAGCAGCGAGTCACATGTGTGCAGGCTCAAGAGAGCGTTGTATGGGTTGAAATAAGCACCTCGTGCTTGGTACACATGGATAGACAGTTATGTCACCAGAGTTGGATTCTTCAAGAGTGAGGCGGATCCTAACCTATACCAGATTGTGGGGCAGGGTAAGTTGTTGATCATTGTACTTTATGTAGATGATTTGATTTTGACAGGTGATGAGCTGTTGATACTCTCATGCAAGGAGGATCTTGCAAAAGAGTTTGAGATGAAGGACTTGGGCCTCCTTCATTATTTCTTGGGATTGGAAATTTGGCAGCGCAGTGGTGGATTGTTTGTTTCTCAGGGTAAGTATGCCTGGGAGATACTGGAGAAGTTTAACATGCATGGTTGCAAGCCTGTTGATACTCCTCTTCCTGGAGGTTGGAGGAAGGAGGATGCTACTTCAGCGGAAGTAGTGGATGCCACTGTTTATCGACAGTTGGTGGGGTCGCTTATGTATCTGGTCAATACATGACCCGATATATGCTATGTAGTTAACCAACTTTCACAAGCTATGGTTAAGCCTACCAAGCTCTTCTGGAAGGCGGGCAAGCATGTATTGCGTTATCTCAGAGGCACATCGAGATATGGATTATGGTACAAACAGTCATATGAGGTGAAGCTGTGTGGCTTCACAGATGCAGATTGGGCAGGGAGCCCAACGGACAGAAAGAGCACATCTGGAGGGATTTTCAGTATCGGCTCGACAACAGTTTCTTGGTACAACAAGAAGCAGAGATCTGTGGCACTCAGTTCAGTAGAGGCCGAGTATATGGCAGCGAGTTTGGATGCATGCGAGGCTATATGGATGAGGAAGATCCTGTTCGGGTTGTTCGGTTCACACTTGGAACCTACTGTGATTTATTGTGATAACCAGAGTTGCATCAAAATCTCGGCTAATCCAGTATTTCATGATAGATCCAAACACATTGACATTCGGTATCATCATATCAAAGATTATGTGCAGCGGAAGGTCATGTTACTTTCATACATTCCTACGAAGGATCAGGATGCTGATATCTTGACGAAGGCACTCACCAGGAGCAAATTCGAATACCACAGTTATACCATAGGAGAATCTCGGTGAATAATATATCAGTTATTCAAATTTCTACACCCCCCCTTCAATTTTGTTTTTTTGTTTTTACCCAGGTAATTGTTAACTTGACATCCCCCCTATCACCTTGATCTAACCCAGACTTTACCAGTGATTACCTAGGGGTACGCATGCCATACTAGGTCTTATAGTAGTATGCCCATTTACATGTAATAAATTAACTCCATTAGAATAATAATTTTTTTTTGTTTCATTGTTACTGTCTTTGTACATATGAAATCAATGTCCATATAAAAAGAACCCATCTACTGGATTACATGGGTTACCAGCCTTTGTAACCGACATTCTTCTAGGAGTTCTCTTCAGATACATGGTTCATTAATTAATTAATCCACGTGCACATATCCTCTCTCATTTTGAGAGACTTTTCTCTCCTAGCGCAACAAAATTCAATGGCTTCCCTTTTCAAAATGTGGTGACTTCAACTATGTCGGATTGGCATATGTTTGCTGGGATCCAATTGTAAAAGAATATAAGACTCCTACCAGAACATCATCGTCATTTTCATTGACGATAATGTCCAACTGTTTTCTGCACAAAACTTAGATATCAACTTCGCCAACAACGCCTCATCGTAGGGCTCTAGTTGCTCACAGTGCTTCATGAATTTTTCCATAACACATCGGCTTCTACAAGTAAATACATAACTCATACATGCTTGTGACCCTTTCATTGGAGTAGCTGCGTAAATTGCAGGCCATCCCAAGATTTGAATCCTCTTGGATCTCTCTGTAAAACACATCTCCATGTCGCTACCAAAATTCATGCTGCAAGTCCCTTCACGACTTCCCCAACATGCAAAAAAAATCTCTTTGATTACAGTGTGTCCCAACGCGAACTCGACCATCGAACCTTTGGGCACACGAAAAATTTTGGCTTCGCCTTCGACTGGCTCTGTCACTGTCTATATGACACATTTTTCTTCTCTGACCCTAATTTGTGGATCATTGTTCTCAGGCATAACAGAATCTACATGTCCCGCCTTGTCTCTGATACCCACTCCAGTCAGGATCCCCTCGCTGGAATCGAGGTTTTTTTTGTAATGCGGCAAAGTGAAGGCGAGGGGCGGTAGGGATTTACTCCCTTGCCACTCATCGCTTATCATGGGAGCCTCGGATCTGGCCCAGACTGAAACTTTGGCGGACTGACTCTGACATACAAGCCCTCCTGCCAATGGCCTCATGGACCAGATCACATGGCTCCAGCACAACCATGGCACCAATCTCCACTCTCTTATTGAAAGCATCTCGAGCATCTTTGACAGCTCGAGCTACTAACCCATGCTTGTCAAAGAATCTCCACGCCTTATATGGCCTTCTGCCCACTAATTCAAAACTTATGGGATAAAAAAGTACAAAAAATGGTTCCACCATGTCAACATACTCGCATTTGACAACATCAGCCTCTTTCAGAGAAATACCATGATATTTTAAATCCGCAGGTGTAGTTTGTGAACAACATCGAATTGTGACATATCTACAAATAGAAATTCATCCCTTTTTAGTGAACTCAATTCTACGCTTTGCAAACGCCACTAGTGACCCTTTTCAACATCAGATCTAACAGGATACACCTCCTTCACATGTAGAACTAGATCTTCAAACATCATATCTGACATATTTAAACAGATTTCGCACAATATCCAGTTTCTTTGCACCGGTGGTTTCACTATTCAGCAACGAAATTATATTTCCATTTCAACATGCTTCTAAATTCATACATGTTGGCACCAATGTATTAAGCAAGAAAATATCGCATCCATCAACTAGGAATGTCATTGCCTTATCTAAATCCAAAGCCACCTCTAGAATTCGCCTCCAAAATGCTTAATCAATTTCATATGGCCATGACCGTGAAACCCTTTCTAGGATCGGTTTCCAAGCTCTGGGCTAATCTCTCTTTGCATCAAGCTAATACGAACCCTTGGCTTTAGAAGCATCCCTCAAAAACCAAACATGGCTCTGATACCATTTGTTAGAATTTACTGCAGAAATAATAAACAATTTTCCGAGAGGAATAAACATAAAGAGGCCAACAACAAATCATAAACATAAACACAAATGTTTTTCCGAGAAAACCCCAAACTCTGGGGAAAAACTCAACCAATGAAATTTCATTAACCATTGGCCAGAACCATAGCCAATCTGGCCAAGTGAGCCTTCATTGCTCACCTCCAGGCCTACATTACAATGAAGTATTCCCAACCTTTTATAGGCTCCGTTACATGCAATACCATGGGTGCACAATACTATGTGCCCCAAAACCACTACTATTTACCCTAGTCAACATTGACTCTATGCCAAGTCAAGTTTACCTAAAAAGTTGGAGCTTACAAGCAAGGAGAAGAGGAGGACTTACTATAGATTCCAGGTAGGCCTTTTTTTAGTATTCTAATGTCTCTAAGGAAAATCTAAATCTTTTTTTCCTCTATAGTTATAGATAAGACCACCAGATCTAGGGATTTCATTTTTGTCCGCAAAAGTGAATTTTTTGTCTAACAAATTAACAACTATACAGGGGATCGATATTTCCATTAGTGGTTTCCTTGTCCTTAACATATTTTCACCTCTCAAAGTAACCTTAATTGACTTATTTAGACAACATTTGACCTTAGGAAAACACATTTTTGAGCTTGGTATGGTTTCTTGTGTCATCTTTTGAACAAAATAGCCCTAACACATTCTCTGTTCTTAGATAGAGCACCTCAATGCACCTATTTCTTCTTTGTATCTACACTGCAGTGCACTCGTTCCTGTTCTTCACATGTGTTGATCCAGTAGGGTGCAAAAATTTTCATTCTAATGCCGGGGTTCTGCTAGAAAGTAGATCTTGGCATATAAGAAACTCACTTCTACAATCGATTATGAAAATGCTCAATTTTTCTATTAAATAAAACCATAAAAACACTCATTTTAAATTCACATGAAGGCGAAAAGAGCCATTCAAATCAACTACAGTCATAAACTATAAAAATTCTCTGGCCAAATATTACATTGGGCGGCCTCTTGGCTCTTGGCCCTTCGAATGTCTCCTCACCCTTCATGTATTCCTCACACACTCAACTCTTCGACTATGTCTCTTCCTCACAAAAACACTCACATTTATAAATAAATAATGAATTTAATTCATTCCAAAAATCTCTCCACCTAATCCTCAACTAAATCTAATTTAAATTCATTTTAGGCGTGGACTCAACAAATTCCCGTACATAGAATTCCTACTCCCTAAATTTTCTACCTAATTCTATTTTCTCTCATATCCTTTTAATTATTAAAAGAATATATACAAAATCCTCACCTTTATACTTTATCTCCTAATTTATTTAAAAATAACAAATTAATTAATAAAACAATTAAAATTTCACACCCCCCTTTATTACATAATTAAACAATGAAAATTGGCCTTGATGCTCCTGCATCAGACTCCCAAGGTTGACATAAATCATGATCGCCTGATCATGTGTTCGGATCTATGTCTGCCTGGATCCCATATCTTATGCTGCAACTTTCCATTTGTCACTGCTTCTGTTTGTTGTTCTTCTCCAGGTCTCCACAATTTATGATGCATTGCCCCGCTGGCTATGCTTTCACAATCTTCTGTTATCTTCCTCTTACTTCTTCTTCTTTGTTTTACCGCTGCTGGCCTCTTTCGGGATACTTTCATCATTAATTTTCCTCATCAGTTCAATTTATCTGTCTAATATATTTTCTCCAGCGTCTGCAATAAAACCTGTACTCACAAAACAATTATTAAAATAGAAAACATAAGGCTTCAGTGCCTCTTCCTCTGCTGGCAACATTTCAGTATGTTGCTCTAAAATTTCATCGTCTATCAGCACATCAGTATGATGATTTAAATTATTTGTGAGACTATCAGTTAGTCCCTCCTCCACAACACCTATTTCAAGAATGTCTCCCTGTTCTAGTTCACAATAATGAACTTCTTCAAATTTCTGATTCATTGCTACCTCCTTACTCCCTGTTTCCTGATTATTATTCAGAACAATTTCTTTGTCTTTCAGCAACTCACCCTGAGTATAGATCCTCTGCTTTTCCAACTCTCTTCTCTAAAGATCTAACTTTCTGTATAACTTAACAATCTCAACTGTCGTAGAACTTGGAAATTTTACACAAATTTCCATACCTTCATTTGCTATTGACCAATCATCAGATGGTCCTTCTTTCCCTGCTTCAATATTTTGCTGAATATTTCCATGAGACCCCTTTGTCTTAATTTCTTTATGAGATCTTGCTATCTCTACATCATTCTAAACAGATTTCAGATTCAACTCTTCTTCTTTAACAAACTTCAAAGTTTGTTCAACACCCTGTGATGTACTTGCCATCACACACAAATCATTAGTCTTAAAAACATAAGACCTTGTGGTCTCACTGGATGCTTCAGTCGACATCTCTCTTTGCTGCTTTGAATCCTTCATTTTATTTAGTTCTTTTGTAGATTTCTCTTCTGTATCATCACTACTTCAACTCTTCCTCTGGAAATCTTCCTAAATTGTCCTAGTTTCAACATCATTACATTGTAAACTTTTGTCAGCAATCTCATTAAACAAATACACTTGTTTACCTCCTTGTAATTTTTCTTCAGAATTTCCACTTTGTTCCTGTTCCATAACAGCTTTGACTTGCTGTCTTACCCCGAACAAGAATTCATCTATGATTTCTTCCTGTTGTAACCAATCAACAATTTCCTTCTTTGAAAGGAATTCTCTACCAGATTTTACCTCAAGATTTTCATTCTTCTTTGTGACAGTTCCATCAGATTTCTCATCGTCTTTTGCACATCCTACAAACATACATAAAATGTGAGAAAAAATGTAAGGATTCATGGCCTCATATGTTTCTCTCGCCAAAACATCTTCAGATGCTTCTGAACTATCCCAATAGTTCATGAGAACTTCCTCATTGATCTCTTCACCCAGAATGACACCATGTTTCGGGCCACAAATGGAAATATCCATTTTTAACTCAGCCTCTCTGAGTTCTTCACAACTCAACATCTGCTCGAGCTTCCTCAGCTCTTCCATAAACTGTATGTTTACCTGCTTTTCCCTCTTTGCATGTAGCTACTGCCACTTCACCTTCTTTCTCATGGTCCAACCATGTGTCTAGTTTCTCACATTTTCCTGCAACAACTCCATTAAAAATTCAAGGTGAATTGTTATCTCAGCCTTCTCCTGCTTGTACTCTTCATCTGTCAACTGTCCATGTTAGTCATCAATATTTTTTACCTGTTGTTTATGACTAGTTTCCTTAGCTGAGTTTTCTAGAAGCTAATATCAAACTATCAATTTGTCATCTAGAAAACACCCCAAAACAATTTCTGTCCTCCCACCCCTTCTTGTCAGTCTATGATGAGAACAATATCCAGTTTTCAAGACCTATCTTGCTTCAACAAAGTGTCCCTGTCTATAGCTATCATAGCTGTGATTATCTGCTATCATTTACCCTTGTTTCTCATGCCATTCACTATCCAAAGGTTGAAAAAATGTTTGCTACTCTATCCCTGATCATCTTGTCATATGACAATCTGATCATGCCTAAGAAAACACTCAGAATCTGTGAAAATTGTCTCTAAGTTAGATAGTGGTGTTTAGGGAGTTTTTCCTTGGCTAAGATATCCTAGGCAAAAAAAGCCTCTCTCTAGTACTAGTCAACCATGAATTATTTTCTATTTTGAAAAACAAGCCTTGGTCCATCCATAGGTCGCACACCACTAAGAGGTCACTTTATCTCATTTCAGAAGAAGTTCAACAAAGATCCAAATCAGGAAAAGATGAGGATGTTCACTGTCTGAAGAAATATGCTTAGATCAGGCAAAATCTCCATGAAACACCAAAAGAGCTCTCCAAGTTTCAAAAGCATCTGTTTTTACATCTCTGCAAGGGTGTAACTGAATGATGATTAGTAGGCAAATAAGAGAAAAAGGACAAGTTCAAACAGGTCCCTCTTGTTGAAGAGGTTTTTCCATCAATGAAGCAAATGAGGTAAAATGAGTAAAGAGAAGTGAATGTACATGTTATAAATCCAAAGGCTACCTGAAGAGAAGAGATCATTCCTCATGTCAAATGTACACAAAAGAATGAGAGATGTTGATCGACAGTGCTCCACAATCTCCTCCAAAAGCAGTGCTGCATAATCTTTCCGAAGGGCATCATCATGTAGGGCATAAGAAGACAGCTTCTCCTTATGTTACTTTGAACCTGGGATGTGAATATTAGTCAAAGGAAATCTCAATATACCTCTAAAATCATAGTCAAGGGAAAATTAGCTCAATAATGTCTAGCAGCGAACACTCTCCATATACAAGTCACTTTTCTTCTGGCTTTGTGTTCACAGTGATATCTTACAAAAGGATATACACATCTTAGATAAGGCCTCATAAAGCAAAAGGACATGAGTTTCAAGTGAGTTTAGCGATGATAAATGTCAAATTCCACTTTGTTTCCTATTGGCATTCTTTAAACAAACATATAGAGCAAGATAAAATGATTGAAGTAGATAGAGATCTTGTGTTAAAGATAACCTCCTTCAATAATAAGTAGAGGGTTAGAAACACAGTGATAGAAGCCTCCTTCTTATAAAAAAGAGGGTAAAAGACACACTTTTGTGACCTCCTTCACTGATAAGCAGAGGGTCAGCATGTTTTTAAGTAGCTTCAGGAGTTTTTTTGCGCCACCTCCTCCAAAGATGACAGAGGATGCATCACCAGGATTGATTAATGTTGTGTTTCAAAGGTTTCTGATGATAAGAAAGGTTGAGAAAACAGTGGTGAAACAAATGAAAGTTCATAGGTTAAATGGCCTTTTCACATAAAAATCCAAAGAGTTAGATGAGGGTGTTAAAAGGCCTCTGTTTTTCTGTTTATGAAAGCCTCCTTCAAAGTATAATCCGAGGTTATAATTTTGACTAAGAGTAGCCTCATCTAAATGGTAAGGTGGTAAACCAAGCTGGGTTTAAATTGACTTCTACAAACTGATATAAAGCAGAACATCCACACATATTTTTATGTAAAAGGGGTATCTTCCATTTTTGACAGGTCCACCATAATCTATCCAATTACCTCCTCCAAAAGGAAAGTAGCAGGCAAACACTTGGGTCACATTTCATATGGATCAACTTGTTCCAAGGGTATACCAGAGATGTAGGAAACCAAGTCTTGGTGGATACAAACAGTCTGCACTTTTAGGTGTTTTAAATTAGAGGATAAATTCAAGTTTCAAGTTTGAAATAGCCACCTTTGAAAGGACAAAAGGGCACATGGTTTGATTAAGATAAACTCTTTATGTTTTAAAGTGACCTCCTTGGCAAACAATAAGGGGATCAAATCATGGGTTGGAGGCCGCCTACATCATACAAGAAGAATACCAAATCATGGTGAAAAGACCCTCATCACTTAAAAAACAGTGGATTTACCTTATGATGTTGAAAGGCTGCAGTGGTAATATTTTTGTAAGCCTCTTTCAGATGATATACAATACCACAGTCTTGGAGAAAACCTTCAATGTGAATTGGCAATAAACACTGTTGTTTTTAGCCTCTTTCCTCATAAAAGAGTGCCCATAAGTGTATTTCGAAAAAGATCTCCTTTATAAACAATTAGAAGACCAAACTAAAAGGATCTCCTTCACTTCATAAAAACAGAGGATGCATTGTGATGATTGAGAGGCTGCAGTGGTACTTTTATAATAAACTCCTTTGTAAACAAAAAGAGGCAAAGCACAGTTTTATATTCCTTCATGACAAGCTGAAGATTAAAATATCATCATGGTTGAATATAGGTTTGAGAGGAAATTTGCAGTGACATTAGAGATTGAAGACATCAGTCATTTTTCAAAAGTTTCTTTCAAGCAAGCAAAAAGAAGGCTTCTTCAAATTCCGAAAACAAATGCACCAAGTCATTTTCAAATATCTACAAAGAAAAAGGGGAAGTTTGCTTTGTTTTAATTTAACAAAGGAGGGAAAGATGGTTTACAAAACCTCCTCAAGTATAAGAGGCACGAGTAGCATATCTTTGTGTCATTTTTCAAACCAAGCCACGGAGCAAAAAATGATTTTTTGAGAATGTTTGAACTTTTTGAACGTGTGGCGTGCCTGTAACATTGTGCGGCGTGCCTATAGACGCCAAAAGTGTAACTTTTCACACAGCATGGTGCGCCTGTGTGGTTGCATGGCACTCCTGTGCCCGGCACCTAGCGTCCATCAAACGCGACGCGTTTTCTTGTTTAGGCCCGTCCAGGGCCGACCTGACAGTTCAAACGCGGCACCCATGCATTTTTTACCTTTATCCAACCACCCGAGCCATGGAAAGAGTTCCTGTCACCTGAATTATACCCTCACCATGGTTATCCTCCATGTCTGGCCTTTAAACTTGCCATTTTCACTATCTGCACAACTATCTCTGAATGACCCGGCGCCTGGGCCACTCCTGAACGTGGTTTCTGCTCGCCTAGGCCAATACTAAAAGGAGCCCTCAAAGGTGTTGAAGATAGAATTCTTACACAGTAAGCTCATCTCCAAACACAGTAGGGACATTTTTTAAAGGTATTTATATCTCTAGGCCCAAATTTTGTTTGATTTAAATGGAAGATTTGGTATCAAAGTGTCAAAGAAACAGTGAATGAAGGAGGAAGTTTTATTGTCAAAGGGTTTGTTTGTCAGTTTAAGAGGGGTTTCTTGCTATGAATAGTTAAGGATAAACACATTCTTATAGAGTGAAAATAGAGTTTGTTTTGAAGGCCTTTTACTCAGTAACAAGAGAAGATATTGCTGTTGACAAAAAAACTAACTTTCATCCAAAAATAACTTGCTTGCTAAGATCATCACAGAGAAACAGTGATTGGGGGATAAAGGATTTTTATCAGTTTAAAAGGAGTCTCTGAAACAGTGATCATCAAAGAAGAACAATGGTTACTCAAGGGAGAAGCATAGTGATTCTCAAGAGTGCCTTCTTTATTTAAAAAAAAGATAAAGGCAGTAGTTAAGAAAGAGTTTTGATCAGTTTATAAGGGGTTTGCTCACCTCTCAAACAATGATTTCAAAAAGGCAGTGATTAAAGGGAACGCATTTTTGTGTAAAAAAAAAAAGGGGACTTGTCTTCAAAAACCACAAATAGATCTTATTAAGGCCTTGTTTTCTCACAACATAGTTCATAAGAAGTGAATTTGTTTTCTTTTGAACAAGAAACCTTTTTTCCAACTAAGGAAGAAAACAGTGCTTTGAGAAGAGACCTTTTTAAGTGATCATTTCAGAGTCTTGTTTTGATAAATCAGTAAGGGGTATCAAAAGAAAAAATGCCTCCAAAGAAGCACAACAAAAGTGGGTATCACAATAGGTATGAGCCTATTACAACTCAGGAGGTGAATGAATCCCCTTTAGTACTCTTCAATTTTCATGAAGTAGGGTGCTTGGATTTTTTCCAAAAGGTGAAAGAAGTAAAAAATCACCCTCCTTTGACACATTTGTTTGATTTTAGGCTGCAAGGAAAGCATGTCCATCTAGCAGGTCTGGATTTCAAACTCACTCGTAGTGCTGTCTCCAAAGCAACTAAGATCCCCTATATACGAGAAAAGTGGTTCAAACAAACATACCTAGATCTGAATCACTATAAACCCTTTCTAAAACTAGACCATCAGGATTCTTGCCAAGTTATTTTCCCCTTTTCTCACTTATTGAGCAACTATTCCCCCCTCATGAATTATTTCACATGTGAAGGGAGGTTTTCCCGGATTTATGCCTATCACATCAGGCTTCTTATAGATTTCACAAGAACTCAGTTGCTGAACCTACCTTTCTTCCTCTATAGAAGCATTGACAAGAAGGCCTCTACTGTCCAAAAGAAGCCCTCTTCTCAACAAAAATCTTGTTTTTTTCTTCCTTCCCTTATCAAGATCACCATCCTCCATCAACTTGAGAAAAAGGGAGTTTCTTGGGAATCCTTCATCTCCGATCCCGATTTTTCCATTGCCTCTTCATCTCATGCGCCTTCCTCACCATCCACTCACCATGTTTCTCCTTCTTCTAGTAAATCCACTCCTAAAAGGAAAAAATCCCCTATGATTGAGAGTGAAGAAGAGAAGAAGCAAACTAGTTATGAAGAAGGGCAAAGTGACAAGAAGAAAACTAGTGATGATGAGGGTCAAAGTAAAGAATCGAAGCATGAAAGTGAGGAAGAAGGAAATGATGGTGAGCATGAACAAATGATGGTGAGCATAGTAGTCATGAAGAGGAACATGATGGCAGCCAACACAGCAGTAAGCATGAGGGTGATGAGAGACAAAAAAGTGAAGGTAAAGAAAACAACAGTCATGAAGAAAGCAATGACATATATGAACAAGACAGTCCTCAAGAAAACAAACAAAGTGGCAGCCAAAACAGTGATGATGAGGTTCATGAAAATCCTCAAAGAGACACTTATGATGAGAAAAAAGGCAGCCCTTAAGCAAGCAATGATGATGGCAAGCAAACACCAAACAGTGAGCATTCCGAAGGGGGAAGCATGGAGCAAAAAAATAAAAACAGTCCTAAGGGAAGCCAAGACCAAATCAAGGACCAAGTTGAGCAAGTGAAAGTAATGAAACCATCTCTCTCTTCTCCTCAACATAAACAAGAGCATGTGCTAGCTGCCTCTCCTAGGCAAGGGGCCATGACTCTTCCTCCAAAGTGGCGAAGCCTAGAAACACTAGATCTACAAAGAAGAATATCACTCTAGCAGTGACTAGCAATGTCACAAGAGTGCTAAGAAGCAGAGGAAAATTGCCTAAGAAGAGTATTGTCAAATTGCCAAAGAGGAAAAGGACCAAGAAGTCTACCCAAGGCAAGGGTAAAGAAAAAGAGGAAAAACATGAGAGTAGTCATGAAAAGGAAAGGGAGTTTGACATCATACAGATAGAAATTGATGTTGGGGATGATGAAGCTAGAATTCTTGAGGCTCTTTTACAAAACAGAAAAGTCCAAATTCATGACCTACAAGCTGATCTAGAAAGGTGAAAGGACCTCATACATGTTCTACAGATGCAAAACAAACAAATGAGTGGTCAAATGGCAGTTTATGAGGCCCGGGCTTTCAAATACCAAAGGGAAGCCCAAAAAGCACAAGTCAAGCTTGAAGAGCTTATGGGTGAATTTGATGATACTGAAGAAGAAGAGTAGCTAATGAGAAAGAGGCCTAGGACTATGGGTCTCAAGAAAGCTTTGGAGAAAAAGAAGGAAGAAGAGGCAGCCCTTGTTCGATCTTATCCTCTCACTCAATTGCTCACCCAAGAAATAGAAAATGATAAAGAATCATGGCTTGAAAGGGCCAACAAGAATTTGGAGGATAAATTAGAGAAATAAAATAGAGACTTGAGTCTACAAAAGAAGATTACTGGGCACTACAAGAAGTTAAACCAATTTGCCCGAAGAAAACTCAAACTTGTTCAAGAAAGGCTCAAAGCTACCTAAAAGAGGTGCCCAGCGGAAAAAGTAGAAAATGGCATATATAGTCTTGAAATATTGGCCTAAGATTCCTTACATTCTTCTAAGAACCCATAAGGGACTTGCTCACCAAAATTGAGCAAATTTTGACATGATTTTGTTTTTTGTGTTTTTTAACCATAATTGCACAGTTTTCAAGGTGTTGCCATGAATGATGGGAGCATCCTCAGCTCATGAAAGTCATTTTTTTGGATGGAATAAATTTTGGGGCAGATTCTCACAGATTTTCAGATCCAAAGGAGGTGTTTTGGTCCCCCAAAGAGGTGAAAAACAGTGATTTTTTAACTTTCCGCCTCACATATCAGCAAGGGATACTTTTCTGTTTTTTTTTACTTAGTTCAGTTTTTGATAGACTTCCCAGCATCAGTTTTGGAAAAATCAAGTAGTTCCAAAAACTAGACATCTAGGGATTTCCAACGAGCCATCACAGGCCTCATTTTGACATCGGGAGTCCCTGAAAAGTTGTCTTCAAAACAGAAAATTTTCTACTGCTATGTTCCTGTAGCATTTTGGCAAAAAAGGCAGATTTCTGAAGATGCTCATCCAAATGTGCGTTAAGCATTTTTTAGAACTTGTCAGTCATGTAAAGTCCATATTTTTTCCTTGTTTATCATTTTATAGATATTTTGAAGATATTTTGTGCCTTGGGCTTTGCAAAGCCTCAAGGACAAAATCAGATATTTGTTTTAAGCCTATGAGCTTCTAGTCAATTTTGTGAAGCTCATCTTCTCATTTCCTATATAACTCATGGAGAATCATTGTAATATTGTTCATCTAAGAGTTGATAAACAAGCTGGACTTTGAAGAGCTTAAGAACTTGCTTAGAGCAATATATGTTATGAGTTTTGATGATCAGAATTGTTTTATGGAGTGAATAGCTTGACTTGCTTGCCTAGATGATGGAAAGGATCTATGTGCAGGATTCAATGGCTTGGTAAATGGTATTGTGTTTCTTTCTAGTTATGTTTTCTTAGTCTTTCACATATGTATCCATGTTTCTTGCTTGCTGTAGGTCAGTAAAGAAGAGTTTGAGGTATGCCCATGAAGGCACATCAAATTTCCTGATTCATTGCAGCTTCTATGTTTTCATCCTTCTTGGTCATGTCAAAGGATTCTTAACTGCCCTTTGGTCCACTAGGACCTTGTTATTTATTTCCTTAATGATTAATATGACATGCTATCTTGTTTGATTCATGGTATGCCCTGCTTACTCATAGCCGTTTAAACCTCATTAATGAAATCTCCTTTGAAGTATTGAATGTCTAGTTTAAATCAGAGAGGTCTTGTTTTGATCTTGCCCTCTGCCTATACTTGCAGACTTATTTCAAATTGCTCATCAGTTTGAATGTATTTCTTAGGAGTTTCCTTTCCACATTTTGAGCTGTTGGTTTGTCTTACATGTGTTCTCAACCACTGAAGGTGATTTTCCCAAAGTTAGAGGGTCTTATACTTCTATGCATCACCTGATTGTTTATTTTCTGCATTTATTAGTTTGAGTTTCATTCATAGTGATTAATGGTTAGCCCTACCACATGAATGCTTGTTGTTTAAATTATTTATGCTTAAGATATCTTTGTCTTGCACAAACTTGATGTTCATTTCACTTCATAAACCACCTGAAATATCCATTCGCTATACTAAATCGGCCCTGCAGTACACCCTACCCATTGTCTCGACATCCTTAGCTTGCTTTTGATCCCATAGCCCAGTTGATGTCATTTTCTTGTTCTATTTTGATCCATTTGATCAGTTTTTCCCCCAAACAACTAAAAAGCAAACAAACAAACACAGCCTAAAATCTAAACAAACTAAGAGAACAAGCTCACATCCTTCACTTCATTAGAGAGAGCCCTCTCTGAGTCCAGGAAGGCTAGGTCCTAGGGCTCCAAATATTGGTTTGATTTTACTTGGTCATTTGGTCCATCAATCTGCCAAATCATGGGAACATAACATAATGGCGATCACGGTGGGAATTTTCTGAGTACATAGTTTTAAATACCTCTCACAAACTTAGTAAAACTCCAACAAATTTTTTTGAGTTCATATCAATCTGAACATCTTTCAAGGCTCACGGAAAGCCCCTCTTGAAATAAGCACATTATACTATTGAGCCACCTCATCGCCAAACTAACATAATGGCGATCATCGTGGGACCTTTCTGAGTTAGTGACAAACTAAGTATACCTTAGAACTTCAGGAATCCCTTGGCTGAAGAATATCCAGTGGTTATCAGCCACCTCATCGCCACACTAACATAATGGCGATCATGGTGAGACTTTTCTGAGTACATAGTTTTAAATACCTCTCACAAACTCAGTAAAACTCCAACAAATTTTTCTGAGTTCATATCAATATGAACATATTTCAAGACTCATGGAAAGCCCCTCTTGAAATAAGCACACTATACTATTGAGCCACCTCATTGCCAACCTAACATAATGGTGATCACGGTGGGACCTTTTTGAGTTAGTGAAAAACTAAGTATACCTTAGAACTTTAGGAATCCCTTGGCTCAAGAATATCCAGTGATTATCAGCCACCTCATTGCCACACTAACATAATGGCGATTATGGTGAGACTCTCTGAGTTCCTGATTGTCTAGAAAACTATTGTTGACTCATTAGTCCTTCATATTAAACCATAAAATCAGCTGATAAAGCCGTTAGAGTAAAATCTCTTTGTTTCATCACCTTAGCTAAGTGCTGAAATCAAATTTAGGACACTCTTACAAATCAGACTGCACATTAAAAACTCATAAAATAACCTCACAAAAATCATTTTTTTTAGATTGACTGTTCATATCAATTTTGGTGGTGGACCATAGACAATATATCCTCAAAAACCAAAAATATCCACCTGGCGACTCCACTAGCCTCTAGTAGGCCCTTTTGAAAAATTTTCTAAGCTTCCATAAACTATTATAAGACTGCTTTACAAATAGCCTTGAAAAGTCTAAGAAGTCTTAATCATACACTGAGCTAGTTTGACAAAACTTAGAGAAGACAAGTTGTTGAAAACATTCATAACTTTCAGCCTCTCTAAAGTTTGAATCTGAAATCTGGCTTCACGAAGAATTCATACCAAATCTCATCCGTACCTGAATCCTCCCACTATAGTTGATGACCCAGAAAATATTTTGTCGAAAAATTCTAAGACTAGTAATTTAACTACCGATAGGAGCCTTCATAGAGCAAGCTCTGTACCTGAAAATCTTACATCCTTGCTAGACCAAACTTTTGACTTGCGCCATACAAGAAATCTTTTTAGAACCAAGTCACAACCTAGCTTTGACCATTCCAATCTTGAGCCCTTAGACTTGCAGTAGAGTTCTAGCGGAGAAGCATCTCCTACTACTCCACCTGATTTTCAGCTCCTCCACCACTTTAGCTCTTTCCATCCCAAGTCTACTCAAAATTAGTTTGCCAGTCCAAGCACCTCTAGCACTCCCACTCACAACACCACTGTGAAAATCATTTCATCTCACGTACCAAATCCTCCACTTGTAAATTTACCAGTACCACCCATCATGGCAGCATGGTATGCACCCCTAGTGTTACCTCAACCTTTGGCACCTTTGCAAAATGACTATCAGTCTAGGATCCCACACTTCACTGGGGCCGAATCCACTATTGCCCAACAACATGTAGATAGAATGAATGATGCTTTTGATTACATGGAATTAGATGAATAAACCATCAAGATGAGAATGTTCGCCTAAAGCCTAGGAGGTGAAGCTAAAAAATGGTTTAAAGGTTTAGCTCCTCATAGCATACATGATCTCCCGTCATTATACCAAACTTTCATAAACAAATGGGAAATCAAGAAAAACCCACTTCAAGTCCTCTCTGAATATAATACTCTTAAGAGGAACACAAGAGAAATTTTTCAAGATTATTGTACCAGATTCAACAGTGTCTATAATGCTCTCCCACCTAACATGAAACCTCCACCCGACTTAGCTCTAGCAAAATTTCCGGAAGGTTTCGATCCGGATATGACATATCATCTAAGAGAAAGAGAACCTACAACTCTAGAAGAAATGCAAAAGGGGCTATTATTGTGGAAGAAAACCTTGCTAAGAAGAGGGCTAGGCTAAGATTAGAAAAGAAGGTCACATAGCAAGATGAAACCTTTCCCT
This sequence comes from Pinus albicaulis, assembly GCA_034641835.2. Classification (NCBI taxonomy): domain Eukaryota; kingdom Viridiplantae; phylum Streptophyta; class Pinopsida; order Pinales; family Pinaceae; genus Pinus; species Pinus albicaulis. The sequence goes on from CM076569.1 coordinate 429,188,506, forward strand.
CTACATCCTCTTCCGATGCCAAGATAGAAAACCTGGAAAGAAAAATGGAAATAATGATAGAAAGAATGATGGAAAGAATAAGTCTCAGTGATAGAACACCTCCTAGGGACAACCAGTCAAACCCACAAACCAGAAACCAGAATCAAAACTTTAGAAGGGACCCACCCCAAATCAAATGAAGAGACAATGATCAGTAAATCAGGCCTCCTTTCCAAGATAATTATCTTGATGAAGGAGAAAGAGACATTGAACATATTGAGGAAAATCATCTAAACTTGATAGGCTCCGATAGTGAGGGTGAGGTTTATCTCACGGAAGAAGAATAAGGTTTCTTCTCCTCATACCAAGATGAAACTGACTATGAAGATTTAGAAGACCTTGAAATTGGTTTACAAAATGCCATAATGGAAGTCCATAGGCAATATGATCTTAGAAGTAAGAAAAACCAAGAAAACACGAAGAAAAACTAGGAAAACTTAAAAAAGAACAATTCAGATTCTGCTGTCAAGAAAACTCCTGAAGCTATTATTAAAAACCATCAGACAATGGTAATATTATGGCTAAGAAAATTGATCTAAAAAAAGAAAAAACTAACCAATCAAACATCAACCCAAACTGTGCCAACACTTCCACCAAAAATCCTGAAAATACCATTGTGAACAAAGCTCCACATAAAAATCAAAAGGAAAGATCAGTAGAGAAGGTAATGGCTGAAAAAGTTGATGCAAACATGTCAAATGCTCAAGTACCTTTTAGTTTTGAATGGGAAATTGCTAAAATCAAAATAAATATGCCCCTAACTGAACTGATAGCTCAAAATTCCTATAAATCTCAGGTTATGAAAATATTAAACATAGGAAATGATACCGACACCTTTCACTTAGCTGATGACACTCCCGAACTGTTATTTGGACCAAAGATAGAAGGAAAGTATCAAGAAGGAACCACTCCTCCTTTGTACATCAGCTTGAATGTACATGACCAGATCCTACATAACGGTATGCTAGATTCCGGTGCCTCTCATAATATCATGCCTAAAGTGATAATGGACATATTAGGCTTAGAAATAACCAAACATTACAAAGACTTGTACTCTTTCGATTCAATAAGAGTCAAATGTTTGGGGGGCTAAACTCCAAGGAAACATTCAGTTCGACATGTCTTATGCTACTATTCCTGTTTTCAACCAACCCAAAGATTATACCATGAATCACACATGAAATATATGGTCAGTAGTAAAGAGAAATCGGAAAACATACCTCTTTTTTCCATACATTCAAACATGGATTCCTTCATCTTACACCTAGAAGATGACACTGATGAAAACACAAGTGAAACTGAAACCAGTTCAAGCACAGTATCGCAGCCAGACCAACCTCTGTATGATGAATTTGATACTCAAAATTATCATGACCAGATACACTTTCATTTTGATGAAATAAAACTTGATTCACCAGAAAATGAAACTAAAACTTTGGAAGAAGTAATCATTTTAAATTCTCAGACAAGTGATCTCAACCCAATACAAGTATCAAACACACAATTAAACCTCTCTTTTGATTTAAAGCCACTAAAGGATTTGCATAACACAACAACCTTGGGAAACCAAAAGCCAGAAAGCGTTACGTTCTTGCCATATCTTATCTCTTCACCCTGTAAATATTGCAATTCTCCACATGAAATGTTAACCATTTCTAGTACTTTGACAGATTCTAAAAAGACATTCACTAGTTTTGATGATAAGGAAGCTGATGAAAACAATTGTAAAAAACTTGAGCTGTTTAAATTACCTAGTATTTTGTCTTTATATTAGAAATTAATGAATACAAGACTAGACAAGATTCTTCAAAATACAAGCATATGCCGGAAAATGAATACAAAACACCATAGAAATGTTGTCCTCTCTAGATATCATCCTTTCAAAAACGAACACAAAAACTCTAGTCAAACATGGTCACTCGAAAAGAAGACAACTAAACACATGTTATGTTTAGATTTTAGAAACACAAATAAACCTCTCATAAACAACATTCATCCCCTTCCAAAAACAGATCATATCATAAGAAAAATAGGAGTTTCTAATCATGTGGTTTTGAGTGATAATTTTTCAGGATACCATCGAATAATACCACTTCAAATAGATCAGCTCAAAGATTTCTTCAAATATACTAGTGGCAACTTCAAGTTCAAACCAATATGTCCAAAACCAATGAACACTGAAGATGCCCTCAGGAAAGCTATGTTCCCGGTTCTGAATTTCCTTGTCATGATGTACCTTGATGATGTCATCATATGCTTTAAAAATGGCAAAGAATATCTACATTATTTGAAAAAAATGTACAACAAAAGGAGAAGTGGAAATCAAAGGTATAAATAAGCACAACAGGAAGACACGGGGTTATTTATAGATTCACGCATGAATCCTTATGTTATGCTTACAAGAGAAAATTTTCCAAACTTTTCTTTTCAAGAGCTGAGTGGACCAAGAGCATCAGGAGATCCTTATGAAGATAAGATGCTCAAGTTTCACCATTTTCAGGAGTTCTGGTTTCAGATTTTTCAATCATTGTACATACCATTGCTTGAAGAAATAAATATAAAAACAAAAAATACAAAAACAGTAGAAAAGTAGAAAAAGAGGGCGGTTTGAAAACACTATGAAAAACCCCATGTTCAAAAAATAGTCATGCTGGAAGTGTGCAAGTCTAAATGCCATTACTAGTGCTCAAAAGGTATCTTGTTCAGTTATCTAGCCTAATCATTACTGAGCATGTTTTAAATTGATTGCTGATAAGTTAGTGAGAGAGATGATAGTCAAATTGTGTAAGCTTGACTTATCAATGAAAGTAGATTAGGAAAAGAATGTTGGTTCCACACACTCAAAACAGAACCAAAGAGAAAAATAGGGATGAAAAACAATTTGTATATCTTGACCCTGATTTTTCTAATTTTCATCTTGTACATAAATAATGTTTGTGTGCAGCTTGTTTTTATGCCACAAACACATGACAAATTAGACCGTCTAATCCTGATTTGATCATTTTTTCAATTTCATGCTTTAGACTAGTGAATGAAATCCTGTCAAACAAATTAATCTTGATAGTCGATCGTAGTATAGGTAGAGAAACAAAGGAGTTCATCAGTTTAATCTGAACTCCCGGAAGATATAAGTGTAGCATTAGATAGTTTTTCTTTTTTCAAAAAATATCATGTCAAAGGGTTGCTAGTCCAAATGCACCTAAAGAAGAAAAAATGCTAGGAAATATAACTGGGTAGGTAGAGTTGAGGTTGATGCTAATCATGCTGTAATTTTTTCAGAGAAGCATCATTTTCAGGAATAGCATCAAGTCAAAGAAGAATTTGTGCTAATGGATGAGGCACTGGTTTTCACAAGCCAGAGATCTGCAATTCTGGACACCTCCTGAAAAGGAGCTACCCTCCCCAAATGGAGCCACTGTTAGTCAGCAATATTTTTTACCTGTTGTTGATGACTAGTTTCCTTAGCTGAATTTTCTAGAATCTAATCTCAAATTGTCAATTTGTCATCTAGAAAACACCCCAAAACAATTTTTGTCCTCCTACCCCTTCCTGTCAGCCTATGATGAGAATAATCTCCAGTTTTCAAGACCTATCTCGCTTTAGCAAAGTCTCCCTATCTATAGCTGTCATAGCTATGATTATCTACTATCATTTACCCTTGTTTCTCATGCCATTCGCTATCCAAAGGTTGACAAAATGTCTGCTACTCTATCCCTGATCATCTTGTCATATGACAATCTGATCATGCCTAAGAAAACACTCAGAATCTGTGAAAATTGTCTCTAAGTTAGATAATGGTGTTTAGGGAGTTTTTCCTTGGCTAAGATATCCTGGGCAAAAAAAGCCTCTGTCTAGTACCAGTCAACCATGAATTATTTCCTATTCTACAAAACAAGCCTTGGTCCATCCATAGGTCACACACCACTAAGAGGTCACTTTGTCTCATTTCAGAAGAAGTTCAGCAAAGATCCAAATCAGGAAAAGATGAGGATGTTCACTGTCTGAAGAAATATGCTTAGATCAGGCGAAATCTCCATGAAACACCAAAATATCTCTCCAAGTTTCAAAAGCATCTGTTTTTACATCTCTGCAAGGGTGTAATTGAATGATGATTAGTAGGAAAATAAGAGCAAAGGGACAAGTTCAAACAGGTCCCTCTTGTTGAAGAGGTTTTTCCATCAATGAAGAAAATGAAGTAAAATGATTAAAGAGCAGTGAATTTACATGTTATAAATCCAAAGGATGCCTGAAGAGCAGAGATCATTCCTCATGTCAAATGAACACAAAATACTGAGAGATGCTGATCAACAGTGCTCCACAATCTCCTCCAAAAACAGTGCTGCATAATCTTTCTGAAGGGAATCATCATGTAGGGCATAAGAAGACAGTTGCTCCTTATGTTACTTTGAACCTGGGATGTGAAGATTAGTCAAGGGCAATTTCAATATACCTTTGAAAGCACAGTCAAGGGAAAAATTAGCTCAATAATGTCTAGCAGCGAACACTCTCCATATACAAGTCACTTTTCTTCTGGTTTTGTGTTCACAGTGATATCTTACAAAATGATATACACATCTTAGACAAGGCCTCATAAAGAAAAAGATCATGAGTTTAAAGTGAGTTTAGCGATGATAAATGTCAAATTACACTTTGTTTCCTATTGGCATTCTTCAAACAAACATACAGAGCAAGATAAAGTGATTGAAGTAGATGGAGATCCTGTGTTAAAGATAACCTCCTTCAATAATAAGTAGAGGGTTAGAAACACTGTGATAGAAGCCTCCTTCATATACAAGCAGAGGGTAAAAGACACATTGTTGTGACCTCCTTCACTGATAAGAAGAGGGTCAGCATGTTTTTAAGTAGCTTCAGGAGTTGTTTTGCGCCACCTCCTCCAAATATGACAGAGGATGCATCACCAGGATTGATTGATGTTGTGTTTGAAAGGCTTTTATTGATAAGAAAGGTTGAGAAAACAGTGGTGAAACAAATGAAAATTCATAGGTTAAATGGCCTTTTCACATCAAAAGACAAAGAGTTACATGAGGGTGTTAAAAGGCCTCTGTTTTTTTGTTTATGAAAGCCTCCTTCAAAGTATAATCCAAGGTTATAATTTTGACTAAGAGTAGCCTCATCTAAATGGTAAGGTGGTAAACCAAGCTGGGTTTAAATTGACTTCTGCAAACTAATATAAAGCAGACCATCCAGACAGATTTTTATGTAAAAGGGGTATCTTCCATTTTAGACAGGCCCACCATAATCTATCCAATTACCTCCTCCAAAAGGAAAGTATCAGGCGAACACTTGGGTCACAGTTCAAATGGATCAGCTTATTCCAAGGGTATACCAGAGATGTAGGAAACCAAGTCTTGGTGGATAAAAATAGTTTGCATTTTTAAGTGTTTTAAATTAGAGGATAAATTCAAGTTTCAAGTTTGAAATAGCCACCTTCGAAAGGACAAAAGGGCACACGCTCTAATTAAGATAAAATCTTTATGTTTTAAAGTGATCTCCTTGGTAAAAAATCAAGGGATCAAATCATGGTTTGGAGGCCACCTACATCATACAAGCAGAAGAAAAAATCATGGTGAAAAGACCCTCATCACTTCAAAAAAAGTGGATTTACCTTATGGTGTTGAAAGGCTATAGTGGTAATATTTTTGTAAGTCCCTTTCATATGATATACAATGCCACAGTCTTTGAGAAAACCTTCAATGTGAATAGGCAATAAAAACTATTGTTTTTAGACTCTTTCCTCATAAAAGAGCACCCATAAGAGTATTTCGAAAAAGATCTCCTTTATAAACAATTAGAAGACCAAACTAAAAAGATCTCCTTCACTTCATAAAAACAGAGGATGCATTGTGATGATTGAGAGGCTGCAGTGGTACTTTTATAATAAACTCCTTTGTAAACAAAAAGAGGCAAAACACAGTTTTATATTCCTTCATGACAAGCTGAAGATTAAAATATCATCATGGTTGAATATAGGTTTGAGAGGAAATTTGCAGTGACATCAGAGATTGAAGATATCAGTCATTTTTCAAAAGTTTCTTTCAAGCAAGCAAAAAGAAGGCTTCTTCAAATTCCGAAAACAAATGCACCAAGTCATTTTCAAATATCTACAAAGAAAAACGGGAAGTTTGTTTTGTTTTAATTTAACAAAGGAGGGAAAGATAGTTTAAAAAACCTCCTTAAGTATAGGAGGCACGAGTAGCATATCTTTGTGTCATTTTACAAACCAAGCCACGGAGTAAAAAACAATTTTTTGAGAACGTTTGAACTTTTTGAACACGCAGCGTGCCTGTAACATTGCGTGGCGCGCTTGTAGGTGCCGGTAGTGTAAATTTTCACACAGCGCGGTGCACCTATGTGGTTGCATGGCACACCTGTGCCCGGCACCCGACGCCCATAAAACGTGGCGTGTTTTCTCGTTCAGGCCCGCCCAGGGCCAACCCGACAGTTCAAACGTGGCACCCATGCAATTTTTACCTTTATCCAACCACCCGGGCCGTGGAAAGAGTTCCTCTCCCCTGAATTATACCCTCACCATGGTTATCCTCCATCTCTGGCCTTTAAACTTGCCATTTTCACTATCTGCACAGCCATCTCTGAACGGCCCGGTGCCCGGGCCACTCCTGAACGTGGTTTCTGCCCACCCATGCGAATACTAAAAGGAGCCCTCAAAGGTGTTGAAGATAGAATTCTTACACAGTAAGCTCATCTCCAAACATAGTAGGGAAATTTTTTAAAGGCATTTATATCTCTAGGCCCAAATTTTGTTTGATTTAAATGGAAAATTTGGTATCAAAGTGTCAAAGAAACAGTGGATGAAGGAGGAAGTTTTATTATCAAAGGGTCTATTTGTCAGTTTAAGAGGGGTTTCTTGCTGTGAGTAGTTAAGGATAAACACGGTTGTATAGAGAGAAAACATAGTTTTTTTTTAAGGCCTTTTACTCAGTAACAAGAGAAGATATTTTTGTTGATAAACAAACTAAATTTCATCCAAAAAGAACTTGCTTGCTAAGATCATCACAGAGAAACAGTGATTGGGTGATAAAGGTTTGTTATCATTTTAAAATAAGTTTCTGAAACAGTGATCATCAAAGAAGAACATTGATTATTCAAGGGAGAAACATAGTGATTCTCAAGAGTGCCTTATTTATTTAAAAAACAAAGAAAGGCAGTAATTAAGAAAGAGTTTTGATCAATTTATAAGGGGTTTGCTCACCTCTCAAACAGTGATTTCAAAAAGGCAGTGATTAAAGGCAAAGAGTTTTTGTGTCAAAAACAAAAGGGGACTTGTCTTCAAAAACCACAAATAGATCTTATTAAAGGCCTTGTTTTCTCATAACACAGTTCATAAGAAGTGAATTTGTTTTCTTTTGAACAAGAAACCTTTTTGCCAACTAAGGAAGAAAACAGTTCTCTGAGAAGAGACCTTTTTCAGTGATCATTTCAAAGTCTTGTTTTGATAAATCAGTAAGGGGTATCAAAAGCAGAAATGCCTCCAAATAAGGATAGCAGAAGTGGGTATCACAATAGGTATGAGCCTATTACAACTCAGGAGGTGAATGAATCCCCTTCAGTACTCTTAAATTTTCATGAAGTAGGGTGCTTGGATTTTTGCCAAAAGGTCCAAGAAGTAAAAAATCACCCTCCTTTGACAAATTTGTTTTCTTTGAGGTTGCAAGTAAAGCATGTTCATCTAGTAGGTCTGGATTTCAAACTCACTCCTAGGGCTGTCTCCAAAGCAACTAAGATCCCCTATATAGGAGAAAAGTGGTTCAAACAAACATACCTAGATCTGAATCACTATAAACCTTTTGTAAAACCAGACCATCAGGATGCTTGCCAATATATTTTCCCTTTTTCTCACTTATTGAGCAGCTATGCCCCCCTCATGAAAGTCATCATGAAGTATTTCACATGTGAAGGGAGGTTTTCCCGAATTTATGCCTATCACATCAGGCTTCTTATGCATTTCACAAGAACTCAGTTGCTGAACCTACCTTTCTTCCTCTACAGAAGCATTGAAAAGATGGCTTCTATTGTCCAAAAGAAGCCCTCTACTCAACAACAAGCTTGTTTTTTTCATCATTCCCTTATCAAGATCATCATCCTCCATCAAATTGAGAAAAAGGGAGTTGCTTGGGAATCCTTCATCTCCATCTCGATTTTGCCATTGCCTCTTCATCTCATGTGCCTTCCTCACCATCCACTCACCATGTTTCTCCTTCTTCTAGTAAATCCAGTCCTAAAAGGAAAAATTCCCCTATCATTGAGAGTGAAGAAGAGAAGAAGAAAACTAGTGATGAAGAAGGGGAAAGTGACAAGAATCAAAATAGTGATGATGAGGGTCAAATTAAATAATCCAAGCATGACAACAAGGAAGAAGGAAATGATGGTGAGCATGAACAAATGATGGTGAGAATAGTAGTCATGAATAGGAACATGATGGCAGCCAACATAGCAGTAAGCATGAGGGTGAGGAGGGACAAAACAGTGAAGGTAAAGAACACAACAATCATGAAGAAAGCAATGAGTGAGATGAACAACACAGTCCTCAAGAAAACAAACAAAGTGGCAGCCAAAACAATGATGATGAGGGTCATGACAGTCCTCAAAGAGACACTTATGATGAGAAGCAAGACAACCCTCAAGCAAGAAATGATGATGGCAAGCAAACACCAAACAGTGAGCATTCCGAAGGGGGCAACATGGAGCAAAAAGATCAAAACAGTCCTAAGAGCAGCCAAGACCAAATCAAGGACCAAGTTGAGCAAGTGCAAGTAATGAAACCATCTCTCTCTTCTCCTCAACACAGCCAAGAGCATGTGCTAGCTGCCTCTCCTAGGCAAGGGGCCATGACTCTTCCTCCAAAAGTGGCGAAGCCTAGAAACACTAGATCTACAAAGAAGAAGATCACTCCAGCAGTGACTAGCAATGTCACAAGAGCGCTAAGAAGTTGAGGAAAATTGCCTAAGAAGAGTATTGCCAAATTTCCAAAGAGGAAAAGGACCAATAAGTCTACCCAAGGCAAGGGTAAAGAAAAAGAGGAACAACATGAGAGTAGTCATGAAAAGGAAAGGGAGTTTGACATCATACTGATAGACAATGATGCTGGGGATGATGAAGCTAGAATTATTGAGGCTCTTTTACAAAATGGAGAAGCCCAAATTCATGACCTACAAGCTAATCTAGAAAGGTCAAATGACCTCATACATGTTGTACAGATGCAAAACAAACAAATGAGTGGTCAAATGGCAGTTTATGAGGTCCGGGCTTTCAAATACCAAAGGGAAGCCCAAAAAGCACAAGTCAAGCTTGAAGATCTTATGGACGAATTTAATGATACTAAAGAAGAAGAGAAGCCAATGAGAAAGAGCCCTAGGACTATGGGTCTCAAGAAAGCTTTGGAGAAAAAGAAGGAAGAAGAGGCAGCCCTTGTTCGATCTTATCCTCTCACTCAATTGCTCACCCAAGAAATAGAAAATGATAAAGAATCATGGCTTGAAAGGGCCAACAAGAATTTGGAGGATAAATTAGAGAAATCAAATAGAGAATTGAGTCTACAAAAGAAGATGACCGGGCACTACAAGAAGTTAAACCAATTTGCCCGAAGAAAACTCAAACTTGTTCAAGAAAGGCTCAAAGCTACTCGAAAGAGGTGCCCGAAGGAAAAAGTGGAAAAAGGCATATCTAGGATTGAAATCTTGGCCTCAGATTCCTTACATGCTTCTAAGAACCCATAAGGGGCTTGCTCGCCAAAATTGAGAAAATTTTGACATTATTTTTTTTTTTCTGTTTTTTGGCCATAATTGCACATTTTTCAAGGCGTTGCCATGAGTGCTGGGAGCATCCTCAGCTCATGAAAGTATTTTTTTTTTGGATGGAATAAATTTGGGGGCAGCTAGTCACAGATTTTTAGATCCAAAGGAGGTGTTTTGGTCCCCCAAAGAGGCGAAAAACAATGATTTTTTAACTTTCTGCCTCACATATCAGCAAGGGCTACTTTTCTTGTTTTGTTTTTTACTCATTTCAGTTTTTGACAACATTTCCAGCATTATTTTGGGAAAAATCAAGTTGTTCCAAAAACTAGACATCCAGGGCTTTCCAGAGAGCCATCACAGGCCTCGTTTCGACATCGTGAGGTCCCTCAAAAGTTGTTTGCAAGACAGGCAATTTTCTGTTGCTACGTTCCTGTAGCATTTTGGCAAAAAAGGCAAATTTCTGAAAATGCTCATCCAAATGTGCATTAAGACTTTTTTAGCACTTGGCAGTCATGTAAAGTCAATATTTTTTCCTTTTTTAGTATTTTATAGATATTTTGAAGATATTTTGTGCCTTGGGCTTTGCAAATCCTCAAGGACAAAAATCAGATATTTGTTTTAAGCCTATGAGCTTCTAGTCAATTTTGTGAAGCTTATCTTCTCATTTCCTATATAAATCATGGAGAATCATTGTAATATTGTTGGTTGAAGAGTTGATAAAAAAGCTGGACTTTGAAGAGCTTAAGAACTTGACTGAGCTTAGAGCAATATATGTTATGAGTTTTGATGATCAGACTTGTTTTATGGAGTGAATAGCTTGACTTGCTTGCCTAGATGATGGAGAGGATCTATGTGCAGGATTCCATGGCTTGGTACATGGTATTGTGTTTCTTTCTAGTTATGTTTTCTTTGTATTTCACATATGTATCCATGTTTATTGCTTGTTGTAGGTCAGTAAAGAATAGTTTGAGGTATGCCCATGAAGGCACATCAAATTTCCTGACTCATTGCAGCTTCTATGTTTTCATCCTTCTTGGTCATGTCAAAGGATTCTTAACTGCCCTTTGGTCCACTAGGAACTTGTTATTTGTTTCCTTAATGATTAATATGACATGCTATCTTGTTTGATTCATGGTATGCACTGCTTACTCATAGCTGTTTAATCCTCATTAATGAAATCTCCTTTGAAGTATTGACTGTCTAGTTTAAATTAGAGAGGTCTTGTTTCGATCTTGCCCTCTGCCTATACTTGCAGACTTATTTCAAAGTTCTCATCAATTTGAATGTGTTGCTTAGGAGTTCCCTTTCCACATTTTGAGCTGTTGGTTTGTCTTACATGTGTTCTCAACCACTGAAGGTGATTTTCCCAAAGTGAGAGGGTCTTATACTTCTATGCATCACCTGATTTTTTATTTTCTGCATTTATTAGTTTGAGTTTCATTCATAGTGATTAATGGTTAGCCCTACCACATGAATGCTTGCTGTTTAAACTATTTATGCTTAAGATCTCTTTGTCTTGCACAAACTTGATGTTCATTTCACTTCATAAAACACCTGAAATATCCATTCACTATACTAAATCGTCCCTGCAGTACACCCTACCCATTGTCTCGACATCCTTGGCTTGCTTTTGACCCCATAGCCCAGTTGATATCATTTTTTTGTTCTATTTTGATCCACTTGATCAGGTTTTCCCCCAAAAAACTAAAAAAGAAACAAACAATCACACTTAACAACTAGCCTAAAATCTAAACAAACTAAGCGAACAAGCTCACATCCTTCGCTTCATTAGAGAGAGCCCTCTCTGAGTCCAGGAAGGCTAGGTCCTAAGGCTCCAAAGATTGGTTTGATGTTACTCCGTCATTTGGTACATCAATTTGTCAAATCACGGGAACCTAAGAGTTCACATATGCCACTTACCTTGGAATTTTCCTTCTTCTTCCCTCTGCTGTGGTCTTCATCAGATCTTCGGAAATGACTACCAAAAGTCATCTTTCCCTTCTTTGTGAACTGCATCTGTTCATGTGTGGACTTCATTTAATACACTTCTTAGCAATCATTCACACTTTCCATTCATCAAAATGCAAGTTCTCCTCCTGCGCTGGGCTTTTCTTTGTCTTGGAACCAATCTCTGGCAACCCTCTTGCAACACTTTAGTAAATCATGTGTTACAATAATCAATTCTTTGGGTGTCAGGCTCTGCCGATCATGCACCCAATTACCTTTAGACTTTGGACTTATCTTACGACTCTTTGACTTGAGACTTACACCAATTTTTCATCTTGGATGAAAATACTCAATCTTGACTCAAAAATATCCAAAATTTCTTTTGACTCTAACACCTGTTTTCACTTTAAGACACAACCCAAAAATTATGACAATGGACGTTTTAAGTTATACAATGTTCAATTCCTTTCATATTTCATTCTTTATGAAAAATCATCGATTTTCCTTATCATTTCACATGATATTGAAGTCTTTAGTTGAATTGCAATTCAAGTGTTCCAAGATTTATTTTAAGGTGAAAATAAATAAACCATTCCATCTTTAATGTTCAAACATATCTTCCTGAAGTATCATACCTCATGCTCCTGTTAAGGTTATTAATAAACCTTTCTTCCTGCAACTCACCCCTATGGTTTCCATTCTTATGTGCCATCTTTATCACTGTCAATACTTGCATGCTCACAAATTCGTCATCTTAATGTCAACATTTCCCTGCACTTATATACACCATGCAACATCAATTCACATCTCTTTACTTATGTATAGATAACAAGAAAATTATTTAATGAATGATGTATGACTTGTACACTATTTCATCCTGAATATTCCCTCCTTAAATTCCATCACATGATGGTAAAACAAAGGTTTACAACATCAAGCAATATCCAATCACCAATCAAAAGAATTCTTCTTTTTCCACTACATGCTTGTCAAAATAACTTAACAAAACTGTGAAGAATCCACATTATGCATAATAAATTATCACACTATGCATAATAAAACTCCTCAAATAAACATGCATATTTCTCTTTATGTCATCCAAGATTAGCACATTTTCATTCATTTTCCATTCAATTTTACCTCAGCATCTGCAACAGTAGTCTTCAAATATCATTTTCAAAACCAGAGTTAAAATCATCTCACCTTCAAGATATCTATGTGATCTTGTTCTATCTCCCAAATGATGTAGGAAGACAAGACACAATTCCCATTAATCACATTGTTATAGTAAAATATGCAATTTTACCAAGGCCCAAATTTTTTCTCCATACATGATGAGATTAACTTACCTCTTGTCGATCTAAGTGTGCCAGGTCAATTTACCACGCCCCTTGCTTACATGCCCATATACTTTTTCTGCCCCTATACGAATGCATGTAACCATCTTGAGACCACATACCATCTATCCTATCAGAATGGTATTTCTTTTTCAAACCTCATTAGAAGATTTATTGTTTACAATTGATCATTTCAAATTTGAATCCTTTTAAAGGATTTGAAATAACATGATACTAGTTGATAGCAGCCTGAGGGCCGTAAACCCACATTCTCACTCTCCAATGCATATAAAAATGCATCATTCAGTTTTCAACCAAATTAACTCTCAATCTAGCAAAATTAAATATATTCGGAATCTACCTTTCTATAATTCTGATGGTTACAAAACCATACAATCCAACTGAGATTCAAACTCTATTGTGGAAGCTTTACTTTGCAATCAATGGTTAAAACCATATGGTAAAAACCCATTTCATGGAAATCGAATCAATATTCGATACTTTTCAATAAACCCAAATATATAAACTTTGGCCAGCACATACATTAGTTTAAAAATACTTTATACACCTTTGAAGTGGAAGTGTAATGTAATCACCATTGTGGACCTTGGTTAAGAGGCCAAAACATTACATGCGCATATATATTCAGTCATAGCTCGTCATTCCTCTAACCTTTATTCCATTCATCAAATCTGAATACTTAAGAACCATATCCACAAATAAAATTTCATCCCATATCAATGTTCAACTTTAAAAAAACCCCAAAGTGCCAACATACACTAATGTTCGGGCTCACAACATTATTAATGCATACTCGATTTCACACTATCATTTCACTTTGTTTAAATATTCGAGAATGTTTCGGCTTGAGATTTTAAACAAAATGTCATTTCATAAAATGTTGATTCCATACCTTGCTAACTCCTGCGTAACTTCTGATGCGAATACCACCAAATTTTCCTCTCCATGCATCTGATGAGTATCTCATTCAATTGGCTTCTGAAGTTTAACAATCCATAGTCATGCGACATTAATGGTTTTTAATTACCGCTCATGTCCCGTGTCATTTTCTAAATGGAATCGAGTTCATTCAGATAAAACAACTTACCATTTGATAGTCGCGCGAAAATATTTGTTGGTTTTCCCAAAACGACTTAACGGTTTCGTTTATTCTTCTGTTTCCCCAATTGCTTAACATTCAATCCTCTTCGGTGTTCATTCGAACAAGCCAGATCCAACTAATTCTTCAAATCATACACGACGCTATTTCATTGATCTAATCATATTTTGTTTGCATTGCTCATCATTCCATGATCTCTACAAATCCTATGCTCTAATGCATTCAAGTTGGCCTATGGCTCTGGCTACACCAAAACTAAACTCTTTTTCCCATCTTACAGTCAATCCCATCGATTCATAAAACATCAAAATGTATTCATATGAAAATACGTTGTAGAAGGAATAATTACGTACGGCATGCATCAAATTTCATAACACAATCAGCTTGCGTAGATTTTCAACGCATTTTAAAATCATTGTTAATCCAAACTTCATTCCGACCTTCACAATATATCATTTGATCGACCGAATCACATTTGACATCATGGTTGTCACGAATTTGACCGCAAAATGTCAACCAAACCGTGGTCCCTTTGTGACTTATCTATGCTTTCCAAATCTGTCATTCAACCATCCATACATCGTAGCATTTATGCACTTTAAGGTGTTCTATCCACTTCCATCAACATTGTCCATACCTCATGGCGTTATTTCATATCAAAATGCTCTTCGCAGACATAGTCTCATGCTGTTTCAATCTCTCTGTCTAGAGACTATCTTGGAATTTCAAGGTGCATTTTCCACGCCGATACAACTAGCGATCATCAATGTAAGGCCCTGGTACCAAATGATGCTGGGGTTTTTCTAGAAAGCAGATCCTGGCATATAAAAAAACTCACTTCTATAATCCATTATGAAAATGCTCAATTTTTCTATAAAATAAAACCATAAAAACATTCATTTTAAATTCACATGAAGGCGAAAAGAGCCATTCAAATCAACTACAGACATAAAATATAAAAATTCTCTGGAAAAATATTACATTGGGTGGCCGCTTGGCTCTTGGCCCTTCGAACTTCTCCTCACCCTTCCTGTATTCCTCACACACTCAAATCTTTGACTATGTCTCTTCCTCACAAAAGCACTCACATTTATACATAAATAATGAATTTAATTCATTCGAAAAATCTCTCCACCTAATACTCAACTAAATCTAATTTAAATTCATTTTAGGTGTGGACTCAACAAAGTCCTGTACATAGAATTCCTACTCCCTAACTTTGCTACCAAATTCTATTTTCTCTCATATCCTTTTAATTATTAAAAGAATATATACAAAATCATCACCTTTATACTTTCTCTCCTAATTTATTTAAAAATAAAAAATTAATTAATAAAACAATTAAAATGTCACACCCCCCTTTATTACATAATTAAACAATGAAAATTGGCCTTGATGCTCCTGCATCACATTCCTTTGCCTTTTTCCTCATTCTGATTTGGTCTAGAAAGTTTTCTTCGGGTCTCTAAGTTTGTCTCTGTCTCCGAAAATGCATCATTATGTTTGCTTCTAATTTTATTATCCTTTGATGATAATTTATTTGGATTTTTCTTTTTTCTTATCTGAACATTTTTCTTGATCATTTATTAACTTGAAATTTTTTATATTACAATCATATTCTATGTGATTTCTCTTATCAGTGATCTAGTTGCATCTCAATTTTCATTTCATTTGAAGGTTAAGAGGAAAGAAAAGGAAAATTTCATTATTTGCATCATATAAGGTTTTTAATTTAAATTTGAAAATTTGTATTAAAAATATCTACTTAGGAAGCTTTGTTTGCTACATTATTGTGTGTTGCATTATTCTTTGTTTCGTCCCTCCCATCGATATATTTTCAGCAAAAATAAAAGAGTTCTTAGTATCATGATAGATTGCTTTATAGGGAATTTAGGTGAACTCGTGGCGAGCCTTGAAACTAAAATATATTTAAAGAGAAACTCTAAAATTTAGTGAATTAGTCTAAGGAGAATTTGTAACATTTAGCGACAAACATAGAGGTCTAAGATAGTGAGGTGTTCTAACATTTTTAAACATATGTGATTTCATTCTTTGTCTGTGTTACATTATGGAGGTAGTTTGCATTCCACGTACATAAGTATATCAGATCGTTCTCCACATACCTTTGGGTATATCAGATGATGCTCCACGTTTGAAAGTATATCAGAATAATTCCTATTGTACATGATGCATTAGACAACACTACCATAGATTACGCTTCCACGTATCTCTGGGTATATTTTGGAAGTACCCTATAGGTTACTATCCTGCCATAGCTAATCAATTCAACCACCTTGTATAATGTGATACATCGAACACAACATTCGGGGAGATTTCCTGCACATATTGAAAATGATATTCCATAGTGCAGAGTAACTTGGTAAACCATTTTGTATAGTTACCCCTTTTGATTTATTTTTTGTTGTTAATTTATAAATTTTATTAAGTTACTGAGTTATTATTAATGATGTTCTAGAGGAAAATTCTAACTAGAAAAACTAAATATAATAATAGAATTTCTTTACATGACTCAAATTCCTATCATAAAAAGCTTATGAATCTCCAAATCTCATAGATAACTTTGAAACCTTGCTCACAATGAAAGAATTTTTCTCATTAGAAGACACATATTTTGGGGTTAAGCGTCTGGAAAATGGAAAAGCTAAGGACATTGAAGGTTACCAGGCTAAAATCTTAAAAATTGGAGGTCATGCTCTCTTCCCTCACATCCACAAGCTTTTCAATCAAGCTGTCAAGCAAGGGTTACCTAAACCATGGGCTCAGAGCCTCATTATTCCTATTTTTAAAAGTGGGGATACAAATAACCCCTCTAATTATCGGATAATTATGATTAGCCCTCTCTTAGCCAAGTTATATGGTATTATTTTGGAAAAAAAGATGAACATATGACTTGAAAGTGAAGGTAAGTGAGCTAAAGGCCAAGCGGGTTTTAGAAGGCAACACTCTGTTAGCACCTGATCTAGACCTCAGGCTAAAAAGGGAAAAACAGGGTAATAGCTAAACCACGCTCAGCCTTGTAGCTAGCCCTACAAGGATAGGAGAGGGCTCTCTCCGTGAAAGGATATTCAATAAAGTGCAATAATGATTTGATATTAGGCTAGGTAAAATGATGGGAAAGAATTTTGATAAATGAAATGAATTTTCAGGGATGTGTGGGATAAAAGGGACAGTTGAAACTAGAGAATTAAATCAGGACACAGGGTATTTTATGGGGCAAGATAGGCAAGAAATTTTAGCAATTAAGTTTAACTAAGGATGGGATGGAAAGACTGGTGAGGAGCTAAAAAGGGCACAATAAATGGATCCTTTTCAAACAGAAGAAAAACACAGAGTATGAATGATTTCCCAAGGCAGAGCATATAATATGGATTCTACCTTTCTATCTTGAAAGCATTCAAAAGGAAATTTTTATGGATGAGAGGTGAAACATAACAACTGACATATGAAACAAAGGAGAGAAACAAATTCTAAATCTCATACCACATGGATCCCACAAATCAGAGCTTCACCACTTTATTAATTCCCTGTCAAACTGTATAATGGAGCGCAGAGCGTTCTTCCACACTATTCCCCTACTGCTGAGTTATAGACTGCCTTACAAATGATTTACAATTACAATAAATAGACTGAATTGTGGGAACATAGATCCACAGAAAAAGGGATTTGTTCTGACAACTCAAGAATTGAAATCTAATCATAGAAAGGACATCCAACAATCTGCCCCAAAAAATGAGGAACAACTATACATTTGACTATATGGGCAGATTTCACAATTACGCTTTTGAATGATAAATAGGCGATTTGAGGAGAAAATCCCTATTTCTTTACTGCTGCAGGAATCTGTGTTTTATTTTAGCTCTCGGCCAGCTGACTGTTTGCTTTGATTTCCATTATTCGTTCGAATAAAACTGACTTTAATAAAATGCTGTTGAAATAAAATGAAATGAAATAATGCCTTCAGTGAAGGGAAAAAATCGTTTTTGAATGGGAAAAGGGAATGGAGGTGGGGTGGGGTCCGCATACATAATCAAAATCAGAATGGACGGGTATATGTGGGATGCATTTTAATACACAAGGGCAATCGCAATCGAGGATTGGGGAGAGGGGAAGGCGCATTGAGAAGCGACATAAACTCCGATGTGATTGGCATCTGTCCAATGGGGTAATCAATAAGAGAGCGGGGCATCCCTTTATAAATGAATGAAAATAGTTTGTCACTTTATACAAAGGGAGGAAATATTTTGATATTGAAAGAGCGAAGGGGCTTTTGGTGGGACTGGGTAGTCGATCGGAATCGGAATTGGAAGCTTGGGGGGGAGTATAATAACATACCTCTGATGCGATGAGGAAAAGCCTTTGTCTAAAAAAAAAAAAAAAAATTTGAGTTCAAAAAAGGCAAAGGTCCATTACACTATGAATGGGCGGAGAATGTTAAGTGGTGGGCCCAAGGGTCAATCAGAATCGGGAGAGGGAGCGGGCATATTACGCAATGAGACTTTTGCCGATGCAATTGGGGGAGTTCTTTGTATAAATGAAATAAAATAAATCTTAAATTTAACAAAGGGAAAGCCCCTTTTTATTATGCGCGGGCGGAGATATTATTGTGGTGGGCCCGAGGGTCAATCAGAATCGGGAAAGGGAGCAGGCGTATTACGCAATGAGACTTTCACCGATGCGACTGGGGGAGTTATTTGTATAAATGAAATAATATAAAACTCAAATTTAACAAAGGGAAGGCCCCTTTTTACTATGCATGGGAGGAGATATTATTGTGGTGGGCCCTAAGTCCATCGGCATCAGAGATCAGAGGAGGGCGGAGGGAACAGCTTGTGATTGCTCCGATTGGGATGGTCTGATTGGCAGTGGGCCGTTGGATCGGACCATGAGATCGACAGTCAGGATATACATCGGAGGGGTTCCATCAGAAGTTTACAATCGGGAGCCACTTGATGCAATCACATCGGAGCTTACGCAATGGGTCAATCGGGGCGCACTTATACAATGTGTCGATGCAATGGGAAGGGAATTTGGGTAGGCAGGGTTTTATAATATAACTTGGATTTATATTATAATGTTTCAAAGCATGGAGGGGAAGTGGTTTGGGAACGACGGGGACTTTATTATAATAAACTTTGGAATATTATAAAGTTTAAAAGAGTATGGTGGGGAAGTGGTTATTAAATCGAATGGGATTTTATAATAACAAATTTATAATGTTATTATAAGGTTTTAAAGGGACATGGAGGGGAAGTGGTTAATCGCATCGGATCTTTGTATTGAGATTGGGTATTCGGAAGGGAAAAAGGGGGTTCATAAAAAATAAATATTAAACTTTAATAAAATAAAGTTTAGGGAAAGGTGGGAAAAGGGATAGTTTAAGGGTATAGGGGACTTTTACTTCACTTAAGCATAAATTTCAATCCAGAAGTCAGTTTTGAGAGTGTAATACACCGTTGGAAAGCTCTTTTCGAGCTCTTTTTGTTGGATCTACTTGGAACATGATTCTAAACTAAAAATGTTGTGAAAAACTTCTCTAAAAGGCAAGGTGATGACTTTGTGAAGATGATAGCTTCTAAGTTGTGACTTATTACATATGATGACATGAAATTACATAATGAATGATAATAAAGGCAAAATATCATGTTTTCACCTCAAAAAATGGTTTTGAGGTGAAAATTACATAAATCTGAATAAAATATTTCTTTGATCTTCCCAGGTGCTATGACTTTGAGTTTATTGACTTCCTCATGACCCTGTTGATATTTATTGACACTTGACTTATTAATTTGACCATGGTGAGATCCTAGAACCTAATGAGACCCATCCTATGACCTATTGACATGACTCACAAAGTGAAAGTAGCTTATGACTAAAGACCATAGAGAGGAGAATCAACAAGTTTCCATTTGAGGGAAAACTGATGAAAAATCACTACCATCAATGAATCCGTGACCTAGCGGAATGGTGAAATTTATTGGTATGGGACTCCTAATATGCAAATGAAAAAGAGAAATTTTGATCACTGATGGCAGTATAACCAGACTGACGCTAACATTGGCTCCAATGGGGATGGTAGCTCCTTGGAGGTTCCAAGAACACCGTAGACCAAGTAGCCTTATCCATTGGGCATGGAGTAAAAAACACTAAAAACTGACACAATGCAGACTGAATTTGACTCAATAATAAGACTGAAAACTGAAATAAAACCACACCATACACATATCATCCAAGTTTATAGCCTTCACCTTGGGCCCCAAACTTGAATGACTGTGTACTTCAACTCTGATAAAAAATAACATGGTATATACAATGATGATGACACAAATTTTGATCCATTATCATAAACAATGCTAGTGCTTAAAAAGCCTACCATTCACTGCTCCTCCAGGGCAATCTTGGCCATCCATTTCTGAAAGCAAGAAGGCATTCTGTCCCTTGTATGCTGAAATCATGTATGGTCCTTTCCACAAGTTGTCAAACTTACCGTGCTTTCCTTTGTCATCATTCCTTGCATCCCATCTTAACACTACATCATCTAGTTGAAAATTTTCTGCTTTTGTCTTTCGATCATAGATCTTCTTTATCTTCTCCTCCAACTGAAAAACGTTATGTGACACTTCCTCTCTTGTTTGTTGAAGGTGGATCATTTGGTTTATCCTTCATTGATTGTCATCATCTTCGCTGCCAACTTCTTGCAATAATCTCATAACTGGGACTATAAGAGATGTAGGAAAAATAGCATCAGTACCATAAACCAGCTCAAAAGGTGACATACCTATTGATTTATTACTGCTAACTCTGTCTGCCCACAGTGTGTTTATGAGCTTGCAATGCCAGTTTATTTTGTTTGCCTCCAGCATTTTCTTAATTATATTTATCAGCAATTTATTGATGATTATGCTAGGACGTTGCCTTGTGGATAATAAGTTGTTGAATGGCCCAGCATGATATTATAATTATCAAAAAAATATACCATATTCTTAGATCTGAACGCTGCTATGTTGTCTGTTATAATTTTATAAGGGCAGCCAAAACGAGATAAAATATTTGATTCTAGGAATTGAATAATTACCGTGTCTGTAGCTTGTCTTGCTGGGACAGCCTCGATCCATTTAGTAAAGTAGTCTATACCTGTCAGGAACCATCGATGCTGTGCTGAGGATGCCGGATGGATTTCTCCTATGAAATCGAGTCCCCACTGCTGGAAGGGAGCGTTCACTGAAACTAGTTTTAAAGGAAAAGGAAGCAATTTTTTCTTCCCTTGGAAAATTTGGTATTCATGACAATTCATCACTGTTTTATATAAATCAGAAAATAACGTGGGCCAATAATATCCTACTCTTAATACCTTGTTAGCTGTAGTCTTCCAAAACAAATGGCCACCACAATCACCTTTATGGAAATCATGCATTACCTTCTAAGCTTCTTCTTCAACCAAACAATTGAGCAGAACACCTCCTGGATCTTTCCAATACAGAGCACTGTTTAAAATACAATATTTAGCAGATTTAAGTTTCAAAGATCTACCTTTACTCTTAGACATGCTTGGAGGAGGTGAAAGATGCTGAAGGACGTAAACAATATCTGAATACCACGGGGACTGCAGAAAAAAATCTAAAATTGGAACAAGAAAACCTTCATCTTCATCCTCTGCCATTGCTGTAATGAGGTTTATATCCAAGGCAAGCAAATTTGATTGGGCCATCAATTTCGCCAAGCCTTGGCCTTTGTTCAACTTCGTGGGCTTGATCTCCAAGTCATACTCCAACATAGATGCTATCCATTTACCTCTTTGACCTTCTGGATTAGTTTGCATCAACACATCCTTCACTACCGCGTTAGGGACATATGCTATAGTATGTGAATGTAGAATATGGACCCTAAAATACTTCAATGCCTTTATAAGAGCCAATTCTTGTTTTTCAATAATATTGTACCTCAAAGCAACATCTATAATAGTCCTACTGAAAAATGAAATTGGATTTTCTACCTGATCTCTCTTTTTCATTAAAACAACAACCATAGTATGCTCCGATGCAAATGAAAAAATGATAAAATCCTGAGTATAGTTGGGAATAATCAAAACTGGGGCATTGGAAAAAGAAAAATTTACTAAATTGAATGACTTGATAGCTTCTTCACTCCATTTGACAGTACTATCCTTCTTTAACATGCTAGTCATTTCTCTTGGATGTTCAGCCAGATTGGGTACAAATCGGCACAAGAAGTTCATCTTACCATTAAAGGCCTAAATCTCCATTTTGTTTCATGGAAGATCTATGTGTTGAATTTCCTCCACTCTAGATGGATCAATACGGATACCATCTTTAGAGATGATATGCCCTAGCAACTTTCCTTCATCCATGGCAAAAAGACTCTTCTTGGGATTGAGAGAAATCCCAAATTTTCTGCATCGCTGAAAATCAACTGTCAAATGGTGAAAATGCTCATCATCTGAACCTGAAACCACTGTCAAATCATCCAAATAAACAACAAGAAAAACATCTTTTTCATTGGCAAAAGCAATGTCCATTGCTCGCTAGAAAGTGGCTCCAACGTTCTTCAGTCCCAACGGAATTTTAGCATACTGGAAGGTTCCCCAGGGTGTTGTGAAGGTAGTTTTGTCTTGGTCCTTCTCATGCACCAAGATCTGGTTGTAGCCTCAGTAGCCATCAAGTAGTGACATCCTGGATGCTCCAACTACTCTCTGTAGAATATGGTCCATTTTCAGAAGTGGATAATTATACTTTAAGGATGCTTTATTCAAATTCCGAAAATCTATGCACAATCTTATCTCTCCAGTCTTCTTACGTACCGGGAACAAATTTGAAATCTAGTCATAAAATATAATGGGAACTATGATACCTGCTTTGTACAACCTGTTTACCTCTTTTTCGATGGATGGCAGCAGCTTCGAATTGATTCTTCTCATCTTTTGTTGGAATGGCTTCTGATTCGCTTGATAGGAATAGTATGCTGGATTATGTTCTTATCATACACCTTCAAATATGAATAATCCCATGCAAACAAATCAGAAAATTCAGAAATCAATTTAACATACTTTTCCTTTACCTCAGGGGACAATGCCTTTGACAATTTCACAAACTTGGGCATGTCAGGTGTTCCAAGATTCACATCTTCAACTCCTTTTTCAGTGGGCACCAAGCTTGGATTTTTTACAACATCATCCTGATAAAAAAGCTCCTCTAGAGGTATGAGACCTCTAGGAATTACATTATCCTTTAGCTGCAATATGTCCATCTGGTTTTTTTCAATCTCTTGATCATCAACCTCATACTCACCTTCTATTGGAGTATCTTTGAATTTTCCATCACCCTGCAAAAATGCATTAATCTCATTATCATCCCAAAATACTTGCCAATACCTTAAATTGTCAAGAACTGCAGGCCTATGTTTGACATAGATCTCAACCTTATTGTTGGAGTTCATCGGAATATTCAAGTTGCTGGCAGTAGTGGAAAGGGAATCAGCAATAATGTTCTGCATCCTGGGTACTGTTGTCAAAGTGTACTCTGGAAATGTCTTCAAGAAGTCCAAGACTGCATTTCTGTATGCGCTCAATCTCGAATTTTTAGCTTGGTACTCTCCTTTCACCTGTTTGATTATTAAATCGGAGTCTCCATACACAAAAATCCTCTTTGCATTCAACTTCTTCAAAATTTTGAGACCTGCAATCAGAGCTTCATACTCCGCTTCATTGTTAGAGAAATCAAAAGCCAACTTATAAGCACATACTATAACACTGTTGGGAACCTTTTCAGGCTGGAAAACAGGGCTCCTAATCCATATTCCAATACCAGCTCCATCCTTACTAATAGCTCCATCAAAATCCATGCTCCACAGGCCTTCTTCTTCTTCTTGTAGATGCTGGAATTGTGTTTCTGTCTCTTCTTTACCTTGGATGATTTCTAGCTGTTCACTGTCTTTTTGCTGCTGGCAGGCAGGAGACTCAGAAGTGCTTGCTACTTTCTCTTTTTCCTGTTTGAGGACTTCGCTAAAATTCTTTGAAATCTTAGGTATTTCATCTACTTGTACCAACTGAACATTCTCATCATTTAAACCACCATCAGAATACAAGACAAAGGACTCTAAATCTGTGCGGACAACATTAATGGGATGGTTTATTGGCTTCTCTTTGCTAGTAATCATATATTTCATTTTATTTTCTCTATATAGCTTTCTAAACTAGCCAAATACAGGGATAGTGGCATAAGAGAAGTCAAGTTGCATAGTTCCCTTGAGTTTTTCTCCCCAAGACCTAGATAGAAGCATTCCAAACCTTGGTGGGACATCAACAACAACTACATCCATCAAGACATTTTTGGCTGGGATTTGGTCTAAAGACACTACCAAATCTTTAATAAGACCAATACAATGGACCCTACCTGAGTCAAAAGAATATAAATCATGATATTTATGGGTAATGTCAAGTCCTAACTTCTCCATGATGGCTTTGGGCATCAAATTATGTGAGGCCCCAGAGTCCAACATAGCATTATGCAAGATGAACTCATGTACTCTAAGACTCAGGTAAAAAGGAGGGACTTCACTTTCTTATAATTGATCTTCAGTTGCTGGACCAAAGATGAGTTCAGGGTAGTCATCTTCTACATTCAGCATATCAGAAACAGAGTCTATTTGCAAAATTCTAGACACTTGGTTTTTATATGCACTATTTTTCACCAACTCAGTGAGGGGCATAGACACTTTTAGCTTAGAAATTTCATTCTATAAATTAAAGGAAGGAGATTTTTCTACCTCTTTAGCTGGAGGATCTTTTTTCTCTGTTTTCTCCTTTGCTGTACTCTGCTGATTCTTTTCATTTGGGCTATTAGTTGCTGAAAGTGTTTTGCTGGAGGAAGGGTCGGCTCGCTCTTTTCCTTTCTTCTGAGAATCGTTCTTCATTTGAAGCTCTTTTCTCTTTTGAATGGGACTGATAGGAACATCTCTGTTCCTTAAAGAATATTTTTTTTAGGCCGATAGAGCATTCATGTACCCTCTCTGGTAGTCATCAGACTCTTCTTCTAATGCTGTGTCATTGGCCAGAATGAATGACTGGAGTCGAAACTGTGTATTCTTCGTCCTTTGTGAGGAAGATAGGGGAACCATCAGTAGTGAAAAAGTGATTGGCCTCAATCAAAGGATCATCATCCTCATCTATGTCTGTTCCTTGCACGTAATTCTGTTGTAGTGGAGTTTTGATTTGCTACTGTGGTGGTGCTTGGTCCTGCGTTCTTTGTTCTCTCTGCTTAATTCTGAACTGTGGTTGTAGCCCTCTGAAGTTTGGATTTCTTATCTGGGGTTCAGGTCTATCTATAATGGTTAATCGATCAACCATATTCTTGACTGTCTGAATCAAGGTGTCCATTTTTCTGTCTGAAGGAGAGGCTTCCTCTTTCACCGTGACTCTTTTTCAGCTCTGGTGCATGCTCTTTTAGCTAGCAGATTAGCTTCTACGCTAACATCTATCTTCTGCATGTCTTCAAGTGAGGAAGGATCTCTCTCCTATAGCTGATATGCCATATCGACATCAAAACTATCTGGAAATTTTAGCAAGGCTAATCCCACAGGAGGTTTCAAGTTAGCTGGAATAGCATTATATACATCATTGAATCTTAGACAATAATCCTGTACTGTTTCACCCACATTTATTTTAATATTTTCATACTCAGACATAATTTGGAGTGGGTTATTTTTTACCTCCCACCGGTCTAAAAAATGTGTGTGCAACTCCTGCAAAGTGCGAATTGAGCCTGCTGGTAAGGCTCTGAACCACTTTCTAACTTCACCTCCGAAGCTTTGAACAAACAACCTGGTAGTTACATTCTCTGCTTCTACCTCATGTAGATCAAAAAAGTCATTCATTTTATCAACGTGTTATTGGGCTATGATTCTCTGGGTGGCATCAAAGATAGGAATTTTTCTTTGATAATCAGTAGGCATGTCATTGAGAACCTGAGGCAAAACCAGGGGAGCATATTGGGCAACCATGGATCTAGGAGGATTTACAACAGTGTTTGTAGTAGAAGGATTTAAGGGAGGTGTTGATGGAGGAGATGACAACTGAGAGTTGACTGATGGGAATGCTGATGAATCAGGAAGAGGGAATGATGTTCTTGATGATTTTGAAAGCTCAGGAATATTAGTTACAGTGATGGACTGAGGAGAATTCAAAATGTAATCGTCAATGGAGGAATTTTCTCTTTGAACTTCAATATCTACAAGGAATTCTAGATCTAAAACAGTGTCATCAAGTGCAGTCTTAGACTTATTTCTAAACAACGAAAGCTCAAAACTCTCATCAAAGGAAAAATATTCTACAAAAAACCACTCACTGGGCCAAGTGTGGGATCTGAAGATAGGTCTTGGACTTAATGATCCTTCTTGTCTTCTGAAAATTCTTGGGATAAGATTTGGATTTTCAAACACAGGGGGAGGATTTGGATCTGGATTAGCCCTTATGTATCTTCTTGAAGCCAGTGTGTGTAATTTCTACTGTACAAAAAATCTGTTTCTGCCTAACAGACTCTGAAAATCATTTTCCAGAACTGAGGAATTTACAAGAAAATTTTTACTGGGGTGATCTGACTTTATACTCTGATACCAGAAATATTATGACTGCGAATAAGTGGCTGTAGTTATTTTCCCTTCCCAAAGTGCTGTAAAAATATTCGATTTTTAATGATATTTCAAACCTTCTCAAGCAAATATATGATATAAGGGAATACGCTCAAAAAAAATTTAAGCGACTTTATCCAGTCATAATATCAAAATGATATAACAACGGCGCGATCCTTTAAAAACACCAACCTTTGAACTTTATATCATGAAATGCTTTTGTTGTATCAACGCGACATATGTTTTATTCCGCAGGGGCCCACACATTCGTACTTTTGCCTTTTTATGAATAAAATAAACATATAATAACATAAAACCGCTGGGTCGTACCTTGATTTAGCGCCCGTGCTCCTAGGCGCACAATTTCCGTCAGATCAAAGGCTCTTCATATTTGACGACTGTCGTGAATATCACGTTTTTTCCATGATAGAAGTTTAACCCAGAAAAGTTGTGCGATATGGGCAGTATTGGGGAGATGACGTGCCCTAATATTACTGGATCACGTTTCTTTGAAGTAGTTTTGATCCGAGGCAAAAGCGGTGCGATGAAGGTGGTTTTGGTTTCCAAAACCCGCTGGTGGTAAATCAACCAAGCTTTGACCTAGAATTTGACTGTGGTTAAGCGCTTTAACTCCACGCGTTAACTCAAAGGGCTAGGTCCCACTTGTATTTATTCCGCCGGTAACAAGACAACGTTTTTCACTTTGATAACAGATATTTGTAAAGAACCATCGCATTTTATATAACCAAGGTTTAACCTTAGCCAAAGTTTTTAATACTTCTTTATTGACACGGCCCGAATATGTTTCGCTCTTCTACAACACCTTTGTTCTGATATTTATTCAAAACAGAATAAACACAGTCAATTTCAAATGCTGAGAATATGTGCTCGCACACAGTCCAATCAAAACTTCCCCAGTATGGTCGCCAAAGATGTTAGCACCTGATCTGGACCCTAGGTTGAAAAGGGAAAAATAGGGTAACAACTAAACCACGCTCAGCCTTGTAGCTAGCCCTACAAGGACATGAGAGGGCTCTCTCCGTGAAAGATATTCAATAAAGTGCAATAATGATATGATATTAGGCTAGGTAAAATGATGGGAAAGAATTTTGATAAATGAAATGAATTTTCAGAGATGTGTGGGATAAAAGGGACAGTTGAAACAGGGGAATTAAATCAGGACATAGGGTATTTTATGGGGCAAGATAGGCAAGGAATTTTAGCAATTAAGTTTAAATAAGGATGGGATGGAAATACTGGTGAGGAGCTGAAAAGGGCACAATAAATGGATCCTTTTCAAACAGAAGAAAAACACAGAGTATGAATGATTTCCCAAGGCAGAGCATATAATATGGATTATACCTTTCTATCTTGAAAGCATTCAAAAGGAAATGTTTATGGATGAGAGGTGAAACATAAAAATTTACATATGAAACAAAGGAGAGAAACAAATGCTAAATCTCATACCACATGGATCCCACAAATCAGAGCTGCATCACTTTATTAATTCCCTGTCAAACTGTACAATGGAGTGCAGAGCGTTCTTCCACACTATTCCCCTACTGCTGAGTTACAAACTTCCTTACAAATGATTTACAATTACAATAAATAGGTTGAAATGTGGGAACATAGATCCACAGAAAAAGGGAGCTTTTCTGACAGCTCAAGAACTGAAATCTAATCATAGAAAGGACATCCAACAATCTTCCCCAAAAAATGAGGAACAACTATACATTTGACTATATGGGCAGATTTCAAAATTATGCTTTTGAATGATAAATAGGTGATTTGAGGAGCAAATCCCTATTTCTTTGCTGCTGTAGGAATCTGTGTTTTATTTTAGCTCTCGGCCAGCTGACTGTTTGCTTTGCTTTCCATTATTCGTTTGAATAAAACTGACTTTTATAAAATGTTGTTGAAATAAAATGAAATGAAATAATGCCTTCGGTGAAGGGAAAAAATCGATTTTTAATGGGAAAAGGGAATGGAGGTGGGATGGGGTCTGCATACATAATCGGAATCAGAATGGATGGGTATATGTGGGATGCATTTTAATACACAAGGGCAATCGCAATCAGGGATCGGGGAGAGGGGAAGGCGCATTGAGAAGTGGCATAAAATCCGATGCGATTGGCGTCTTTCCGATGGGGTAATCAATAAGAGAGCGGGGCATCCCTTTGTAAATGAATGAAAACAGTTTTTCACTTTATACAAAGGGAGGAAAGATTTTTATATTGAAAGAGCGAAGGGGCTTTTGGTGGGACCGGGTAGTCAATCGGAATCGGAAGCTCGGGGCGGAGTATAATAACATACCTCCGATGCGATGAGGAAAAGCCTTTGTATAAAATGAAATAAATAAAATTTTAGTTCAACAAAGGCAAAGGGCCATTACATTATGAATGGGCGGAGAATGTTAAGTGGTGGGCCCGAGGGTCAATCGGAATCGGGAGAGGGAGCGGGCGTATTACGCAATGAGACATTCGCTGATGCGATTGGGGGAGTTATTTGTATAAATGAAATAAAATAAAACTCAAATTTAACAAAGGGAAAGCCCCTTTTTACTATGCGCGAGCGGAGATATTATTGTGGTGGGCCCGAGGGTCAATCAGAATCGGGAAAGGGAGCGGGCGTATTACGCAATGAGACTTTCGCCGATGCGATTGGGGGAGTTCTTTGTATAAATGAAATAATATAAAACTCAAATTTAACAAGGGGAAGGCCCCTTTTTACTATGCACGGGCGGAGATATTATTGTGGTGGGCCCGAAGTCCATTGGCATCGGAGATCGGAGGAGGGCGGAGGGAACAACTTGTGATTGCGCCGATTGGGATGGTCCGATTGGCTGTGGGCCGTTGGATCGGACCATGAGATCGTCGGTCAGGATATACATTGGAGGGGTTCCATCGGAAATTTACAATCGGAAGCCACTTGATGCAATTGCATCGGAGCTTGCACAATGGGTCAATCGGGGCGCACTTATACAATGTGTCGATGCGATGGGAAGGGACTTTGGGTAGGCGGGGTTTTATAATATAACTTCAATTTATATTATAATGTTTCAAAGCATGGAGGGGAAGTGGTTTGGGAACGACGGGGACTTTATTATAATAAACTTTGGAATATTCTAAAGCTTAAAAGAGTATGGTGGGGAAGTGGTTATTAAATCGAATGGGATTTTATAATAACAAATTTATAACATTATTATAAGGTTTTAAAGGGACATGGAGGGGAAGTGGTTAATCGCATTGGATATTTGTATTGCGATCGGGTAATCGGAAGGGAAAAAAGGGGTTCATAAAAAAGAAATATTAAACTTTAATAAAATAAATTTTAGGGAAAGGTGGGAAAAGGGATAGTTTAAGGGTATAGGGGACTTTTACTTCACTTAAGCATAAATTTCAATCCAGAAGTCTGTTTTGAGAGTGTAATATACCGTTGGAAAGCTCTTTCCAGGCTCTTTTTGCTGGATCCACTTGGAACATGATTCTGAACTAAAAATGCTGTGAAAAACTTCTCTGAAAGGCAGGGTGATGAATTTGTGAAGATGACAACTTCTGAATTGTGACTTATTACATATGATGACATGAAATTATATAATGAATGATAATAAAGGAAAAATATCAAGTTTTCACCTCAAAAGATGGTTTTGAGGTGAAAATTACATCAACCTGAATAAAATATTTCTTTGATCTTCCCAGGTGCTATCACTTTGAGTTTATTGACTTCCTCATGACCTTGCTGATATTTATTGACACTTGACTTATTAATTTGACCATGGTGAGATCCTAGAACCTAATGAGACCCATCCTATGACCTATTGACATGACTCGCAAAGTGAAAGTAGCTTATGACTAAAGACCATAGAGAGGAGAATCAGCAAGTTTCCATTTGAGGGAAAACTAATGAAAAATCACTACCATCAATGAATCCATGACCTAGCGGAATGGTGAAATTTATTGGTATGAGACTCCTAATATGCAAATGCAAAAGAGCAATTTTGATCAGTGATGGCAGTATAACCAGACTGACGCTAGCACACTCAACAATGGACCACCTTGTTACGCTTAGGATCATTATGGAGGAATGTCGTAATTATAAATCCAATCTCTTTTGTTGCTTTGTGGACTTTAGAAAGGCTTTTGATATAGTACCTAGAGATAACCTATGGAATATATTAAAAGAGCTAAAGGCTCCTTTTGAGTTGAAAGCTGCCACTATAAGGTTATACGAGAATGTAATTGCCAAGTTTAAGAGCAATGAGGGGTGGTCAAAAGATATTAAGTGTAATATCAGAGTTAAACAAGGTTGCCCCCTCTCCCCTACCCTATTTGACATTTACATCGAACAAGCTAGAAGGTTGTTTAGAGGAAGTAGGTTGTATTGCCACGATCTTAGCTGGAATAGTCATCATCCTTCTTCTCTATGCTGACGATATTGTTCTTCTGGCAAGGTGCCCATCTTATCTTGATAAGAAACTAAGACTTCTTAAGGATTTATGCTCTACCATGGGTATGAATGTTAACACTGACAAAACAAAAGTTATGATTATCAAATCCAAGATGGACACTTATGCTAATTTTGTGCATGGCAACAAAAACTTGGAGGAAATGTCTTCTTAAAAGTACCTAGGAATTGATATTCATCAGAAGCTCAACTAGAACTGCAGCATTGAGAAAAGGATTAATGGAGGGTGGAAAGCTTATTTTGGTCTTGAAAATAATTGTAAAGCAGCAAATATTGTGATGTCGGATAAAATGAAGCTTCTCTTTGAAACTTTAGTCACTCATGTTATCTTGTATGGATGTGAGGTTTCGGGTTGTAACATCTCTAGAGAATCTTGGAGAAAGATTGAGCAAATCCAGAAGTGTTTTATAATGTATAACTTCAAAATTAAAAGCAATACCCTATTCTATTCTCCTTATAGAAGTGGGTCTCTCCCCTATCGAGAGCCTAGCTATGACTAGGCTCCCATTGTACAAGCATAAAATCAATAACATGGGACACCTTAGACTTCCTAAGATAGCTTTAAATTCCAGCCAAAACCACCTAAGGCTCAAACGAGGTTGGTATAAAGATACCAGGGCATGGTTAAACCATTGGGAAATCGACAAAAATGTTGCATTGAAAAATATTAATAACATTAAAAATATTGTTACTTCTAAGTTTAAAGAGAAAATATGGTGTGAGAAAGATTTAGAGGCTAAAATAAAATTAAGATATTATAAGGAGGTCATCAACCCTACTCTAGAAGATCAAAAGTATCTCTTTGTTTTAACTAGCTATAAGAAAAAAATTAATATAGGAAAGAGAAGAACGAACTCTCATGAGCTCCATAGTAAAACAGGTCGTTAGGCAGTTCCTAAAACACCATGGGTGGAAAGGATCTGCCATCTCTATGAGAATATGAACATTGACGATGAAAATAACTTCCTCTTAGAGTTCCCTGTGTATACCCACATTATATCTTAGTTTCATAATCTTTGTTGCAATATCGGCCTTCCTAGCCTTTTAACATGTCAAAATTATAGTGAGTACGAGACACTTCTCTCCAAACTCTTTGAGCATTGGAGTACAATTTTAAAACAAACTAAATAATTCGTTTATTTAGGTTCGATAGACCAAAGTTTGGTCTCAGTGGACGTTAATGATCATCATCATCATCACTTTCATTCATGTCCTAATGATGAACCACACTGAGTGGTTCTAAAGGCATCCACAGAAGAAATGAAATTTGATTTACCAGAATTATTCTCTCATAGTCAAGTTTATTAATATAATTATAATCTATTATTGATCAATTTTTTTGGTTCCTTAATAAAGAGATTTAATTGTGCCCACAGGAGCTCTCCAACCCAAGTATGGGGTAGATGTCGTAATGTAATGTTTAACATTTTGACTATGTCAAATTATATTAAAATAAAATAAATAAAATGATTAATATAATGTAATGTAAACATTTTAACTTGGTCAAAATAAAATAAAAATTAAAAATAACGCTATAAAAGTAAAATAAAAATGGCTTATGGTCTAATAAAAAAATTAAAATTAAAATAACCCTATAATAATAAAATAAAAATGGCTCATGGTATTGACTCATGGTTTTGAAAACCCATTGTATTGACCCATGGTATCCATGTGGAATATGGTCTATTCAAAGGGCGAAATTAAACTAGCCTAAATCTATTTTAACTTTGGATCTACCAAGCACCGATAGGAGAACAAATCTCTTGATATGCAAACCTCTTTTAGAGTCAAAAGATATTTGATCCCTCTCCACTTGGTACATTTAGAGTTAAGATGGATCTAGGCTCATAATTGTACATCGAATCACAGTTAAGATGGAACTAGGCTAATAATTGTACATCCATAGTTAAGATGAATTTACGCTACTAATTGTACATCCAGAGTTAAGATGGGTCTAGACTGGCAATTGAGTGGATTATGGTAGAGATGATGAAATGTAATGTTTAACATTTAGAACTAAATAAAAATAAAAATAAAATAGTCTATTTAAAAGGGAAATTAAACAAGTTTAAATTTTTCTTAGCTTCAGCTCTACCAAGTCTCAATAGAGATCAAATCTCTTATCTAATGAGTTAGGAAAAAATTAATTTACTAAGTAAATATTATTAATTAATTTAACATTGTGAATAAAATATTAATTAATTTAACATTGTTAATAAAATACTAATTACTTATTAATTACTATAATATAATTATAAAATATTTAATTAATTATTAAATGATATAATATAATTATTAGAAAATAATCTAACTATAATTTTGTTTTTTTTCTACTATAATAATAGTAATTTTAATTTCAATATTTTATTATAGAAAGGTTTCATAAAATTAAAAATAATATTAAACTATTCTAAATCTAAAATTTAATTATATAAATAAAATTAAAAAAAAAATAATTCACATATAATTTAGGACAGGAATGTAAGTACTGTGTGGGCCAATGACACATATCCGGCTCTTCTTTTCTATAACAAAACGCCAGAAAAATTCATGATGTAACGTCACAACATCAGCAACATACACATCTAACGAATGCTACAACACCTTGTGTCTCTGTTACTGAAAAACTGAAGGACCCTTGTGAATTATTCCGACAATGCACAACATCTCAGCGAACTTGAGATTCTGGAATATTGCATTGACATGAAAAAGCTTGGGCAGCTTTCTGTAAGGTTCTGCGATAGCTTGATATTACTTCCAAGGTCGGTCTAACAGCTGACTGCATTAGAGAAGGAAATAGATGCACAAACATGGAAACTCGCAACGAGTGAGAGCGACTGTGAGGACGACTCGATCATGAACGCCCATCCTGCATTAATAGCTATATCCGTCCATGACAGCAAAACAAGAATAGCATCACCAATGGCGATATATATTTTCTTACCTATACCATTATTAAATGTGGCTGGGCATATACTGCTCTAGGAAATAAGGCTGGCCATCACCAATGAGAAAGATATGATAATCACTATCCCTAATAAAAAAGGGTAGATTTTTTTTTCTAATAAAAATAGTGACTTTTGATTTTAGGTTTATAGGATTATTAGATTGTTGTAATAATTATTGGGGATTCATCTCATCTGTTTTGATTTACAATAGAAGCTTCTAACCCTTCATTGGGGTTCATCATCAAGATAAAAGAATGTATCATGATGATGAACCCCAATGAAAGATTCGAAAAGTTCATTCTAAATCTAAATGGATGGGATGAAAAGTCCATTCTAAATCAAAATGGATCAAAATGGATGAGATGAATCTTCAATATTTATTACAAAAATAATAACAGTTTAAAAAAATTAGTAATGCATCTTAGAAATATCCTCTTCTATTTTTCTGAAAAGAAATGTCTTTTAAGGTTTTAAAGTAGGTTTTTGTTGTTGTTGTTGTTGTTGTTGTTGTAAATAGTAATAAGAATTTCTAGATAATCCTTAATTTATAAACATGAACTTTTCATAAATGTAATTAAAAGGCTAAGGCTAGAGGGGTTAATTACAACAAGTTTGGGATATTTTTTTTTTGTAGAAATTCTTTCGGTAGTAATCACATGCAAAAGGACGAGGTCGACGCGTTTCGAACCAACCAGTGTGGTTCATCATCAGGACTATGTGAGAGATCAGATCCAGTCATTAAGTATAAATAGATGTAGAAATGACTCAACTAGCCGTTAGGATAACGGCTAGTTTGACTTTGAAAAGGTAAATATTCCATTATTTATTTATTTATTTAATTTTATTAATTTAATTTATTATTATTAATATTATTATTTTAATTTATTTATTTATAAAACCTTTAATATATTAATATAATGGTAAGTAATTTAACAAATCATGGTGTAAATTTTTGATTAAATTATATAATAATTAATTATTATTATTAATTAATAAATATAATTAATTCTTATTATAACACACCATCATCAAATAGTCAAACAAAGAGTCAGAATAAATAAATAAATATAATAATTAAATAAATAAATAAAAATAACATAAAACAAATAAATAAAAACAAAAATATAAATTAATAAATAATGAAAATAAATAAAAAGATTTTATTAATTAAATAATAATTATTATTATTATTTCTATTTTTATTTATTTTAATTTATTTTATTTATTTATTTATTATTATTATTATTTATTTATTTATTTTTATTTATTTATTTATTTATTTATTTATTTATTATTATTATTATTATTATTTTTTAATTAAATAAATAAAGTAAAAAATAATTAAATAAATAAATAAAAATAAAAATAATAATAAAATCAAGAATATAAGGCAGGAATCCAGCATCTGCTGATATTCCAACCGTCATCTCTATTGAGATTAACGGGCCTTTTTTCAATTTCAATAGCCTCTCTCAACTTACGATGATGGAAATGGTCGATTCTAGCAATGACCTTAGCATCTTCTATGCAAACATGATGGTTAGTCTTTTCTGCATGCGGCTGATATCAAGCATAGAAGATCTCGCTCTTCCGCCTTAGCTGAGCATGAACTTAATTATATCAATGAAAAGAACTATTATATTTCTATTAAGAATAATGGTAGTAATGATTGTAAATCTAAAAATACATTTAATAATAAAAATGATAATAATAACAATATGAATAGTATTGGTAACTCTAATAATAATAATATGAATATTGTTAATGGCTCTAATAATAAAGTTGTCAATCTCTCTAGTTTTTCTTTTGATCCCTCTGTTTATAATCTTTTGGAGAAAGGCTTCAATTTTGCCTTTGCCCCCAGGAAATTCCCTATTCATGATATTATTTGTGACATAGAATTTGGTATTAGGGATTTACCGGATTCCTCCAAGGACATCATTAGACAGGACTGTGCGATGATCTTAAGGAAAGCCAAACCCCCCAAGAGTAACCTAAGTAAACTCGAATTTGAAGCTTTAAAATCTTTAAATAGTAATAAGGATATTGTTGTTCTTAAAGCTGACAAAGGTGGTGCAGCTGTCATCCTTAATAAGGAGGATTATAGGAAGAAAATGTTAAATCATTTGGAGAATAGTGGGAGCTACAAGAAACTTGCCAAAAATCCCTTAAAAAAGGTCTCAAAGACAGTCGCTGATGCTATTAAATCAAATAGCATGGTGAGCTCCTTGAGTAGGAAGTTGATTGAAAGCAACCCCCTTACTCCAAGAATCTATGGTCTTCCAAAAATCCATAAGGATGGTGCTCCCCTCAGGCCTATTGTTAATACAATTGGGGGTCCGACTTACCTTCTCGCTAAGTTTTTAGCCCTTAAACTTAAGCCCCTCGTAGGTCGTACAGAATCCTTTGTTAAAGATTCCTACTCTTTTGTTAAGGATTTGAAGGAAGTTAAGTTGGATATTGTTGATAGATTTGTTAGTTTTGATGTTGTTTCGCTTTACACCAATATCCCCATCATTGAGGCTGTTGACGTTATTAATCGCATTACTGATCCTGACACAGCCCATTTAGTAAAACTTTGTTTAACCTCCACTTTCTTTAGTTTTGAAGGTGAGTTCTATGAGCAAACATGTGGTGTTGCCATGGGTTCTCCCCTTTCCCCGATTGTTGCGAATTTGTTTATGGAGGACTTTGAATCTAGGGCTCTTTCCTCAGCTCTTTTCCAGCCGAAGTTATGGAAAAGATTTGTTGATGATACTTGTGTTGTCTGGCCTCATGGCAAAGATAAGTTAGATCAATTTTTCCTTCATCTTAATAGTCAGTCCAATTCCATAAAATTCACCATGGAACATGAGGTGGATGGTAGCCTTCCTTTCCTTGATGTTCTTATCTCTAGAAATGATGATGGTTCTTTCTCCCATCAAGTTTTTCGAAAGAAAACTCATACTGAGCAGTATCTTCATGCTAGCTCCCACCATTTCCCTGCTCAAAAATTAAGCGTCCTTAGCACCCTAGCCACAAGGGCGTTGAGAATCTCTGATGAGTCTCACCTTGAGGGAGAAAAGACCCATCTGTTGAATGTCTTTTGTAATAATGGTTATAGTATGTCGCAGGGCCTCAAGGCTTTCCTCAAAGCAGAGAAAGGTCCTGTCAATAAAAATAAAAAAGAACCTAGTGAATGGTATGGCAGTGTCAGCCTTCCGTTCATCCAGGGTACCGCTGATAAGATTGCTAAAATCCTTAAAAAGCATAAGGTTTCCTCTTATTTCAAGCCCCTTAATACAATTCGTAGTTCTCTTAAATCGGTTAAAGATCCGATTGACCCCAGGGATGGAAAAGGTGTCTACATCATTCCCTGTTCCTGTGGGACTCCTTACATTGGTGAGACGGGTCGGTCCATTAATCAAAGGATCTGTGAGCATGCGGCTGATATCAAGCATAGAAGATCTCGCTCTTCCGCCTTAGCTGAGCATGCAGAAAAGACTAACCATCATGTTTGCATAGAAGATGCTAAGGTCATTGCTAGAATCGACTATTTCCATCATCGTAAGTTGAGAGAGGCTATTGAAATTGAAAAAAGGCCCGTTAATCTCAATAGAGATGACGGTTGGAATATCAGCAGATGCTGGATTCCTGCCTTATATTCTTGATTTTATTATTATTTTTATTTTTATTTATTTATTTAATTATTTTTTACTTTATTTATTTAATTAAAAAATAATAATAATAATAATAATAAATAAATAAATAAATAAATAAATAAAAATAAATAAATAAATAATAATAATAATAAATAAATAAATAAAATAAATTAAAATAAATAAAAATAGAAATAATAATAATTATTATTATTTAATTAATAAAATCTTTTTATTTATTTTCATTATTTATTAATTTATATTTTTGTTTTTATTTATTTTTTTATGTTATTTTTATTTATTTATTTAATTATTATATTTATTTATTTATTCTGACTCTTTGTTTGACTATTTGATGATGGTGTGTTATAATAAGAATTAATTATATTTATTAATTAATAATAATAATTAATTATTATATAATTTAATCAAAATTTACAAAAATTTACATATATACACCACGATTTGTTAAATTACTTACCATTATATTAATATATTAAAGGTTTTATAAATAAATAAAATAATAATAATAAATAAAATTAATAATGGAATATTTACTTTTTCAAAGTCAAACTAGCCGTTATCCTAACGGCTAGTTGAGTCATTTCTACATCTATTTATACTTAATGACTGGATCTGATCTCTCACATAGTCCTGATGATGAACCACACTGGTTGGTTCGAAACACGTCGACCTCGTTCTTTTGCATGTGATTACTACCGAAAGAATTTCTACAAATTTATATTATGGATCACAGAAGCTTAGATTCCAAAAGTTTGGGATAATTGAACTTAGGTAGTTAGAGGTAGTTTGAGAGTGTTTAAGAAGTTAAAAAAAATATCAGTTATAATAAAAATAAATAAATATACATATTTAGATGGTTTTATTGAAAATATTGTAATTTAGTATTAAGATAATGTGTTAAAAATATTTCACTCTATATTTACTATTGATATAACTATGCTAAATCAAAGGGATGTGAAAATATTTCACCCTTACACTTTCTAGTAAATAAAATAATTTTATGTACATAGAAAACAACTTAGTCCACCTGTTGTAGAGCAGTCGGTGATGGGGCACACTGTTAAGGCACTTCGTCTGCAAGGTCATCGGTTCTAAACTCGTGGGTGATTAGGATTAGTCTAAACTAAAAAAACAACTTAATTTTTTATGAATTTTAGAGAAACATAAAATGGTGAAAAAAAAACACACTTCATATTAAGATGCATTGTTCTTATAATTTGGAAAAATATTAAGTAATATTGAGATGTATTAAAAAAATATTTTTAACAAAAAAAAATAATGTGAATAATATGCTTAATTGAAATATTTCCATATTAAGTAGCATATTTCAATACCAACTATGTATATATTATATATGGTTTAAAAAAAAAAAAACTAGAATTTAATGGTTAAAACTTTTTAAGTAATTTTATTTTTCTATATTTTTGAGTATTTTTCAAGTTTATTTTTTAATCAATTTGAATTTTGAAATAATTAAAACCATTTATGCATTCAAAAATAATATATATATATATATATATATATATATATATATATATATATAATCTCTCCAAATACAAACATTGAAAGAGGTTTTACCTTAATAAATATCTTTCTTTGCCTTTGCTAAATCATAGTTAAAATGAATATATACTAGTATAGATTTATTTTAACCTAACACGATCTAAGAGGGATCAAATTTCTTCAAAGTAAATTTTTTAGAATGTAAAATACATTGTGTTATTTTTCATTATTTAAACTATTTTTTGAATACTATATAAAGTATATATAGGACCAAATAAAAGTTTAACAATAAAAACTTAATTTTTCATTATATATACATAATTTTTAAAAAATGATACATAGTATATGCACAATTGATATTAAAATATTTTACATAACATGTATATTGAAACATTTTATGATACAAATTAAAATGAGTTTTTATTATTAACATATTTTAAGCATATGTCAATTTTATAACATATTCATTTTTTCAAAAAAAAAATTCCAACATTTAAAGCATAATTTTTAACTTTTATTTTTATT
The DNA here is from genome assembly GCA_034641835.2 of Pinus albicaulis. Taxonomy (NCBI): domain Eukaryota; kingdom Viridiplantae; phylum Streptophyta; class Pinopsida; order Pinales; family Pinaceae; genus Pinus; species Pinus albicaulis. The sequence goes on from CM076569.1 coordinate 429,228,484, forward strand.
TTAAAGAGAAAAAAACTTAAAAAAACCTTACACATCTCAGCATACAAAATTTGTAAAAAAATCTTCTTAACTCAACTAATTTATTATTTAAATTTTAAACTTTAAAATATAGAATTTTAATACTACAATTTCATATAAAACTACAATTTCATAATCTCATAACATTATTTAGATGATAAAATATTTAAAAAAATTCACATGCGAAACAAATTTAATTATTTTAATTTAATCTTTATCCATCATATTTTAAAAATACCTCAAGTGTTCCAATCCTCCTAAATATTAAAAACAAAATCCTCTAACATAAGGAAAAAAAAATGAATAGTGAACATTAAAGAAAGAATAAAATAAAGCACAGCTAGTGTAACAAAGACACACCAATTGACATTAATCCTCATTTACAAGGCAAGAGTTAATCCTCATTTACAAGGCCGCGTCGAGAAGCAAAGAGTTAGTCTTGTGTGAAACCACGTCCTTGTCCTCTCCTCAAAGCTTCCACATGTGCATGGCAGTGCAATGATGAAGCAAACAGAAAAATACTCTAGGCCCATCATAACGAAATGCCTTCCGTGTAATTTCAATAAGTTTTCTATTTTTAATTTTTAATTGATATAATTTTTTAACTTATATAAATATTTTAAATAATTAGATAATTGAGAAATTATGTGTTTTTTTTTAAATAGAGTTGTTAAAATTTTAACTTAATTACTTTAATAAATTGATAGTAATGATTTAATTTTTAACGTGATGGAAGGTTGATATTTATTTAAAGATAGTTATATTTTTTTAATTTAATTAAAAAAATGTTATAAAATAAGAATAAAATAAAATATTTACAAAATATTGTGATTATGAAATGAGTTATGATTTTTTTTGTTATGTTATATTGATAAATTATATTATTGGCCTATTTTATTGTAACAAATTTCCATATTAAAGTGAAGGTCAATCTTTACAATTAAGAGTTTTGTTAAATGTATATATGTTTAATTCTTTTTAGAATTGATAATAATAAATAGCTCAACTATATAAATTAAACTAGTCTAGAGCATTTCAACCCGGCATCTATGAAGTAACAAAACAGATCAGATCTCTTGAGGTGCAAACTCTCTTGAGTGAAAAAGTTGAGGAAATGTTTGCACCTCCATAGATTTGATACCTCTAGGTGCTTGATAGATTCAAGATTAAGATAAATGTAGGTGATTTTTTTTTTTGTGAATTTCATAGGACCTCACTATTTTCTATTATATAAAGAGCAAGTTGCTATACAAAAATAAACAGTTTTGGTAGCCTCAACCTACCCAAAGGAAACCAGGTCTATTGGCCACCTCAAAAAATTATAACCCAACAAGTAGCAGTATTGTTTTTTCCTCCGATGAACAACTAAAACACCCTGACTATGTCCATAGAAAATACAGATAAAACAGACAGTTGATGAAATATCGACAAAAATCATGCAAAAAGAAACTTAGAAATAAATTAACCATCCGAAGACTCAACAGGAGCAAGGTATTTAGCAGTAGACCCTGACATCTCAACTTGCTACAAAGTAAGTAATTGTTGCTCCATCCGTGCCAGTTGTGCATTAGCGGGAACTTGAATCTTAGCCATTTCTCGCATTTCCTGTTTAATTTGATGAAGCTCAAACAATATGGAGGAGCTGATTTGGGTTTCCTGTTTACTGAGCAATGCTTTTGCCAAAACACACTTAATTTTCCAATATGTCTTGACAAATTGTTGAAATAACGAAACTATGCCTCTGGTGCTACCTGGGTCTGATAAAAAATTCAGGTTTGCATGCTGGCTCTGCAGGTCATCCTCCTCATCAGTACTTTCCCTCTCCCATCCCTGAATAACCTTCTAAATCTCCGGTGGAGTACCAGTCTCGTAACTCTTTTCTAAGCTTTCAAGCATCTGTTGATGAGTCTTTCACCCTCTTTTACTTGTTGCAGCAGCCGTAGTGGAAGGAAGTTTCTTGCCCTTGCCCTTAGTCATTGTTAGCTGAAGACACCTGTTAGTTGCTTGCACTGATAAAAACCCTGTGTAGCGGACAGTGACAAAGAGGGAAATCTTAGAACAAAGATTAAAACCTAGGTGGCTAACCAAAAATTGAGGAGTTCCTAGCCTGCTGACGCGGAACCAACCAGCATAAGACCAGAGAAGCGCTGTACTGTAGAATGCGAGCGATCAAAATAACAGAGGAAGTGGACCATTTGCAAAGGGGAGCCAAACACTGTAGAATGCGAACTAGCGAAATAACAGAGGGAGTGTACCATTTACAAAGGGGAGCCAAGGCAAGATAAGTGAAACCGGTCAGTCGCTGAAGGGACAATATAGAGCAAAGCAGTTCGTAAACTAGCGAAACGCTGTAGGCATAAGGAAACCCAACCAAATTCATAGAAAACATAATGTCCACCTAGGTTAGGACATGATTGACAAAGAGACTGCTAGAAAACTTAAATGGCGGAAAATACAAAACCAGTTCAGCAGTGTAACTCAGAAAATGAAATATAGTGCAAGTATTGAACCTTCAAATAACCCCATGAGGATGAAGCTTGGTAATATCCATGGAAAGAAACTGGTTATCATCAGGAAAAGGCAACAGAGGGTAGTCAAATAATTCAACCCCAAATAGAAAGGAACAACAGGAAGTAATATGAGAAAGACAACGATTGGAACCCATGTAAACAAAGGAAAACCTAGGACTTCGAAAAAAGGGTTGAATATGAAAATGAATCCCTCCAACCATAACATGTAGAGAAGATAAACCCAAAAATTAAGCTTGCATCGAAGACAATTCTGCAAAATAATGTAGAACCCCTGAAGACATAGGTGAAAGACGCAAAGAACTGAGTAAAGAAACCATAACATACCCAGTCACCCAGCGCTGCTCGGCCCGCTCCTGTCGCTTCCTCGACTCCACAAAGAGCTGTTCGTTCGCATGCAGAAGAATAACATCTCGAGACCAGCAAAGACAACTAATACCCTCCCGATCTTGCTGCCATGGGATGGGTTGTGCTATCAACCAGTTAATGCAATAAGGGAAAACTATAATTGTTAAGCATGCGAGGCAACACATTAAGCTCACCATAAATGAAACACGATAGGCGGCTGACACGACACCCATGTGGTTTCCTATGGTGTCATATTGTTGTGATCCCACCCTGATTGGGGATAAATGTAGGTGAGTTTTAGTAATGTTGTTACACAAAATTGATTGAACGTCTAATTATTTTGATCATTTTAAATATGTTAAATATGTCAAAGATTAATATGGTCATTTTAATTTTAATTTTACTCAGTTACCTTAGTTAGTTTGTTGAGATGACAAATCTCTCAACAACTTGAATGATAAAAAATAATAAAATATTTTTTTTGAATGCAAAGAAACCATGTAATAGTGTTCAATGATACAAAAATGTGAATAATAAGAATGATTACAAATATTATTTATTGTGATCAATGTCAAACTATTTTCTTCTACTATTTTTATTTTCACACTTGTTAGTTTTGTCATTTTTTTTATATAGATCATATAAAAAGGGTCCTTGAAATGGTAGACCATTCAAATATTTAACTCGATCTATTGTAGTAAACACCATACCTTGTCTCTCTTGCTCTTTATAATATTAGATTTCTCCAAAGTCAATCATTTTGACTTACGGAGTGTTAAACCCCACGTAACTGTCAATGGTAGTTGTTTTCTATTACCTTGTTTGAATGCAAGGTGACCAACAATGTTGAATGATGGAAAATGGGAATAATATGAATTTAGTCAATTACAAATAGTTTATATAGTTTCAAGAAGCAAAAAGTTTAGGTAAGTGAACATTTTATTTAAGATGAAAATTCAAGTATTTTATTTATGGTTGAATTATTGTAACACAAAAATCAATGCACATAATCAATAATTTAAATCAATATACAATATTAATATAATTACCTTGAAATTAATATACATCATACATCTATTTACATAAAATCTTAAATCAACATGTACATTGAAATCAATGCATCTACTTAAAACAATCAAATAGGATTAGAAATCGACATCTACTTATTTCAACGGATCTAGTGAAAACAATCAAATAGGATTAGAAATCAACATCTACTTATTTCAACGGATCTAGTGAAAACAATCAAATACGATTAGAAATCAACATCTACACTGAAACAAGTGAATTAGTGTAAGAAATCAAGTAGGATTAGAAATAAAAAAATACACTCAAATAAATGCATCCAATGCAATCAATGAAATATGATTAGAATTCAACATTTACACTGAAATCAACGTATCTATTTCAGCGAAAAACAAAAATATTCATGGATTTCTAAATCCAAATTATTTTATCTTTTGCCTACTTCCTCTTCCTTTATGGTTAATAATTTTCAATACTATACAATAATATATAATATTTGTATTTAGCTTTATGTATCTCTTTCTTCTTCCCTCTCTCCCCTCCTCTAGCTATCCCCCATCTCTCTCTCTTTGTCTCTCTCTTCTTCCCTCTCTCTCCTCCAACCATCTATATCTATATCTCCTTCTTTGTCTCTCTATCTCAACACCCGAAATATGCACCATCTTTTGATCCATATATATCCATCTCTCCCTCCCCCCTCTCTGTATCTCTCTCATCCCCCCCCCCCACCTTCCCCCTCTATCTATATCTCTATCTCCCTCTATCTATCCTTCTTTGTCTCTCTATATCACCCCCAAAACATAAAAAACCTCTCTGAATATATAGTTTTTTCTCTCTCCCTCCCTCTTCTTAACTCTTTCTATCTTCCTTTCTTCTCTCCCCTCTCCCTCACTCTCTCTCCATCACTCTCTTGTCAGTCCCTCTCTATATCTCCACCTTTATCTCTCTACGTCTTTCTTCTTCCCTCCCTCTCTCTTCCCCTTTAACTACATATATCTCTCATTCTCTCCCTCCTTCTCTGTCTCAATTCATCTCTCTCTTCCTTCCTCTCTATCCCTTTCTCTCCCACCTCCCTCTATCTCTCCCTACATCAATCTCTCTCTCTCCTCCCTCCAACTCTATCACTATCTCCCTCCCTTCTATTGGGGTTCCTGTGTTTTGGCCAGATTGGCAAGACCAAAAGAAAAGACAACATCAAACCACTTTGGGATCCTAGGATCTAGCCCTCCTGGATCCAGAGAGGGATCTCTCTCTCTATATAAAGAATGATATATCTTTAAGGTCAGATTATAGTATTAGGCTAGTTATGAAGCACAGGGTTTTTTGGTTTGTTTGTTTGGTTGGAGAATGTGAAGTGAAGAAGGACTTGAATAGAAGGATGTTTCAGCATGGGAACATAGGTAAAAAAAAGTGCTCATCCATTGGGCTATGGAGTCATAAAAGGGTTTACTTGCATAACAACTATCCAAGGGTTTCCATAGGGCAAGTCATGTATACCAATGGATCTTTTTAGATATATGGTGAGATGGAACATTAAGAAGTGGAAAGAAAGAAAGAAACCTAAGTGCAGCCTAAGATCAGGTAAGCAATTTTAACCTATCCTATTTTTGACATACTTCAAAGGAAACTCTCAATAAAGACACAAAGGTAGCTTAAGATCAAGGAAGGACTTTTAACCTAACCTGCTTTCAGCATACTCTTAAGGAAGACAATCCAGCAGTTCTCATAACCGCTTTCATAAAGGATGAAAAAATATAAGATTAAACACAGAGCAAGGCCTAAGGTCAGAGAAAGACTTTTAACCTTCACTGCTTTTGACACCAACTCATAGGGAAACATTCAAGACAAAGTGTTGGAGAAGAAACTAGAGGACAGGGCTAACCATAGACTTCCCTAGTTCAAACTTTACTTAGCATGAAATGAAAATATCTTTTAAGAAACAATGCTTCAAGTTGCACCCAACAAGGCATGGGCTTACCAACATATATTGACTGGTTATACTCTATGGCATTATCCTTAAATACACAATCAGAGGAAAACATAGAGATAAAGATTTACAGTGAGATTTAGGGTACTTCCAGCAGTATGTCCTAATCTATGCTTGCTGTTCTTTATCAGAGAATAATGGGCAGCATGAAAAAACATGAAAGGAGACAATTAGAGTAAGGAAAACATCACCAATAATATAGACCAGGATCCTGTGAATCTGCTTGTTTAATTGATGTGAAAAACCAGTCACATACTTTGAGTCTAGTGGCTCTTTACGGTCCAAACTTCTTTTCCCAACCTACTATATTACAAACTACTCAGCTACTTTCCCTCAATAGCAGTTCAAACAATCAATTAAATCCCAACCAACAACAACGAATTTTGAGTGAATACTTATAGGTGAATGAGGAGGTGGAGTCGTAGATATGAACTTGAATGATCCATTAAGATAGAAGGGAGGAATAATTCGAATGCATACTCTGCATAATGGCTTTGCATTAACTTGTTTGTACCCTTTAGGCTAGTTTAGGAGTCTCTGTCAGATTGACCATAACTTTAGATATGTTCTTTGAAGTACTCTCTGGCTACTGGTACTTTTCTTTGTCTTTTGAGATAAGTAAGGTGACTGAAGGTCTCTCAGGTCTTACATACTTCCATAACTGCTATCTTGACAATTTTAGGAATTTCTGTCAATGTGATAACTGCCAGGATGCTTGGTGGAGTGTAGAATAGGTCATGTGAGTTGTTTCTTCCTTTGGAGAAAGAAATGCTTTGCTGATTTGGCTCTGATTGTGCTTTAGGCTTCATCAAGCCTTGATCTTCATCTCTTTGGGTCTTCATCCTTTAACACTGTCTTTATTTGTGGATTAGGCCTTCCATTCCTGAGTTTTTGCCTTAATCCCTTTAAAATATACTTTAAAATCTTTAATTCTTCATTGTATGCTCTAATTTTCACCTTTGGAAATGATACTCTTTGTTTATTTGATGTCTTACTGTGTTTTTGATGTTTTGCAGGTGCGCAGAAGGTTTACACAGGTGGAGGTATTTGTTTTAACGAATAACTCCTTGGATCCCTTCCTGTACTGAAGGTTAGGAATCGTCATTCCTAGCCTTCGTATCATTTTTAAATCTATGGGAAAAACCCCATACAACCTGCAAAAAACAAAGAAAAGTTATGTAATCCTACCGGAAATGGGTTTAACAGCTGCTTTGAAGGTTTGGGCACGAGAGAAAATGGGCACTGTTGGATTAAAATAATCGATGGTTGAGATTAATCGGTGGGGTCATTCGGGAGGTCTGATGGTGGGCAAATGAATGGGGTCGAAATTAAGTTAGGACTGTCCGATCTCAGAGATTGATGGTAGAGATTTAAAACCGAAAAGACAATGCTGTGTAAAAAAGTGGTAAGGCAGAAAACCGGTAGCGGTTTTCGAAAAATAAAACGAGAGTAGGTGGTATTCACAAAAAAATGCGATTCCATACGTTAACTGACGCATGTCCCTCCGAATACCGCTTGTTTCGGAAAATTTTTGGGCATTAACGTTTGGGCGCAGAAATTTTGTGAAACGCAATATCAGCCGTCAGATCATCGAAGGTAGATTGGATGGTGTGGAATGGATGCGACGGGGAAAGTTACAAGGTCAATAGGTAAGTGGGGCTCACGATGACGTCAGTGGCTTTGTCGTGTAGCGGATAGGTATTTGAGTTATTGGGTTAAGTCCCAACCATAAGATATTTTGGATGGACGGTCTAGATCAAAAGATAAAGCGGAGGATTTTGAAAGGAGAAGAGGGGGTAGGAAATGAATGGGCGCCCGATGATCGTTGATCTGTAGAGATCAACGGTCAACGTTCATTTTAAAATTGAAACGTTGTGAAACAAAAATAAAAGGGAATAAGGCTTCGGAAAAGGTTTTCTAGGCCTTTAGCGCCCGATTGTGGGGCTGTAGGACGTATGGAGGAAGGGGCTAAATGGAATAATCCCTTGGGGGCTAAGAAACTTTTTAAGGCAAAAGGGGTGTTTTAGGCCTAAAAACAGGGATTTTTAAGCCAAATGAGGGGTTCCGGTAGGCAAAAAGGAGAATTTTTAAACCAAATAAAGGGGAGATATAAGGTTTAAAAGGGTTTTTGGGATGATTTAGAGGTTAGATGAAGGTATTTTGAGGGTTTTTATGAAGGGGATAAGGGTGAAAAATGGGGAATTTTGTGTGAGTGAAATGGAGAAAATGGGGGCCTTTTGAACACAGTTTCTTCACAAAATAGTGGGGCTCATTAATGGAAACAACAATGAAGATTATTTAAAGGATAGAAGACACATGGAGGCTTCAAGAATGATAGATTTACAAAGGAAATGTTTCTCTTGAAGACTCAGAAACATATTTAGCCACCTGTTTGCTATGCCAATATTTTATAGGTGCCTAACACCTTCACCTTCTCTCTGTCCCTCTCTCTTCCCTCCATCTCTACGTCTCCCTTTCTCTCTATACCCGTTCTCTCCATCTCCCTCTCCTCTCATTCTCTATATTTATTTCCTCTTCTCCTCTCTCCCTCAGTCTATTGCCACTCCCTTTCTTGATCCACCTCTATAGCTCTATGTATTTGTTCTTCCCTCCCTCTCTCTTCCTCTCCATATATTTAGATATTTCCCGCCTTTATCCTTTTCTCCCTCTAGCCATCTCTATCTTCCTTCATCTCTATCCCTTTCTCTCCCACATCCATCTCTACTTCTCTCTCTCAATCCATATCTACCTTCCTTTCTCTCCCACCTCCCTCTCTCTCCCTCCATCACTCTCCTGCTCTCTTTGTCCCCTCTAGCTCTTTCACTATTTCCCCCCCTCCCTCGTTATTTCTCGCCCCTCTCTCAAATATCCATCTCTGTGTCTCCCTCTCTCTTTTTTTCCCTTCTCTCCCTCTCTATCATCTCCTTCTTTGTATTCCATCCTTCTCACCTCTCTCCTTCACTATCTTTCCATCTCTCTCTTGTCGCTCCCTCCCTTTCTCTCTCTCCACCTCTATCTCTCTATGCATTTTTTCTTCTCTCCCTCTCTCTCCCCTTCCAACTCCATATCTCTCTCCTTCCCTCCCTCCTTATCTTTATCAATTCCTCTATTGATCTGTATTTATGAAAAAGGTATTATTGACGTCTATGTGAACAACTTATGTAACCTAGTGCAATAGATTTATAATATTGTGAATAACATAAACAACATAAGAAATTTAAAGCACAGTAAAACACATTAAAAAATCAAGAATTTAATAACAGAGTTCACCAAACTTCTTGGCTACGTCTCCAGGTCCTTAGCTTTTAGTGATGACCGCTTTATTTTGTCTTCAAAATTCTTTTACAAGTATGAGCTCAAAAACAAAAACTCAAATGAGAAAATGGACCTCACCATTGCGACCGACTTGAAATTTCGATCAAAACAAGTATAAACTTTCCTATATTCTACCACTGTGACCTCTAGAACCCTTGGAGAAATTAAAAACCACCTCTGCCTTGTACAAAACCACCTTCATGCACAAATACCACCTCAGACTGTGCGCTGGCAGTTTTTCGCTGGTTCGGCTCTGCAACTTTTTAAAATGTGTTTTTGGTGGCTTGCTTAACAAGCTTCACTGCTGGTGTAATGGCTGGAAGATGTTGTTGAAAATGTTATGTTATATAATGTTTTGGATGGTCCCCCACCCGACCCCTCTGTCTCACCTCCGACTATTTTTATTACATATATGGCAAACAATTAATATATGTATGTTATATGTGTGGTGATAAACCTTGGATAAGGTTCCGACATATATGGTTATGACAACATAAATATGCGGCTATTACATACTATGTATATCACATATCCCGTCCATTATAACATGCAATGGTTTATGTTAAGGTCTCTGAAAATGAATACATGATAAGGTTTCAGCGGTCATGGGATTGACCCCGACCGTCCGGACCTTTTTCGATGACATAATCAGATTTCAAATAAATACAAAAACGTTGCATTTAATACCAATTTCCACCGTAGCTCAATCAGTGAGAAGAATATGGAAATTTGTTTTCATTCCGTGAGGTCAGGGGTTCGATCCCCCCTGATCCCCAAATTTTTGGAAATGAGGCCAAATTGGGCAAAATTCAGGCTGCCACGTGTCAACCTCGGATTGACCCATTCCAACCAATCAAAATTCGACATATCACTAATCCTGCTGACGTCATCCTAGGCTTGTGGCATATTCTTGGGATGAAACGTGTCCTACTGACATCATCTAACCATTGACTTGAATGTTGACTTTGATCGTTGACTTTGAATTTTTTGTCAATTTTCCATAATTTGTCATAAAATTTGTCTTGCCATATCTTCGTCATACAAACTCGGTTTTACGTGTCATTCAAACCATTGGAATCCTATCGACGAGCACTTCAACTTGATCCTATGTTCATTTGCATTTGAATACTTTGATATGGAGGAAAAAATGAATCTATTTTGGATCACTCCTCCCCACTGGAAGCATTTGGAACACCAAAAGTTGGTTTTAGCTATCAAGTAAGTGAGGATATGTTTCCTTCACTTTTCCAATCTCTATCCATCGTGCTTTACTTGGATTTGTACCTTTAAGCCCAACTTGAAGATACTCAACTTCTCCTCGTCGCGAAGTCCTTATCCTCCTATCGAGAATTATGTCCTCCTGCAACTCATTGAGATAATCTGGTGAAAAATCTTCAATGGAAGGTACCTGAATTTTCTCTTCTATATATTCAATCATTGAAGGTTCATACAATCGCAATTTTTCCACATTTACAATGGAATAGATCTACATATAAGCTGGTAGATCTAGGCGGAAAACATTCTCACCAATTTTGTCAAGAATTTTGAAAGGACCATATCTAATTGGTTTCAAATTTTTACCTTCCCCTTGAAGTATTTCTTTGTTGATGTACAACCAGACTTGATCACCAACTTGAAAAATATGCTCAACTCGATGCTTGTCATGCCTCGCTTTATACTTTGCTTGGCTATTTTCCAGCTGTTCCTGTACTGCCTGGTGAATTTCCTGGACCTGTATAATTAACTTGGTTGCTTTGTCCACATCGCTATGTTCATAAACTACTATGTCTTTACCAAAGACAAAATCCAAGGGAAACTTTGGTACAAAACCAAAAAAATTCTCAAATGGAGATCTTTGGGTAGAAGAATGTTTCACATGGTTGTAATCATGTTTTACATAACACAAATTCTCATCCCAAAGCTTAGGATGCTTGCTGGAATAACTTCGAAGCAACTGTACCACTGTCCTGTTTACCACTCTAGTTTGGCCGTCAGTTTGCAGATGAAATGTCATGCTCTTATTTAACTTAGTGTCCATGAGTTCCCATAAAATTGAACAAAATTTTCCGACAAATCGAGAATCTCTATCAGATATAATAGAGGTGGGTAACCCAAAATGAACCCATACATTTTGAAAGAAAAAAAATGCAGTTTTTTCAACTGTGACCTGTTTAGTACATGGTGTCAAAATACACATCTTACTGAACCTATCCACAACTACATACAAATAATCATGAACTTTTCTTGACATTGGCAATCCCCCAACAAAATCCATGGATAAAATTTCCCAAGGACGAGAAGGAATTGGAAGTGGATTGTACAAGCCTAATTTTCTGTTACTTGGCTTGCTTATAGCACACATAGTACATCCTTTAATATATCTTGAAACTATTTAAGTCATTCGTGGCTAATAGCAGAATCTTTGTAATTGTGCAATTGTTTTACTTACACCAAAGTGACCTGAAATTAGAGAATTATGTGCTTCTTGAATCACATTAACTCTTTCAGTTTGTGGAATGCATAATTTTCTCAAATGATATTATACTTTCTCCTTTATGAAATAATCCAATTCTTCTACCTACTTTCCATGACTTAAAGTTGCATATACATGCTTAAAATCTGTGTCTTGAGCATATTGTTCAATATATCTTTCGTATATTACTGAATTATGCTTAAGAATTGTGGATGCATTTATGATTAGTCTTGATAACATGTCTGCAACCTTATTATGTATGCCTTTCTTATGTCTGATTACAAGATGAAATTGTTGTAAGAAACCCATCCAATGATAGTGTCTTGATCGTTGCAATTTAGTTTGTGAGTGTAATTATTGTAGTGGTTTATAATCTGTATGTATGATTGTTTCTTTCCCCATTATGTAATGTTTCCACTTTTTAACACTCTGTACTAATGCATAAAATTCCTTATCGTATGTAGGATAGTTAAATACTGCTAATGTGAATGTCTGAGAATGAAAGCATATAGGCTTTCTGTGCTACATCAACACTACCCCCATGGCATATTCACTTGCATCTGTCTCGATCTCAAATGGATGTCGAAGATCTGACAGTGCTAGTACTGGTGCTGTACTGATCCTTTCTTTCAATGTGTCGAAGGGTTTCTAATGTTTGCCTCCCCACTGAAACACTTGTTTCACACTTGTCAAAGCATGTAGAGGATATGAAATCAAAGAAAAGTTAGAAATAAAATTTCTCTATTATTGTGTTGCCCCTAAGAAACTTCTAACTTCTGTAGCAGTATTGGGCTTAGGCTAATTTACAATGACTTCGACCTTAGAGGGATCTATCTTCAATTCACCACACCCTACAATATAACCCAAATAATTTTAAGATGTCCTGCCAAATTTACATTTTGACAGTTTTACATAGAGATTTTCTCTTTTTAACACATTTAAAACCTGCTTTACATGCTTTATATGTTCATCCCATGTATTACTAAAAACAAGAATATCATCTAAGTAGACTATTACAAAATCATCTAGAAATTTCCTAAAAACATCATTCATGACACACATGAATGTAGTTGAAGCATTGGTCAAGATGAAAGGCATAACCATCCATTCATAGAGTCCTTGCTTTGTTTTGAAGGCAGTATTTCATACATCTTGTTCTGGAACTCTGATCTGAAGGTAGCAGCTTCACAAGTCTGACTTAGTGAAGTAAACTGCATCTTTCAACTGATCTGATAAATTGTCAATGCGAGGAAGATGATAAAGATTCTTTATTGTTATTTTATTTAATGCTCAGAAATAAATGCACATTCTCCATGAGCCATCTTTATTATGTACCAACACAATTGGTGATCCGCATGGTGAAGTGCTTGGTCGAATAAACCATTCATTGAGCAATTCTTGTACCTGCTTCTTTATTTCTGCATTCTTTAGAGCTAATATCTTGTGCATTCCAATGTTAGGAAGAGGAGCATCTAGCTACAAATAAATATCATGTTCTCTTTGTCGCTTGGGAGGAAGCCCCTTAGGCTCTTGAAACAGAATATCGTAATCAGAAACAACTTTAACTAAATCCGCTTTCTATTTAGGATTATAGCCTTGAAAAGCATCAGATTTATCAAGATCCTTTGGTTTTACAATCATAAGTAAAAAATGTTTACTTGAATTTATAATTCTTTTCATCTGTCCTGAATTTATGAGAGTTTAGTTATCTTTGAGTTTTTGAGCTCTTAATACATATTCGATTCCATCTTTAGCGAGTTGATACTTATTCGCCCTTTGATAGAAAACAACATCTCTATCATACAAGTATGGACTCCATAGTACAATTCCACATATATCCAATGGGACTATATCTAATTCAACCTCATCTACAAACTCTGATCCAATTGAAAAATGAAGTTTGCATTGTTTCGTAACCTATAGTTTAGTTATATCACAAACCCAACTCAATGGGTATGGATTTTTATGAGGTTTTGTTTCAATACCCAATTTCTTTGCAATTGATTCAACAATCAAATTAACTTGAGAGCCACTATCAAACAAAGTATCAATTTTAGTATGCTTGGAAATGACTCTAATATGAAATAGCTCATTTATTTTCCTCTCATCATTTTCATTATCAACAGAATGTGAAGAAGTACTTGTAGATTCTTGAGAATTTTTACCTTTTATACCTGTAGTTTTAATTGCTACTTCGTCTCCTCAATCTGATCCGAAGTCCTTTAGCATAGAAACAACATTATTCCGCTCTTTATTTCCAAACTTCTTAGGCTTCAATTCTGGATGCAATGCCCAACAGTGTGCCTCATCATGTCCTTATTTCTTACAATGAGTGCATGTAGGCTTTTCTTTCTTCACAGTGTTCGCTTTCCTTTCCTTCCATTTTTGTTTCTTCTTTTCCTTATTCTTGATTTCATTAGATTTAGATGACTTTCCAACATCATGAGATACATTTTTAACCCTAGCTTCTAGATGAGTTGCTTGAACTGATACATCTTCTAAGCTAGTCGGATTAAACATCAGTATGGTATGCCTCAAATAACTATGTAGGCCACCTATGTGTTTCAATAATGTTTCTGGTGAGTCTAATGATATGCCTAGTGTCAAAGATCTTTTATGAAATTCCTGAGTGTAAATTTGCACACTTTGACCCTTTAACTGACGCAATGTTTTCCAACTCATCATAGCTTGTTGTATATAAGCCAAAGGATAATTTTTTTTTTTAATAGCAGAAAAAAATTCATTCCATGTCAAAATGATTTTACCATGTTTTTGAAGATCTGCTTGTGTCTTACCTTCCCACCAAACTAGTGCGGTTCCTCCAAGACAAAGGCTAGCAAGCTGGATCTTATTTCTTTCTGAAACAACTTTCTATACCCTGCTATAAACTTCAATATGTCTTATCCAATTATCAAGCTTTTCAGCGTTAAGCTTACCATAATAATTGGCAAATCAAATTTTACATCTAATTTGATCAAAGAGGATTTCATCTTCTTCTTGTTTTTAGAAGAACTAGATTTATGAGAAGAGAGCGATGATGACGATGACGGTGATGATGGAGGAGATGGTGGAAATAATGAAAGAGGATTTTCCTCCGATTCTTTGTCTGGTTTAGGTGGTGAAGTGCCTTCACCTTTGCTCTTTTTCAACTCTTTATACATCTCTTCTACCATCGCATGTATTTTCATGAAGTTTTCCAAGAACTGAGCTTCTGTTCCCAATACTTTTTCTTCTGTCATCTTATTTTGTGAAAATACCCTTCCAATCTTTGGATTTTCTTCAACAAGTTCTCCTTCTCCTTGCTTGGACTTTGACCTAGTAAGCATTCAATATTCACATGACATTATCAAAACTTTAAAAATTTCACCTTAAGCTCTGATACCACTTGATTTGTATTTATGAAAAAGGTATTATTGATGTCTATGTGAGCAACTTATGTTACTTAGTGCAATAGATCGATAAGATTGTGAATAACATAAAAAACATAAGCAAATGAAAACACAGTCAAACACATTAACACAACAAGAATTTAATAACAGAGTTCACCAGACTTCTTGGCTACGTCTACGAGTCCTTAAGCTTCCAGTGTTGACCACTTTATTTTTTCTTCAAAATGATTCATAGGTATGAGCTCAAAAACAGAAACTCAAAAGATAAAATGGACCTCACCATTGCGACCGGCTCAAAATTTCGGTCAAAACAAGAATAAACTTGCCTATATTCCACCATTGTGACTTCTAAACCCCCTGGAGAAATTAAAAACCACCTTTTCCCTGCACAAAACCACCCTGCACAAGTACCACCTCGGACTGTGCAGTGGCGGTTTTCCGCTGGTGCGGCTCTGCAACTGTTTAAAAGGTGTTTTTGCTGGCTTGCTTAACAAGCTTCACTGCTGGTGTAATGGCTGGTGGAAGTTGTTGAAAACGTTGTGTTATATAATGTTTTTGAGGGTCGGTGGGTCGAAACCCCCACCCGAACCCTCCGTCTCAGCTTCGGCCGTTTTCATTACATATATGGCAAACAATTAATATATTGTATGTTATATGCGGAGTGATAAACCTTGGATAAGGTTTCGGTATATATGGTTGCGGCAACATAATATGCGACAGTTACATACTATGTATATCACATATCCCGTCCGTTATAACATGCTATGATTTATGTTAAGGGCTCCGGCGGTTAATACATGATAAGGTTTCGACGGTCGTGGGGTTGACCCCGACCATCCGGACCTTTTTCGGCAGCATAATCCGATTTCAAATAAATACAAAAGCATTGCATTTAATACCAATTTCCACTGTAGCTCAACTGGTGATCAGAATCTGGCAAGTTGTTTGTGTTCCGAGAGGTCAGGGGTTCAATCCTCCTTGACCTCCAAATTTTTGGAAATGAGAACAAATTGGGAAAAATCTAGGCTGCCACGTGTCAACCTTGGATTGGCCTATTCCAACCAATCACACTTTGACACGTCACTATTCCTGTTGACGTCATCCTGGACATGTGGAATATTCTTGAGATGACACATGTCCTGCTGACATCATCTGACCGTTGAATTGACCGTTGACTTTGACTTTTTGTCATTTTTCCCTAATTTTTCATAAACTTTGACTTTCCATATCTTCGTCATACGAAATCAGTTTTACGCGCCATTTGCACCATTGGAATCCTGTCGACGAGCACTTCAACTTGATCCTATTTTCATCTGCATTTGAAGACTTTGATCTGGACGTAAAACTGAATCCATTTTGGATCATCTATCTATTCCTTCTTGTCTCTCCCTTTATCTCCCACCTCCATCTCTCTCCCCCATCACTCCTTGCCCTCTCTGTCTTCCCTCTAGCTCTGACACTATATCCCTCCCTCTCTCCTTCTCTCTCTCCCCCATAAATCTTTGTGTATCCCTCGATCTATCTTCCCCTTCTCTCCCTCAATCCCTCTCCTATCCTCTCTCGCTTATGTCATTATCTCTTATCTCCCTTACTCTCTCTGCATATCTCCTTTATCACTTCCTCTCTCTCCACCTTTATCTCTCTATGTATTTTTTCTTCCCACCCTCTCTGTCTCCCTTCAAATCCATCTCTCATTCTCTCTCTCCCCTCCATCTCTATCTCTCTCTCTCTCTGATGCCCGGGCTACCACACTCAACCCAAAATTTTCAATCTTGTTTGCATATAAAATGCATTCTTCAAATTCATGCCCCAAATAATTTTAAATCTGGGCAATCTTTAAAAATATCCCTGGAAGCTTTAATATCTCAAATGTGAGATTTGAGATGTTAATTCAAATTTCTCTTAAGGTTATAAACCCATATGCCAAACAATACCTCTCAATCCATAATTCATGCGGAAACTTAATTCATTTATGTGTTCCAAACCATAGCAATAATTCCCAATGCATATAATATGCTTTCACATGTGAAACCCAACAACCCTTACATCTAAGGTTTCCAATCAATTCAATACTTAAATATGCTATCAATCCCAATGTAACGAACCTTAGGATATATGGGGAAACTTACCTTTGATCTCTGGTTATAAAACTATGAACAAAACCCACTTTATAACTATTCGAATTAATATTCGAATATTGCAACTAAACCCATAATCTGAAGCTCATGCGCCAACTCCCTCTATCTTCGCATTTACTCATTTAAAAGCTCGACTTTGTTTTAATACCAATGTATTTAGATATATATGTATAGCGGAAAATTTATTAATGTTTTCAAAGCATACAAAACATTCGGGTTTGTATTTAAAAGACCAATTACCCACATACGTAGGACCGTTAGCCCCCCTCGCTCGTTCGCAATTCACTTTGGCGTTAACTCTTACACAACTTATCTGTGTAAACGTCTTTGATCTTCGATGTCACCCGATCGAACGACAATCACATTTTTTTTCACCCTGAACTTTAACACTAAAAAATTATGCGAAATGGGCTGTAATTTAAAACTGCAAATACCACGTGTCAAAGCCTGGAGTGTATCACATTTTTTTTCACAATACCATTTACCACTTGAGAGATCACGCGATACTGCTAGTTGTTGTTCTCAAACTACTTTCACTGTTCAGTTGGTAGTTCCGATCCTTATCTTCATGGTTCCACTTCGTTTCTTAATTCCGCGTTCACCCAATTTAACTCTCCTCAATTCTGCTTCAATTCGGGTTACACCTTATACCGTAACTTATTGATTCACATTAAAACCAAGTATAACACCTACACATGCATACTTCCTTCCACTGTATTTTTAATTATAGTTTCCCTTTTTGATTGATACATTATGATTCATGAACCTGCGCCGTTACTCCATATCGACTCCGCTTTATCTTTGCATTGTGCTTTGTGCGAGACCTCCTCCGAAGGTTTCAGAACACTGTATGATATTACAAAACAGAATGTGCAATCTCCTCCTTCGAATGCTCTATAAAATGTAATCTCTAATTGTAACTTAAAACCATGATTCACACCACCGTGGTTATACAACAGTTTACTGAATTTTGAATTTAAACTCAGATTTCTTCTTGCATCATCGATCCTTGCAGTGATCGATGACTGCAATTCCTTCTATTCTCCCTCAGGAATGTATGAAGTCCCTAATATAGAGTTTTAATCAAACATCTACTCATAATTCGAGTATTCCACACACAGAATTTAAATCAATCCATACACATAATTCAGAATCAATTCTTCATATATACAATTAAAATCAATTTACAGAAAACTCTATCTCTGGCCTAATTTTCAATTCGGTGGCCTTCTATCCTTACACTCTGTTTCTGAACCACTATGAACAACTCTCCTCCTCTACAGACCTCTACTTGATGCTTACATTTATACAAAATTTTAATGAATCGATTCAGCTTCTTTGATAGCTCCACAAACTCTTGGATTTCTCAAGATCCTAAAATTAGACTCAATTCCTAAAGTAACTGAAACTGAATCTTCTCCTTCCTAACTAAACCAACTTCCCTCATGTTCTCTAGTGGTTAGAGAACATTTACAATTCCTCACCATTTTATTAAAAATATTAATATTTACATGAGAATTTAAAAACATGAGACCCCCCTATGTCTTCTTAGATACAAAGAATTTTATTGTGCCTAATGCCCCTGCATCAGACTCCCAAGGTTCAAAATGATCATGATCTCTTGATCATGTGTCTTCAGTCTTTGTTTTCCTAGGTCCCATACTTTGTTTTGCTGCTGTCCTTCAGCTGCATTATTCTTCAATTGCATTTCTCTAGGTTTCCATATCTTGTTCTGCATCTTGCCTTCATCTATGCTTTCACAATATCTTCTTGTATTTCCTTTGCTAAAATCCTTCTGCTTTCTTGCTGCCATCTGCTGCTGTTGAGACACCTTCATCATCAGTCTTCTAATGCTTTCAATCTCCATGTCCAGTTTATCTTCTCGCTGGAATTTCCTCTGCCCACTGCTGCTACTTCCAATCTCTGTTGCTACCAATACTGCTGTTGTTACTGCCTCCAAGAATTTTGCTGCTTTTACTCTAGCTCTTGCTCCTAATTGCTGAGCCCTTGCGACCACCCTATCATCCATACCCTCTTGTCTTCTGCTACAGAAAAAATCTTCCTAAATATCTCTTAAGACATCTCCCTCTGCAGCATTTTTACTTTGCTCATCATCTGCAAATTTACTTTTAGAAAATAAATCATCCTTTAATTTTCCACCTGCAGTAACATACTGATTCAGCATACTAGTAAACATAATCAAATTCTGCAAAGTAGTATCTGCTCCTATTCTTTTCACAGCTTCAAGCATTTTCACTCTAGTGTCTGCCATTTCTTCCTTTTGTTCAAATGTTCCTAGCAAACGATTCAACCACTCATTTTGTACTTGTTTCCCATCATCAGTGTGCTGCAATTTAAATTCAACATCTTCTTCTTATTCTTTGACAATCTTCAGTAATTGTCCACCATCATCTTGATTGATTCTGGCAATCAAATCAAGTTCTTCAACCACTGTATCCTCATCCTCTATCAGAATAGAATTCTGATTCTTCATCACTATGTCAGTTTTAAAAACCTGCCCCACAGTCTGCTCTCCAATCTTCTCTTTGTTCATCAGACGAGTCAATTCTTCCTTGTCACCAACAGTAACAAGTTCACTCACATGAGACATGATTGCCTCATCTTCTTTCTGCAACAATTATTCTCCTCTCAAGACAATTCCAAATGATGGATTATCTTTTGCAATACCTATAAGCACAATCAAATTATTAGTTTCAAAATCACAAGACCCAGTGGTCTCAATTGATGATCCAGTCACTAATTATTCTCTCTGCAGCTCCAAGTCTCTTTCAAGACTCAGAAATTATTCACTGTCCTTGTCCTTAGCTTCTAGAGTTATCTTCACTGTTCCAATCACCATGTTAAAATGATGATCCTTCACTATGTTTTCAGCTAACATAGTTTCCTTCTTATTAATTTTCCTGACAACTTCCATTTGCTGTTTTTCTTTGCCTGCATAATTAACACATGAACCTTTAACAAAAAAATTACAAGGTCTCAATACCGAGTCTTCTTCCTCTGACAACACATCAGTATGTTGTTCTTAGTTTCCTTCCAATTCCTCTGTCAGCACATCAGTATGCTGATTTGCATCCTCCATGAGACTGTCATCTAGTCTCTCCTTCTTTCCATCATCTGCTTCATGAATGTCCTTCTGCCGTGATTCACCAAAATGAACTCCTTCATTTTTCTGAATCATTTTCTTATCCTTTGTCTTCTGATTTTCATTCATGACAATTCCTCTATCTTGCTTCTTCAGCAATCTATCCCATGCATAGGTCCTCTGCTTCTCCAATTCTCTTCTTTGAAAATCCAACCTCCTATACAATTCAACAACTTCAATTGGAGTATATTTTGGGAACCTTACACAACCCTTTATACCTTCACTTGTTCTTGACCAATCATCAGATGGTCCTTCATCTCTTGCCTCAATATTCTGTTGAATATTCTCATTGGGCTCTTCTGTCTTCATGTCTCCCTCCTGAGATCTTACTATCTCAGCACTGATTTGAACAGATTTCAGATTCAATTTATCTTCCTCAACAAAATTTAAAGCTTGTTCATCTCCCTGTGATGTACCTACAAACATACACAACTCTTTAGTTTTAAAACCACAAGACTTTTCAGTCTTGGTTGCTTTCTCAAGCACTTTCCTTTGAACAAATATGCATGTGGAATATTCAAATTCCATCCTTGACTCAAGAAGTCTGAGTTCCTCTTCCTCTGTAGAACCTGTAACCACCTCACAATTGTCAGGTTCAAAAATACAAGTATTTACATCATCCAGCTGATCTAGACTTGTCCAATAACTCAGGAAATCACCAATGATTTTCTCTTCAGCAAGAAAAAATTCTTGCTACCTTAAACCTTCACCATGTCTCACAAGATCTCTTGCAGATCTCCATTATTCATATGTACTCTGTTATGCTTCACAAGAATAAACTTCTTTTCTCAACTTAGCTGCTCTGAGTTCCTCTTTCAACAAGGAAATCTCCTTTTGCCTCAACCTCAACTGTAATGGTTGCCATTTTACTCTCTTCTTCATGAGCCAACCAACTCTTTGTCTTTCCTCTATCCTCTTTTCCAGTTTATTAAATTGTTTACTGATCTCAACTACCTCTTTCCAATATTTTGCATCAGTCAACTATTGCCCTATGCCATTTTCCTTGGAATCTGCTTTCTCCTTTCTTCTGATGTGGTCTCTCTCAGAACCTCTACAATCTCTGCTATGAATATCAGTAGTCATCCTTTCGTTCATGAGTTCCTCACTCATCAGCTGCACTAAGCCTCTGCAACAACAAGCTATCCTACTGCCACTTACCTCACCAATCCTTTCCTCTGGATCTGGGATTTTGGAAAGTATTGGTCCCCTGTCTGCTGGAACCTTTTGAGCACTCTCTTCTGCTCTCTCTAGGATTCACTCTACAAATTTTCAAGAACACATATGTTCTTCTTTCATCCAACCTCCGTTGGGAATTCTATAGGTTCTGCCACACTTTCTTCTTCACTTTAGAATCCTCTGCTGGACTCTTTCATCACCGCTCTCAAAGATGTGATCTGCTTTTTGCTGAGATTTATTCAATTTCCTGCAACCTGAGTTCTGCAAACAGTTCTTCAAACCAGAGTTAAACACTGCTCATCAACTCACCTTCTCTTGGGAACACTGCAATTGCTCTCCCTATCCAACCTTTAGTTGAATATCAGGTTCACTGCCATCACCATCAAAACTCTATCTTCATCATATTTGCAACCATAATTCTGTCCTCATAATTTCAAAATCAGATTTAAAATTATTTTACCTGCAAGATCCCTGCATGACCTTGTTCTTCATTCATTCAGTTCTGCAAATCCTGTTCACTGCAAATATGTATTTGCTGCACATCAGATTTAAAATATGATCTTCCCTCTTCTCTCATCACACATTCATTTTTTGTCATCACCATCTAACTTGTGTTCACATATGTATTTCAAAAATTATGTTTTCAAGAGCTATTCCAGCTCTGATACCACATGATTCCCGGGCTACCACACTCAACCCACAATTTTCAATCTTGTTTGCATATAAAATTCATTCTTCAAATTCATGCCCCAAATAATTTTAAATTTGGGCAATATTTAAAAATATCCCTGGAAGCTTTAATATCTCAAATCTGAGATTTGAGATGTTAATTCAAAGTTCTCTTATGGTTATAAACCCACATGCCAAACCATACCTCTCAGTCCATAATTCATGCGGAAACTTAATTCATTTCTTTGTTCCAAACCATAGCAATAATTCCCAATGCATATAATATGCTTTCACATGCGAAACCTAACAATCCTTACATATAAGGTTTCCAATCAATTCAATACTTAAATATGCCAGCAATCCCAATGTAACGAACCTTAGGATATATGGGGAAACTTACCTTTGATCTCTGGTTATAAAACTATGAACAAACCCCACTTTATAACTATTCGAATTAATATTTTAATATTGCAACTAAACCCATAATATGAAGCTCATGCGCCAACTCCCTCTATCTTCGCATTTACTCATTCAAAAGCTCGAATTTGTTTTAATACCAATGTATTTAGATATATATCTATAGCCACAACTTTATTAATGTTTTCAAAGAATACAAAACATTCGGGTTTGTATTTAAAAGACTAATTACCCGCATACGTAGGACCTTTGGTCCCCACTGCTCGTTCGCAATTCAATTTGGCGTTAACTCTTACGCAACTTATCTATGCGAACGCCATTGATCTTCGATGTCACCCGATCGAACGAAAATCGCATTTTTTTTTCACCCTGAGCTTTAACACTAAAAAATTATGCGAAATGGGCTGTAATTTAAAACCGCCAATACCAAGTGTCAAAGCCTGGAGTGTATCGCATTTTTTTTCACAATACCATTTACCACTCGAGAGATCGCACGATACTACTAGTTTTTGTTCTCAAACCACTTTCACTGTTCAGTTGGCAGTTTGGCTCCTTATCTTCATGGTTCCACTTCGTTTCTTAATTCCACGTTCGCCCAATTTAACTCTCCTCAATTCTGCTTTGATTCGGGTTACACCTTATATCGTAACTTATTGATTCACATTAAAACCAAATATAACACCTACACACGCATACTTCCTTCCACTGTATTGTTAATTACAGTCTCCCTTTTCAATTGATACATTCTGATTCATGAGCCTGCGCCGTTACTCCATATCGACTCCGCTTTATCTTTGCATTGTGCTTTGTGTGAGACCTCCTCCGAAGGTTTCAGAACACTGTATGATATTACACAACAGAATGTGCAATCTCCTCCTTCGAATGCTCTATAAAATGTAATCTCTAATTGTAACTTAAAACCTCGATTCACACCACCGTGGTTATACAACAATTTACTAAATTCTGAATTTAAACTCAGATTTCTTCTTGCGTCATCGATCCTTGCAGTGATTAATCACTGCAATTCCTTCTATTCTCCCTCAGGAATGTATGAAGTCCCTACTACAGAGTTTTAATCAAACATCTACTCATAATTTGAGTATTCGACACACAGAATTTAAATCAATCCATACACATAATTCAGAGTCAATTCTTCATATATACAATTAAAATCAATTTACAGAAAACTCTGTCTCTGGCCAGATTTTCAATTCGGTGGCCCTCTATCCTTACACTCTATTTTTAAACTACTATGAACAACTCTCCTCCTCTACAGACCTCTACTTGATGCTTACATTTATACAAAAGGTTAATGAATCGATTCAGCTTCTTTGACAACTCCACAAACTCTTGGATTTCTCAAGATCCTAAAATTAGACTCAATTCCTAAAGTAATTGAAACTGACTCTTCTCCTTCCTAACTAAACCAACTTCCCTCATGTTCTCTAGTGGTTATAGAACATTTACAATTCCTCACCATTTTATTCAAAATACTAATATTTACATGAGAATTTAAAAACATGAGACCCCCCTATGTCTTCTTAGATACAAAGTATTTTATTGTGCCTAATGCCCCTGCATCACTCTTCCTCTCCACCTCTCGATGTCTCTCTCTTTTTCCCTCTCTCCCCCCTCCATCCATATGATCCAAAATTTTCACTTTGTGTAATCAATAATATATGTAACCTCTAATATAATACTTTTTATAATGGAGATGATGATTATTATAATATATTGGATAATATTAATCAATATTATTTATTATTATACCAATAATAATATATAAAGAATAACTCGTTAAAAAATAATAGTATGTCAAATTTACATTATAGAATCGATTTCTTATGATCAAATTAGTAGTATTTTTTTGCCTTATATTTAATATTTTACATTACATTACCATTTACATTTTACATTTTAATTTTTTTATTGTGAAATGAGTTATGATTTTTGGGTATGTGGTATTGATAATCCATGATATTGTTCCATGGCAAACATGGTTAATATCCATGGTTAAGAATCTTGATATATATTAAGTTATAGTATGTCAAATATACATTATAGAATCGATTTCTTATGATCAAATTAGTAGTATTTTTTTTCCTTATATTTTACATTTTACATTACATTACTTTTTTACATTTTACATTTTAATTTTTTTATTGTGAAATGAGTTATGATTTTTGGTTATGTGTTATTGATAATCCATGATATTGTTCCATGGTAATCATGGTTAATATCCATGGTTAAGAATCTTGATATATTGTAAGTTTATTGCAAGTATTAAGTTTGTATGTGCTTACAAATTAAATTTAAATATAGTTATGAAATCATTATTAGTCCATGCCAAGGCATTACTATAGCAATTTATTTGTACATTGAATGGCTCTTAATTTAGTATTGACCAATGCAAATTATAATGTTTAACTTTAAAAATAAATATTTAGTTTTTAAATATTATTAAAAAAAATTGTCTAACATTTGGTTAGACCATAAATTGAAGGTCTTATTGCAACCTTTTCACAATATAATGACATGTGAATAAATTCCTTCCATATTTTATGCCATAATTTATGAATATAGTTGGATATTTTTCTAGAGATTTTTAATTCTTAAGCTATTCAACAAAATCATCCAAAAATAAAATCCTTGAAAATAATTTATACATAGGTAAATAACGTATTTACTCTTAATTACTTCCCACCATAATTTAAGCAAGTATTTGCATACAAAATGGGTAGGAATAATATGTAAATAAATATATTTACTATGAGTTACTTTCTAGTATTATTTATGGTTTCATCAACACTTATGTAGGAGTAAAATTGTAAATGTGTATACTTGCTAGTGCCAAAATTTATGGAAGATATTTTATTTGAGGAAGAAATTTATGTATGGACTTCACATCTCAATTTATTTGTTCTTGACAAAACAGATGATTTTCCTATCCATCACCATTAACTTAGAATTGATTAATATAACTTAAAATTATTTATGTAATTGTTCCTAGAGAATTAATTTAGAATTGACCAATATAACTTAAAATTATTTATGTAATTGTTCCTAGAGAATAATTTCTAACTTAATTACGAGGGACTAAGTTCCATGCAAAACAAAATACAATATAACAAATTGAATTTTGTTATTTTTATTACTTTTAACTTTTTATTATTAATTGGCCAACATTTAAATATTTTATACTAGCCTCTATATTACTTTTAACCTTTTATTATTTTTTAATAGAGTTGACGTAGAAATATTAAATGTTAAATGTTTACTAACATTTACACCACTACAACATCATCCCCACAATGGGTTGTAAAGGCCTCATGGTTTGTAAATTAGGATAACACTTATGCCATGGTATTTATAATATTTCTAAAAAAAAATAAAATCATAAAAACTAACTAGACTATAACTTTATTATTATTATTATTAATATAATAATAATTATTATTAATTATAAAAAATTAATATATAATTCAAACATGTATACATTTAAAATAACATAGAACAAGATTCTTAACCATGAATATTTAACCCACTATACTATGGAGATCCTTAATTTGTAAATAGACTTTGTTACAATACCATGGCTTATCAATATTACATGCTCAAAAAAGTATAATTCATTTGACATAACACTTGTTTATATGCCATTTTTTTAATTAATCAATTTAATTAAAAGAGTTAAAATGGAAAAACTACTTTGTAGATAAATCTACTACTATAACTAGCACATACATTAATCCATAATAGGAATCAAAATACTTTGATACATTTCACATAGATAATATTAAAAGAATGGTAAAACCTAGCTAAATTATACTTTAATTTAAATTATTATTAATTACACAAAGAATTAATATATAAGTTAAACATTTATACATTTAAAAAGACATGGAACAAGATTCTTAACCATGGAGGTTGACCCTTTCTTTTATCTTGGAGATTCTTAATCTATAAATAAGGGTTGTTAAAATACAACTAGCTAAATTATATTTTAATTTTAATTATTATTAATTATAAAAAAATAATTAATATATAAGTTAAACATTTATACATTTAAAAAGACATGGAACAAGATTCTTAACCATGGATATTTACCTTTACTTTTATCTTGGAAATTCATAATATACAAATAAGGTTTGTTAAAATACCATGGGTCAATATCAAGCCTTATTAATACCACCTGCCCAAAAAACCCTAACTCACTTTATATGAGACTTGTTTATATGTGAGTTTTTCAGTTTAATTAAAAGGTTAAAAAGGGCATAACTTCTTTGGAGATAAATTTCAACCATTGATTTGAGTAAATCCTACAATGATTATTCTAGAATATTCCACCATCTATCTAATAACTAGCAATTGCACCATATGTTGCAAAGGAAATGTTATAAAGCAGTGACATAGGAAAGAGTAGTATAGAGGAAATGGGTAGTATAAAGGAAAAAATATGTGATATGCTATGTGATTTAATTGAATATTTAACTTATAAATATGAATTACTTTATTTAAAAACAATTATAAGTTTGGAGAATTGTTTGGATAAAGAAATTGGTTTTTTTATAAGCTAGTTAGTGTGCAGAGTTTTATGCGATTTAATTGAATATTTAATTTATAAGTAACTACTCTCATCTTGGATATTTAACTTATAAGTAACTGCCCTCATATGAATCATGTAAGACAACCAGATCATATTCACTTACATGTATGTATTGCTCTTCTCTTATTTAGTTACATTTACAACAAGATCCTATTAAGTTACATTTATGTATTGCTCTTCAAACATGTCTTTGGCTTTCTCAACTTTATCCAATTGATAAAAGCTATCTATTACAATGTTGTAAGTCTATAAACTTGAAAAAATAGTTATGAGGTGGTTTGTTGTTATGGGGTGGTTTGATAGAGTGAGAATTAATATTATATTATTAAATGCATGAAAAAATATATTAATATATTTTTACATTTTATGAAAATAAAAAAATATTTTGTTTTAACAAAACAAAATTAATTCATTGTTGAAAATAAGATTAAATTCACTATTGAAAATAAGATTATTTAAATAGGGATGGAATTTAATAAGATTAAGTATTTTTTGGTGAAATTTATATTATTGTGAGGATTTTTAGATATGATCTAAGAAAATTATTTGCTAAGAATCAAATTTGTGTATGCAAATTGTCATTATTGAACCCCAATTTAAGTGATTATAATAAAATTATTGTTAGAAATGTATCATACAACTTAACTGAGTATGCATGTCTTTGTAGTCTTAGCACCCAAGTTACACTCAAGTCAAATTGGACAATAATAATAATAAATAAATTAATATACATATTAATTATAAATTGTAAAAGCATGTCTCCTCTTCTACTCATGCATTCGGGATAGTTAATATAATAGCCTCCTCTTGTACTCATCCTCCTCTACTCATGCATTCAGGATAGTTGATATAATAACCTCCTTCTCTACTCATGCATTTAGGATAGTTGATATAATAACCTTTTCTTCTACTCAGGCCTGGATAAGCACCCACACGTTAGGGAGGTTGGCCATATTAATATCATCATTAGACATACTTTGTTAATAATTTAGCACATATAACAATTATGAGATAGTTTACCAATATTCTTATATTATATAGTATATTTTTTTTTATAAATATTATGTTATATTAATTTTTTGTTAAATGCATATTGTGAATCATCAACATAAATAAAAAATATGTAATAGAGATGGTTTTTACAATATTTATCACATTAAAAGTCTTATCTATTTAGAATGTGATAAGTAGTTGATATAATCTGTATAGCCTTTTAAAAAATGCCACGTCCATTTCATTTATAAAAAATGCTACGTGTCTGCTGATTTATAAAAAATATTGCCACGTGTTTGTTCATTTATAAAAATATTTCCACGTGTCTGTTCATTTATACGTTAGTTTGTTCACTGTTAATCCATCAGGCTGATAAGATAACAAGTACTTTTTTATTAATTAATTCATTGTCGTGTGCCCTCCGCTCGAGCGACATAAGAATGAATGAACGAATATGAGGCCCCACTGCAATAATGGCCGCCGCATCAATGAGGAACTGATGCATATTGTTTAACCGCACAGGCCGCTAGGGCTTCAAGTCTGGCTGGTACTGCTCTCGACATTGTAGCTCCCGTCAACTCCAACTCCAACTCCTCCAACAAGACGAGATTTTCTTGTTGTTTGATATAGGTGAGTTTGGCTTCATTGTAGCTCCCTTGACCGTTTAAAAAACAAGTTACGCAGGTTTGGGATTGTCGCCGTGAAGAATTTTAACATGGCTGCTGGTCCCGAGCGTTTTGATAGAACTTTGACTATTGGTTGGAATTTACTATAGCACATTGGCTTCTTTATATGAATTATAATACACGTCTCTGTTTCTTGGTTTTGTTCATACTTACCCAGTTACCACTTATTCCCTTTAAAAAAAAACCTCCACATGGGTTTTCCATGGCCTCTTTGCCATTGCCAACAATTCCTCATTAAAAATTACCCATCATTGCAAATGACTCATTAAACGAAGCTTTTATATTAAATGAAGATTTACACAATAGTAGCAATGGAGCAAAAAGACAATATAACAACAACACAGATATGTTCATTATTAAAATACTTATTTATACATGAACGAGAGTTGTTTAGTTTAACGACAAATTTTACATTATAATTACAAATGATTCATTAAACTAAGCTCTTATATTAAATGAATATTTACACCATACTAGCAACGGAACAAAAAGACAATATAACAACAATACAGATGTTCATTATTAAAATACTTATTTATATATGATAGAGGTTTATTATTAAAATACTTATTTATACATGAAACCAAGTCTGTTGGCCATCTAACCTGTACAAAATTTGGCGATACTTAATATCTAAGTCCGTAAATACTATCATTTACATAAAAGGAAACAAGCCGCTAAAAAAAAGTATTTGATAGCATTAATCATCTTATGACTCCATAGGGGGTAGGGTTTTTGGCACAGGCATTTCAACCTACTGCAATGATTTTATGTCCTTCTCCATCCGGCCTAGTCTAGCATACTAATGCATCTGACGAAGATTAATTTCCTGAATATTTCTATTAATATTTGCCAGAGTAGACTTCAGCTTGAATTCTGCTATGAAACTACGTTACTTATGAAACAAATTTCTACAATAGTGTAAAAAATTGTTTTATATATTTTAAGATTAATATGCCATTGACAAAGTGAATTAACCCCTAATATATTATATATAATAAATCAATTTACAATAAACTATTATAAAAAAATTTAGATCTTTTGAAATTAATATGAAATCGATAGAGTGAATTAACAAATAATATATTATATATAATAAATCAATTTACAATAAAATATTGTAAAAAAAAAATTATATCTTTTGAAATTAATATGAAATCGATAAAGTGAATAACAACTGCATTCATTAGCTTCTGTTTACCTGGTTACTGTTTTCCTCCTTTCACACAGCAGTGATATCTCGGGTGATGTCGTTTTCAGTCCCGACACACCAGCGGTACTAATGTATGAAGCCTCCCTTCTGCACTCAGTCGACCCAAGCTCGTCACATTTGGAGTTGCAGCATAGAGATCTTCACCTTCGTAAGAGAGTTTCTGCAAGACAAGGAACATTAAGCGACATAACAAGATCTCTAAGGGCCATCAAGACTCGAACTCTGGACACATCTGACCGGATCTCCGACACATCTTGTGAAACCCTCGTCCTTCTAAAATACCAAACCAGGTATTTTCTTCTTCTTGCAGAGTGTCGACCCTTCGAAGCTCCCCGCTTGCACTTGCCCTGTCCTCGCCCTTACCCAGGTCACAACATCGAATACCTTCCAATGCTGCTCCCTCTATCTCGTCTTCCATCCTTTGGGACCCGAGATTTTCCACTTTGCGGCCGCAACGAGTAGGAAAAAATCGCAAATCCGTGGAGCAGTGCTAAGAATCTCTCGGAAATCTCAGCTAGGATGTAATGGTCTAGCACAAAGTTTACAGTGGAAACTAAAAATCCAACAAACTCTGTAACTTATTAATAACTGTATTTAATCTAAAGTTATAAATTCTTTCAATCTGTCACATCAAAATCAATGATGTATAATGGTACAAGTGGCATTTAGGGGAGTTGTTTTCAAATAAACACACTTTATAGCGTAATTATTGATAATTAAATCAAAATTCTAGAACCCTATTCCAAAATAAACATACCAATTGAACTAAATATTTTAATGTTCCATGGAAGTTAAATCCCTACAATCCACATAATAATGATTGATAATTAATTAAAATTTTTGAAGCTCTATTCCAAAATGATAATTTAAAACTAAGTTAATTAATAATTTACGATTAAGTTAATTTTTAGGATTTAATTTTTAATTTTTGTAATGTGAAATGTGTTTTGAATTAGTTTGATACATATAATAGATTGATTCATATCAACATTTACTGGCCATTTAATTTATATAAATGTGATAATTTTGTGCATAGTAATTTATGTCAAAGTTTTTGACAAGATATAAAAAGTCCATATCATGATCAACTGGTCTCACCTCATGTAAGGAGTTTTTAATAAGCCATAAACTAAGGGGAGGTATCACAACTTTCTCGTGCATTCTCATTACAACCCATTGTGGACAATCTCAACATGAAATCCACCATGGATAATCTACTCTTAGGATGAAAGACTCCATTCTATGAGTAATAGAGTTTTATAGGATAGTATCTCACAAGAATTTTCTAAAAAGTCATATGTTTTTAACTTAAGAAGTATCAAAGTCATATTTCCAGTAACTTTAAATTTTTATCTATATAGTACATCATATAACTTCATTTGTGCATTCATCATGCTATTTTCTTATTCTATATAAAAAATTATTCACAAGAAAAATGACAGACAAATATATGCCATTTCAGACCATTATGTGGTAAAACCTTAACATTTTGTTAAGGAAATGTCCATAGAAAGAAAAATAAGGGTTTGTTGCATGAGAAATATTACAATCAAGCTTGCTTACTCAACCCCCTCATCTCTCAGAATCAACATATGAAGTAGGTATTATTACAATAGTTTTGGTAACCATGTTTTGGCTCATAAATTACCACCATTAGAATAACAACAACAATATTTATATCAACAAATTAGTTTTACATTTACATTTATTTTAATTATTATTGTGATATTTTAAAAATCTACGCTTTAACAAGAACTTCCCTAATTATTTTTCAAAGTCCTATCACCTTTTACTACAAGACAAGAGAAGGTAGACATCATCACAACTTCTCTCTATCAACATTGGTTTTGTAAATATGCCTGTACAATTTTCTTGATTGTGGACCTTTTACATCAACTTTTTTGAAAACCTATCTTACAAATTGGTACTTTATATCAATATGTTCTGTATTTATTTGATAAACAAGTTTTGTACCCAAATGCAGAGAACTTTGACTATCACAGAATATAGTTACATTGCTTTACAGTCTGATAAGTTCACCTAGAAGTCCCTTCAACCAAATTTCCTCTTTGAAAGCATGTGATACTAGAATGTACTCTTACTATGTGGTGGATAAAGTAATTGTTTCTTGATTCTTCAAGATATATCTTTACTCTTGTAGGGGGATCAATCAGTTATGAAGTATTAAGTAAGCCATGAGAATCAAGGTTCAAATCCCATGTGGGTCAAGCGAACTAAAAAAAACATATATGTAGACATAATCATGAGAACCACTAAAGGTGATACAATAATTATTGGTGCCTCCACGAACTTATTGAAAAATCCCATTGCATGTGAAATATATGGTCTAGTACAAGCCATCACATACATCATAGTTACTACTACATTAGAATATGGTACATGATACATATAATCCTTTTCTTCTTCATTATTAGGACACAAGCATAGATAGAACTTAAAATGGGAAGCGAAAGGGATATTAACAAGTGTTACATTGTTCATCTTGAACTTCTTGAGTATTTTCTCAATATATTTATGCTATAAAAATTCAAGCTTACCATTTTCTTTTCTCTGTGTATTTCTATTCCTGATATTTATTTTTTAGCTCCTATATCCTTCATATCAAATGTCTTAGCCATATCAGCCTTCAACCTGTTGATCTCTTCCATGATTTTAATTTCAATGAGC
Source organism: Pinus albicaulis (assembly GCA_034641835.2). NCBI lineage: Eukaryota > Viridiplantae > Streptophyta > Pinopsida > Pinales > Pinaceae > Pinus > Pinus albicaulis. Next base: position 429,261,317 of record CM076569.1, read on the forward strand.
ATATTTTGAACATAAAACACTAAGATAAGAAATTTTTGATTCAAACATTTAAAATAGACATAATGAAAATGCTCACTTCTAGTATAATTCTAACTCATAACGAAGGAATCAAAATTCTTGTACAACTACTCGGGTGACTGCTTTAAGCCATGCAACAATTTCTTAATCTTTCAAACTAATATTTCATTGTGATGTTGCACAAAATGTTCTATCTATTCCATATATATATTATCATCCAAATTTCCACGTAAGAATTATTTGGTAACATATTGATCTGAGTATGAATATTAGTTTTGATGTGCTAATTTCATCTTCAAATTTAAAATTTATTTGCTTATCTTATGCTTGATGTACATAGGTTTCCTTATTGTTTATGTGTGTCAAACAGGTAAATTACCTGAGTTTTATGACTGAATTCAAAAGCATAGAGCATGAAATAAATATGTTAAGCAAAAACAAAAACAAGTACATTAAACCATCACAATTGATCCATCAACATCGAGTTCACCCCTCCAGGGCTAGAATTCTTTGGTATAGCTTCCATGGCTTGGGGCTCTGTATTAGCTCAAAAGTCCAATTTTTTTTGTTTACATTCACCTACAGCTCCTGAAACCTATTTCAATGGCTCCATAATTTCCAAATCTATTGGAAATGACTCTTCTTGTTCTCAATTTGGCCTTCAACTAATCTAGGCATGGCCTTCCCTCGTGGTGGCCCTATGCTTATTTTTTTCTTCAAAGTGAAAAAAAAACTTTTATAATTGCTCCTCTTCCTCTGCAACCTATACCAATGGATTCATAGCATGAAAATATTCTAGTAATTACTCTTCTTGAGCTAAAATTGTTCGAAAATTGCTCCAGATATGCTTCATTTAATTTTCCTAGGAAATGTCCTCCAAATCTGGAGAAGACTTCAGAGAAGGCCACCAAAGTTGGAAGTCTGTTGAAACTGGTGGAACTGAAAAATTCTCTACTAACCTAACTACAGTTTAATTAAATGTTTAAACTGGATTAATCGTGAGCTTAAGGTGCGTTAAGCACGATTAGGTATGGTGCTTACATGAGGTTATATGGTATAGTCATATGGGAGGGGGCTGGCTGTCTCCATTCTTGTTGTCGGAGAACCATTTGAATATAAATATATGTCGGACCTGTATAAAGTTATGTTTTGCAGTGATGGTCTAATGATAAAGCATTTGGTTACGTGGGGGGAGTTCACGGGTTCGATCGGACCTCCGCCCCTCCATAACATATATTTTTCCAACGGGACCTTACCATAAGGTTTAAACCTTATATTAATGTGCCATATATAAATAATATATGAAACCTTGGCATATATTTTGACTTTGGAATATTTATGATATGGGCCCATATAAACATATTCTCTACCATATAAATTTAATCTGCGATGTAATATACATATACCTTCCGACTTTGATAACTGAATATTAATTCGAGCATTGCAATAATATTCAGAGTTTGACCCATAGTTCAAAAAAATGTAATTCGACCATTCGAGAGGGTCCACCAGAGTGGGCACATGGTGGCACTTAGCTGCACCACGTGTTAGCCTTTGGTTGGGATGTCCCAATCCATAATATATAAAAAAAATCAACTTCAACTTTAGGAGCCAAAACTTAAAAAAAAAATCACCTTCAAACAAATTCGGTGAATCCTGCGGTGACACTTGTCACAGTGTCACTGGGAAAAACTCAAGAATATTCCTATAATATACCCTGCATGATGACTAGGCTACCATGTCATCAACCTGTCATTGTTCTAAATTTTTTTTTAGCTATTTAGGAAAACAAACATTAGGCTATATCTTCTTCATCTGGACTCCGTTTTTGACGAAACAAATTACACTGGATTCCTGGTGATGAGCTCTTCACTTTCATTTAGTTTCCAATCAATTTTTACCACTTTCATTTTTTTATATTTTACACTGAGAACCTAATTATTCCTCCCCACGAGAAGCCTTTTGGAGCCCAAAATATTTTTGATTACTGATCATGTGGATGGGGGTACTGTTCCCTCACCCTTCCAGTCTCTATCGACTGAAATTTTCCCATTTTCATAAAATTTAGCTTTTCACAAAACTTAACTTTTTCCTTGACTCTTGCGACCCTCTCTTGATGTCACTGATATTGTCATCCTGCAATTCCCAAGAATTTGCAAAGCAACAATTTGTTCTTGTAGAAACCATATTTTTCCTACCTTAGTCATCAATAAAAGGAAACTTAAAATCTGTCTCACCTTGCACATTGTCGCCATGGTGATTTTTAACTGATCTTACTTTGTACTTGTGTCGACTCTTGACCAAGTATCTTCACCATTGCCATGTACCCTTCGGAAACCAAAAATAAGAATTTGTGGAACCCATGCCTTCTTTGTCAAACTTCTTTGTCACTTTCTCTTTGACCTTTGCATTCTCTTGCACTGACATCTTGTTTCCAACACTGCTCAACAATGATGTTAACTGCTGCAAATGTTTTACATCTTGTTCACCTCCTTTCAAAGGAAACTTGTTAGAGTCCTGAAACATCTCATTACAAGCATAAGAAACCTTAATGAAACAAAATTGTTCATTTGATGCATATTTTTAAAAGGTTTTATTCAAAACATCTCCTTGTTTGATCATTAACAATGCCAAATTATGACTTGCATTCACTATTCTCTTCATTTCTCCTGCATGTATAAGAGACAAACTTTTCTTCTTCTTATGCGCTCTAAATATGTACTCAATACCATATTTAAACAAGTGATACTTATTCTCATGGAGATGAAATACTTCTTTCCTATCATACACATAAGGAATTCCCAATACAACACCTAATATCTCAAATGACACCACATCAAGTTAAAATTCATTAAGAAAGTTTGAATTGATGGTGAATATTAATATGCACTTCCTTGTAACCTGCAAGTTTGCATTATTGCATATCCACCCTAAAGGGTAAGGTCTTGGATGTCTAATAGTTTCAAGGTTTAGCTGCTTAGCCAAGTCTTAGGAAATCAAGTTAGCTTGTGACCCACTATCAAAAAGAGTATCAATTTTGGTATGTTTAGAGACGACTATGATATGGAAAAGTTCTATGCCATCTTCATGAAGGTTCTGAATTCTGTAATACACCTCAAATTGATGTATCCAATTTCCCAATATTTCTACATTTATATTGCCATTATACATTGGAAGCTCAAATTTTATATAAAGTTTGAGTAAGGGTGTTTTTCCTCTTGTAGTCTTTTGAGTGAGTATGGGTAATTTTGTGGCGGAAGTGGAAGATGACGCTGATGGTGATGATGAAGATGATGGAGATGGAGGTGAATTTCCTCCACTGCCTTTTGAATCCTTCTCTTCATCCTTCTTATCATCTGAAGTTCCTTCTCCATGTGGAGGCTTAGAACCTTCTCCTACCTTCCCAGCAGTAAATGCTTCAAACATAATTTTAACCATCCTCTTTATCTCATTGAAGTCTCTCTTGACATCATCTTTTCCTGAATGACCTTCAATTTCTCCAACAGCTAACATAATGGCTATGGATTCAACCTCAGCTTCTGATGCTTGTACCTCTTCAATCTCAGCTTCTTGAGATAAAACTTGAGGTGCTGCAAGTGCGGCTGTGAGTTAAAATTTGGGTGGATATGGTTCTCTTGTAGCTCTCCTTCTTCTGGTCCTAATCTCGGGACTTGCAACCAACAATTTCCCTTCACCTCTCTGCAACTTTAACCTTGTAAGAATCACAAATTTGCAACCACTAAACTCGCACAAAACTCAAGCAACTATCAAGAAAATAGCCTTTCCTTTCAACCAGGCTTTGATACAAAATTTATTTGAGTATGAGTGTTAGTTCTGATGTGCTAATTTCATCTTCATATTTAAAATTTATTTTTTGATCTTATGCTTGATGTACATAGGTTTCCTTGCTATTTATGTGTGTCAAACAAGTAAATTAGATGAGCTTTATAAGTGAATTCAAGAGCATAAAGCTTGAAATAAATATGCTGAACAACAACAAAAAAAAGTACAACAAACCATCACAATTGATCCATCAACACAAAGTTTTGATGAAGGAGTTCACCCCTATTAGGCTACATCTCCTTGGTCTAGCTTCCACGGCTTAGGCCTCTATATTAGCTCAAAATTGATTTTTTGTTTGTTTGTTTACATTCACCTATAGCTCCTGAAACTTGCTTCAATGGCTCTAGAATATCCAAATCTATCATAAATGACTCTTCTTGCTCTCAATTTGGTCTTCAGCTGATCTAGGCATGACCTTCCCACCTGGTGGCCCTAGGCTTCTTTTTTTCTTAAAAGTGACAAAAACACTTTTAGAATTTATCCTCTACCTCTGCAACTTGTACCAATGGATTCAGAGCAGGCCAATCTGCTAGGAATTATTCTTCTTGAGCAAAAATTGGCCGAAAATTGTTCCAGATATGTTTCATTTAATTTTCCTAGGAAATCTCCTCCAAATCTGGAGAAGACTCTAGATAAGTCCGCCAAAGTTGGAAGTCTGCCGAAACTGGTGAAACCGTTGAATTCTCCACTAACCTAACTGCAGTTTAATTAAATGTTTAAACTAGATTAATGGTGAGGTTAAGGCGCATTAAGTGTGATTAGGTATGGCGCTTGCATGAGGTTATATGGTATAGTCGTATGGGAGGCGGTTGGCTCCCTCTATTCACGCTGTTGGAGAACCATTTGAATATAAATATATGTCAAACCTGTATAAATTTAAGTCCCACAGCAATGGTCTGATGGTAAAGAATTTGGTTATGTGGGGGGAGGTCACGAGTTCAACCCGACCTCCACCCCTCCATAACATATATTTTGCCAATGGGACCTTAGCATAAGGTTTAAAACTTATGTTAATGTGCCATATATATAATATATGAACCTTGGCATATATTTCAACTTTGGAATATTTCTGATATGCACCCATATAAACATATGCTCGACCATAAAAATTAAATCCACCATGTAATATACAAATACCTTCAGACTTTAATAAATGAATATTAATTCGACCATTGCAATGATATTCAGAGTTTGACCCATAGTTCAAAAAAATGTAATTCGACCATTGGAGAGCGTCCACTAGAGGGGGCACGTGGCGGCCCCTGGCTGCACCATGTGTCAGCCTCTGGTTAGGCTGTCCCAATCCATAATATAAAAAAAAAATCAACTTCAACCTTAGGAGCCAAAAAAAAAAAAAAAAAATCACCTTCAAACTAATTTGGTGAATCCTACTGTGACACTTGTCACAATATCACTAGGAAAAACTAAAGAATATTCCCATAATATACCCTACATGCTGATTGGGCTACCATGTCATCAACCTGTCACTATTCTGCAAATTTTTTTAGTTGTTTAGGAAAACGAACAATAGGCTCTATCTTCTTTATCCAGATTCCTTTTTCAACAAAACAAATTGCGTCGGATTCCCAGCGACGAGCTCTTCACTGTCAATCACTTTCCAATCAATTCCAAGTTGTTTCATTTTTGAGCTTTTACACTGAGCACCTAATCACATATAATTTCTCTAAGTCCAAATTAAGAAAATAAACTACCAATATAATATGAATAGATATAAGTTTAAAAATTGTATAAAATATTTCATGAAATTATATACCTTTCATCCGAGAGTAACCTTTTTTCACTAGTTTGACATTATACCTTTCAATATTACCATAAACACCTCTTTTAAATTTGAAAACCCATTTACATCCAACAACCCTTTTCTCTTTTAGAAGTTCTACCAGACCCCAAGTTCCGCTTTTCTTTTTAATACATAGATCCATACTTTTCTAGGAAATAATCTATAAATGAAACAAAATATGATGATTCTCTAAAAGAAATAGTAGGCGATGGTCTCCAAAAATCTAAATGAATGTAATCAAGGGTACCTTTACCACTATCATGTCCTGCTTTAAATTAATGTGTACACTATTTTCTAAATATACAATATTTGTGGAAGCGTAAATTCATATATTTCAAGTTTTAAAGTAGCACGTGGTTTATCAATACATGTAGCCCCTTTTTGCTCATATGATAGAGTCACTGATTCCACAAACAAGTAGATTATGTCACCTCCTCAGATGCTACTGTTTCTTCACTACTTTGATTACTTCAATCCAACTTGTAAAGGTCCCCTACCTTATTAGTCTTCATGACCACTAAAACACCCTTCGACACTTTCAATGCTTCAGTTTGACCTATCCATTTATAATCACGAAAATCCAACACTCCTAATATATATATATATATATATATATATATATATATATATATATATATATATATATATATATATATATTTAAATTTAGGTACATTTCTCACATTTGTTAGTGTTCTCAAAATAGCATCAACTATATTTATTTCGACACTCCCAACCCGAATAGTCTTACAAGATATATTATTATCCATGAAGGTCCTCAATATTGCAAGAACAATGTTGCAACTCCAAAGGGTCTCAACCTTCATTTTCAACCTGGGTTTCATACAAAATTAATATGGGTTGACATTGTATGTGTAGTAGGAATTATCTCTTCCTTTCGTTGAATTTTATGTAGGTGGAAGTACTAAGATGAAATATAGTTGTATAGAGGCCAAGATAACTATTCTATGCTATTCCCTAGATGCGGATGCCATATAGTTTCAATGGAGTACACGGGGTGACCATGTGGCTCACCACACGGCAAGTCGATGTGACATGGCTTGGGGAAATCCAACGCCTTAACTCCTCGCGTGGGATGGGATTTAAAGCCCCATGCGCCACCTCCATTTCGACGTACTCCACATCTTGTGTTTTTACTCCCTCCTGCACAATGATGTTTGCCATTCCCGCTCCTCCCATGGCTCCCCTGCCTGCTCTGCTTGCCTTCCCTATGCTTGTGTGGCTCTGGCATCCCCTGGCTCTGGCGCGAAGCCTCTGGGCTCTGACTCCTATTTCATCTCCATATCAATACTGCGCATTACCTAAGGCCGCTAAGATGCCACGGCGCCAACAAAAATGCATCAGAAGAGTGGGCGGAAGAGGCCTTCCTTCGCGGCCCCCTCTTTTGATGGCTATCCATCCGAATTTGAACCTTCCTATAGATTGGGATATGGTGGACATGGAACCCTCCTTCCTCGCTCCAACCTTGCCTCCGGCGGTGTTCTCTGGCCCTTCATCCTGTCCTAAGCACTTCCCTAGCTCCTATGCTCCACCCTCCTCCTCCCGCTACAAGAAGAGAGCCCAAAAATCCACCATTGCTGCCAAGCCCGCCTCCCTCCCCTCAAATTGAAAGCACTAACTGTGAAGCCTGCTTCAAGCTGCAATTCAGAAGATAATGATTTTGAGACGAAGGTGGAGCCGAGGCTCCGGGGGTTGCTCCATTCGGGCTCCCCTTCGACGAAAGAAGAGAGCACCTTGATGGCCGCTCAGGACAACTCAGCCTTCATGCAGGTTTGCGCAGCTCTAGACACTTCGGAGGAAGGCCTTGGACGTCCTTCTTCTCCGCTCAGGCCACATGAGGAAGCGGACCAAGGCTCGGGTGCTCTCGATTATGGATACATCTGCAGGATTGTCGAAGAATCGCCTCCCCCCAGCGACTCGCATGAAGACTCGCCATAGAATTTTCCCCTCAAATTTCTCTATTTACTGGTTTTTATGCTATATATGCTTAGTCCTTTTTATATATTTTTGTGTTGTTGTTAAGGCTAGTTTCCAGAAATGGGTAGCCTGTAATGGTTGGACTCTAAAGGCTGGTTTTCCCTCTCGGGAGAGTCTAGGTTTGGACAGTAGTGCTCTACTTATTCCCTCAGCCATGGATTCCTCCATGCCCGAGGATGAGAATTATAACTCTGGGTTGACTACTTAATAGAAATAGTTTTACTTAGAAAAAAAAAAAAAAAACTATTCTATGCTATTGGAAAAATTAAATGGCAAAAAATGACTATTAAGAAGAAAGAAATCATGCAAACCTAGGGTGTTTACAATAAATGAAGGAAAAATATTATATCCACAATGAAATGAAAGCACACCTGTTATATCTTATAAGGAAAGCAAACACATTGTTGAAATGAAAAATTGTAAATAGTAAACCCTAATTTTGCAGGAAAGAAGCAAATTCTAAAAAAATCAAATAAATGCATATACATTGTCTCTCTACCTCTGAATTCCATTCTCAAGGTTCTGAGAGTGTTTTAATACATCAAATAAGGTAAGATATGATTTGTTTGCAAATATTAGAGAGTTTTGGAGGTGAGTTGCAAACCAATGCAGGAGGCCCTATTTTGCTATAGGAGACAATACAACAAGTAGGGGTACACACTAAATGCAAGTTTGGAAGTAAAAGAAGCTAAGGAAAAACTATAAAATTATAAAGTACACATGTCCAAGGCACCACATCAACTTATGGTAGGGTTAATATAGCAAAGTGCAAGGTTGTAGCATTTATTGTAGTTGTAGAACAAGAGATAGTGCAAAAGCATGAAACAATGAATGATGGAAAAAAAAATAAGGAAAATTAAAGAAAGTGACCAAATGTAGATATAATAATTCTATTTGAAAAAGTAACCCGTATAAATATCGTCAATTAATGCGCAGTTAATTTGCAAGAAAATGATGCTCATAAACAATGTAAATAATCATGTATAAAAATAATGTTTAGAAATAAATTTCAGAGATAGAAAAATGCATTAACATAGATGGTACAAGGGGAATATTGAATACCTGGGGTGGGCCCTAACCCAAAGAATATTAGTACCCTTAGAAGAAAGTGAGACTAAGAGTTGAAATCAAATATCATTTCCATTAATTGAAAATTTGTTTGTACATGGAAAAAATTACAAAAATTAAACTCTAAACTTTTTTTAATGCTCTACTTTATTCTTCCACTGCTCCTACTTTTATTGGGCTATTGGAGCCCTATATTTATACAAAATGGGTATGGGGAAACACCCTTTATAGGAGGATTGTTTTCCCTCCACAATCCTTAAAAAAATGGATCGTTTTTGCTGAGTCACCACACAATAATAGGAAAGAGTATTTATTGTCCTCAACCAACCAAGTTGGGAATATTCTATAGCAGGGAGTAGGCCCCACAAATATCTCTAGTTGGATCACCTTGAAATCTATGCAAAATCCCTTTAGTATCGTGCACAATATTCTTTTTAGGAACATAAAGTATAAACATCTCTTTGATATTTCTAAGAACTCATTAAGCTAGGAAATTTTTATTAAGTGAAAAAATGAAGGTTTAATGTAGCCTTTATGTGCTTTTCAGTGGTTATATGAGCCTTATATTTTACCTATTTGGAAGGCCCATGAACCCATAAGGACGAAAATGCACCATCAACAATTTTGTATGTTAAAAACCAAGTTTTATATGGACAGATATGATGCGATGCACAAAAATATAATAGCCAATTTCGATAATATTTAGGAACATTACAAATTTACAATAATTCATTGATCATACGTGAATTCAATTCAAATAAATTTTCCTCTTTTGAATTCTTCGTAGATTGCTATATTTTCCAACAATGTTTCTTGAGATGCCGTGATTTTTTATAGAACGAAGAACTCATTTTACTCTTTTTCCCTTTTGGTTTTGACTTGGATGTACCTCTTCATTATCTCCTTTCTCTTTAGAGAAACCTCTAACCACCATTACTTATGGTGTTGGGATTTCAATGCTTTATTTCCTTTTCACCTCTTCAAACAACATAGCTATAACAAAAACATGAAATTCAAGAGTCTCTGTTATGCTTATCTGATGAAGATTAAAAAACAGTCCCATGATTCAGGCATCAAACATAACAGTGTAACTACTTTATCTTCGATATCAAGTTTGTCATATATAGTATTCAAATGTAAATAGGAGTGTTAAACACATTCAGGTGATTTGCAATTTTCATACCTTCTTTCATATTCAAGCTATATGATGACATATTTAAGTAGATTTGATTCATCAAGGATTTGTTCATGTATATACTTTCAAACTTGATCCTCAAGACTGCCGCTGTCACTTCTCCAACGATGTTGAATAAAGCACCATCAACGAGACACAACTAAATTTTATTCATGACCCTCACATCTAGGTACTCCCATTCATCATCACATGATTCTTGCTCTTGCCACCTAACACCTTATGAAAACCCTATTGTAATAGTGTATCCCACATTGAGAGTTCAAAATTAGTTTTCTCGTTAAAGTTTTTGACTTCAAATTGTTCATTTTCCATTATTCCTTACACAAAATCTTTTCTTGAAAGAAAAAAAATTCTAAATTTGTTTCCAACCAATTTTTCACAAAATTGTTCTAAAAACTCTAATTTTTCACACAATTGTTCGAAAAGCCCTATTTTTCATAAAATCCATTCTTTAAATAGATTTCAAACCCTGTTTTATAAACCCCACTCCAAAACTTTGTTTACAAGAAACCCTTTCTTTAAGAAAAGAAACACTAGAAACCCTAGTTTCAATACAAATATGAATTCTCTTCAACTTCTTTCAATAAAATTAGACCTCCGCAAAACTTTAATTAATTAATTATTTTTTTTAACTAGGTTTTTCTGCAAAAATTCTTTGCTCGAGTTTACAAAATAAAAAATTTAAACACCACGAAATTTAAAGATGGTGTACATGTTTTCTTTATTGTGGAAAATTTGGTTTCGATTCAAGTACCTTCAAGAGCATACTCAACCTGAAGTGACACCTAGGGATTGGAATCTTGCTCTTGAGTTCTACGTGCGATTAGATTTTTTTTCTTTTCTTTTCACACAACTATGTTTTGACTCATCCCATTAATGCTCGGTTTCATCATGCTGACCTTTTGATCTTTTGTTTTGCTATCTCTTAAGTCAAGGTCAGATTCCTTAAGCTCTCCTACCACTTATAAGAAACATTTCAATTATGTTTTCTTACTCAATCCCTCATATATCAAAACCAACCTATGAAAAAATACCATTACAATAGTTTTGGTAACCATCTTTTAATTCATAAACTACCTCATATATATATATATATATATATATATATATATATATATATATATATATATATATGAGTGGATTAAGTTTACATTCATATTTTTTTTAAATGATGGTTGGCATATTCTAACACATTTCAAGACAAGCCATTCTTAATTTTTCCTATGGTTTTTGAAAATTTATTATCCATCCACTTGCACCATGGTTGTGCCACGATGTGGACGACAAGGTTGGAATATAAATATCTACATGAAATGGTTATTACCATGCCATCGTATTACTTGATGAATGCGAGTGTTATCTCTTTCTCTTTCTCTCAACGACTCTGTAAATTCAAACGATCCATTTGTGACATAACCAAGAAGTGAGAGAATAATGGTTTTACGATTTAAAAAAAAAATAGTTTTTATTATATTACGATCTATAGTCATTGGAATAATTTATAAATAGGTAGATTTATATTTTAAATTATTATTTTTAATTGATTTCAATTTTTCAAAGATTTTAAATAATTGAAATTTTAAATATCAAATGAATTAATTTATTAAAATATTTACATTCATTTATTTCTAAAATATTCAAAATAATAGGAGTCAAATCTTTCATTTATATTATTTCATGGGTAATATAGTATTGAGTATTAATAATTGATTAATAATAAAATGTGAATAGTGCTCTATTGATTTTTTTGTTTTTGGTGTCTTGTTGAGGGAGTTCATTATTTGATAAAAATATATGTTTATAATAATTTGTTTAAAATGTGGAGATTATATATATATATATATATATAAGATTTAAACATGTCTTTGTGGTCTGGTTCACCTATGTATTGATGTTTGATGGTTCAGTGATTTTTCTGCGGGTAGGTTCGCATATGTATTGATGCTATGTGGTGATACTTAGATCACATATATATATTGACACTCTATGTTGATACTCATTACCTCTACGGTCTGACATAAATACTATAGGGCCTAGGCTCTGCAGCTGCTCATTAAAACTCAGATAGAAGCTTACTCGCATCGCAGATCGCATCTTAGAAGCTCACATTTGATTTTTTAAAGGATTGTTGGAATCGAATTATCACTGACTTTGGAATCGAATTACTGAATTTGATACACGCCAATGAAATTCTAGTATATTCGAAGTTGGTTTAATTTGATGTAGACCATCACAGCTCTTATATCTATGTGTGGGTGCTGAGCAGCGAAATCCCACTAAAAAGCCTGGTCTCCGAGGCTCAAATAAATAAATGTTGCGGCCCCAACTTTGCTATTATTTTTCAAGGGATTCGAGGGTTTGATGGATTTTTTTTTTTTTTGTAAATTTGGTAGTACCTCGCTATTTTCTATTTATAATTGTAAAGTAGGTTAAAAAATATAAAAATCAAGTCTGTGGCCTCAACCTGCTCGTAGGAAACCAGGTCTGTTGGCCACCTTAAAGCGTGAAAAGCAAGCCAAAACTGAAATTGTTTCATTCGTCCAAGAGCTTCATTAGCTAACTGACCGATTACACAATTATCTACAAGCCGGGGAAATAAAATATGTCCATACAAAACAGAAAATTGCATCTAAAAACCATGAGAAAATTCTAAAACAACTATCCATCAGAGGAGTAAATCGGAGCAGGATCCTTCACTATAGAACCAGGCATATCCACTTGTTGCAACTGTTGAAGTTGTTTCTCCATTTGGCCTACCTGATCACCTATTTGGCTGATTTGATCAGTAGCCTGGTACTGAGTAATTTTTATATGATTCAGCTAATTCTGCATGTCCTGTAGCAATTCCACAACTTGTGGCTCAATCCTGTCTTGAGTGGGAGGGAAACTCTGCATAGCCTTGGCCAAAAGGAATTTGACTATCCAGTAAGTATGGACAGTCTACTGGAACAAAGTGAGACAACCTCGAGTATTACCAGGGTCAGTTATAAAGTCCAGGATCTATGCTTCCACTTCATTATCTTTAGGGTCAGTTTGAATTTCCCGTTCCCAGCCTTTGATCTCCTAGTGAACAGTGGATGAATTACCAATAACATAGTTTGCAGTGAGGGTTTCTAGGACCTCTTGACGTGACTTCTGACCATGTTTCTTGAGACAAGGCTTAGGCTGGGCCTGCTGTTTACCTTTAACAGAGTGAGGACAAGAACGACGCTTCCCCATGTTGGAGAGTGGCCTATGAATGAACAAAGACAGGCACGAATAAACGATTAAAGAGTGGGTATCAACAATGAAATAACCAGTGGACATCCATTGTGCACAGACGATATGATTGCCGCGAGGACACGGTAATGCTAACCAGAGAACCCAATTCCTCAGTCTAAAGCCCTGGACAGAAACAGAATGCATGAAATTGACAGAGAACAGGGAAACAACAGCCGCCTCCCAATCATCACGAGGAATTTGGAAATGCCAGAAAGACTTATGGACATAATTGATAACAGGGAAAAAAAGTCGCTTCCCACCCCAACTATCAGCATGTAAGGAAAATTCGATAAACCCAACCCAATGAAGGCTCAACAAACCAGATCAAGACAAAACCTAGTCACGAGAAACGAATAGACGAGCATAAATCAGGATAATAAGAAAACGATGAACCCAGCGACGTCCACTGAAACCAGAACTGAGAATACCCCCAAACGCCTCAGACCCCCGAACAAAGAACTGAAGCAGCCACAAAATAAACCTTTGAAGTTTAACCCACCCAACATCAGGACACAAACAAAGGCAAACTCTGACTTGAGCTGCAACGAGAACAAAGAATCCACTAGAAAATGGACAGGGATCCTAGAAACAAGGTTCAACAGGACGTAAAATAGGAGGAGCAGAGATATAAGCCATCAGTTGATTCCAAATAAATAGAGCATGCTGTGGACCTAACATAGCCCTTAAGACATCAACGATGAGAGATTGAAGAAAGACGAATACATACCCCAACAAAACATTTTGGCTGGTGGATATGGTGTCCAACGTTCTCCTGTGCTACCTCCGCACTTGCACTACAGAATGACTTTCCATGGATTTCTTACTATCTTCAAAAAATTCTTTTGTCGTTCGGACAACACAGGCTGTCGACTGTGCTAGTTCATTACTCCCCGATCCATCCCCCATAACAAAATTTCGATCTGTGCCATCATGTGTATTAATGACTTGAATTGGTGAATGCAAAAATCTATCATATCTGATTATTGCACTCTTGACAAATTCCCACCCCGATCGGGGGAGGGTTTGACGGATTTTCATCCTGGTGATTGAAAAAAATATATCTATACATATATATCTATGGTCTTGTATTATAGAGGGCGTTCTTTTGGCATTTTGGTTCTGCGAGCTATTTGGAGGAATCCCTGATTATTATTTTGCAAGGGATTCGAGGGTCTGACAGGTTTTGATCTTAGGGATTGAAACAAATATATATTTTTCTATATAAATCTACGGTCTTGGATTATAGAGGGTGTTCTTCTAGCATTCTGGTTCTGCGAGTTGTTTGGAAGAATCCCCGATTATTATTATTATTTTGGGATGGATTCAAGGGTTTGACAGGCATTAGTTCTACCGTACAGCGAGTGTGGAGTTGCGACAATGAAGAATTTTGGGTAGTATACCCATCTTCTAAGATAGCTAGGTTAGTAATTCTGAGACAACCAAGAATTTTCGAGATAACTAGGGGTATCCATCTCTTGCTAATTCTAGGTGTCAACAAGTTTTTCTAAACATCAGTTTTGGGGCAGCAGGAGCAAGAATAATATGTGCCAAAGACTTAGCCTCCAAGGCACGGTGACAACCTCACATTAAGTTTTGTTTTATTACACTTTGAATACTTCCCCTCATATTTCTAAGCCCCCCTCTAGCAAAGGAAAACCAAGTAAAATTACATTAGATAGTCTCTATGAGTACATTGTCTTTAGAAAGACGAAGAGAAGAAAGAGAAAATCATTTTAAACTAGAACTAAGAAAATCATTTTAAACTAGAACTAATGGAAATGGTTGAAAACGACCACAAGTCATTAGAAAATAAGATAACCACACTCGAAATTGAACTCCAATAAATGAAAGGTAAAATTCAAGAAATAGAACATAGTAAACAAATGATGGTCGAAGAAAATAACAACACCTTGAAAAGCGAGATTAAAAATCTAAAAGAACAACTACCTAATAATTAAACTCTAAGTAACACAAAAAATAACTTAGATATTAAACCCATCAAAGAGGAAATTAATAAATAAATTGTTCTTGACCATGAGCACCACAAACGCGCCTTAAATCTTATAGTTGTGGGTATAAAAGAACAAAGCAATGAAAACATATTAGAAATGGTTAAAGAACAATTAAAAACAAAATCTCAAATTGAAACAACCTATGTCACGAAAGCAATAAGGGTCGGAAAGACACTTGAGCACAAACACAGACTCATCCGTGTCAAGGTCAGTTGTTATGAACATAAACTAGATATACTCAAGAAATCCCCAAGCCTAAAAGGAACATGAATCTTTATAAATTAAAATCTCATACCAGAATACCAAGCTAAACTTAGGAAATAAGTCGAAAAGGTCAAGGATGCAAGAAAGGTCAGGAAATGGGAAATCATTAGGAATATGAAAGCTATTGTTAGAGATAAAGTCTCAAGTGCGAGTGATAATAGGGAATTTCATCACTTTGGATCCTCTTCTAGAACTGTCGTGGCTTTCCATGGTGTAAACATCCTATGTTAAGTTGGATCCCAAATGATATTGACCATATTCTCTTAGTAGAAATATGGTAGCATGATGAATCTAGGGTCCCTCACCTCGAAGATTTCACTCTTTGGTCTGGTTGGAATAAGAAATCCTTTCGAAGGGGTTTTGGTAGTAAATCCTATTGTATAAGGAACTCTCTTTCCTCTCACATCCAAATTCATAAAATCAACCCCTTTAATCAATACATTTGGATCGAAATCTCTGATTCCACCACCAATAGGATCTTTCTTCCAATCTACTATTTCACTCCTATCAAATGTACATCCTATAAGAAGAAAAACTTGGATAAGAATTTTCCTTTTAATTATTTATAAAAAGACATTTTTAACCTGAGAAATGATGGTAATATCCTTTTATTAGGAGACTTTAATGCTAGAAATGCTACTAACCAAGTGATTACATTAAGTAACAACTCTAACCCTGACCCCTTATGGCTTGATGAAGATAGTAACTTAGCTAATAAATTCAAGAGAAAATCAGAAGATGCTATCGAGAAATTATTCGACATATAGCTCCTCAAACTTTACAGTTCCCAATATCTAATTATTTCTAATGGTATTAACAAGTGGCCCCTCTCTTGTCAGATGACATGTTTCCATGCACTGGACAGCAGTGTCGTGGATTATGCAATTTCTAACATCCTCATCCTCAACCATATTACAAACATTGAGCTTCTTAATGGATTCGAGCTTGACTCTGAACACAGAACTCTATCTCTATCCCTCATTCTTGTTTTGCATACCACCCACATGCAGGAGACCATTGAAAGAAAAATACACATTCGCTTTGATAGAAGTAAAATCGACCTATTCTTAAGGGATTTAGAGACAGATTTAGGCCCCATGAATTATAATAATAACATTAATCAAATTTATTACCATTTCACTACTATCCTTTCCAACACAAATAGCAAGTTTTCTAATGATATTTCGTTTAAACAGTCTAGTAGAACTTCCAATCCATGGTATGAAAAAGATTGAAAAATTTCCAAGAAAGAGATCAGAGATGCTCCTAATGAAATCATTAAGCTGCAGAATATCAATATATAAAAAATATCATCAAGAGGAAGAAAATATCACATATTAATAAATGATAGGATTATCTTCTCCACCTTTATAAAGTCGCACCCAAAAAATTATGATGTTTTTGTCCGTAAAACCAAAGATAACCATTCTATCCCTAAACCAAAGATAACCACTCTATCCCCTTGGAAAACTAGGAAAACTATCTTAAGAAGTTGTATGACTCCCCGGGAACTATGGGCACCACTTTAATCACTCTAATTAAGGAGGATGTATTCTCTCTTAATGACATTGAATCTGGTATTAATAAGCTCGCTAATGGGAAAGATAAGGATATTGAAGGATACCATAATGAGATCCTTAAAATGGGAAGATCTATCCTCATTCCTTATCTCCACAAGCTTCTCAATTTGTTTGTAATACATGGATTCCCTTGGCTTTGGATGTAAAGCCTTATTGTATCTATATTTAAAAATTGGGACAAGATTGTTTCATCTAAATATAGGACCATTATGGTTAGCCATATCCTAGCCAAGCTTTATGGGCTCATTTTGGAGAAGAAGCTTAGCCTTTGGCTTGAAAGCTAGGGAAAAAGAGCTAAAGGACAAGCTGGTTTTAGAATACATCACTCGAATATTGACCATTTGGTCACCCTTAGAATCATTGCGGAGGAATGTCATAATAGTAAAGTCGATCCCTTATGTTTATTTTTGGACTTTAGAAAAGCTTTTGACACTGTTCCTCGAGATAAAATTGGGAGAGAATTAAAGAGATAATGGTCCCTCTTGGGCTGAGGATTACTTTGATCTGTCTCTAAAAGACCATCACTGCTAAGCTTAAGACCAAAAAGGGGTGGTCTAAAGACGTTAAATTCAATATTTATGTTAAGCAATGGTTTCCCCTATCCCCCTACCCTTTTTCGCATATACATCGATAAGCTAGAGGAGTGTCTGGAATATGCGGGGTGCAAGGGCACTTAGCTTGCTGGTGTTATCATTACTATTATCCTCTATGAAAATGATATAATTCTTTTTGCAAAAAGCCATGATTAAATTGACAAAAAATTCTAGATTCTTCATGACTACTGCTCCAAGATGGGTATGACAGTTAATTCCGAAAAGACTAAAATCATGATCATTAAATCCAAAAAGATCACCCATGGTAGTTTCATGTATAATAACCAGTGCTTAGAGCACGTTTATTCTTATAAGTATTTGGGCGTTGACTTCCATCATCATCTCAACTGGAATTATAACATCGAGAAAAGTATTATTGGGGGCTCGTAAGATTATTATGAGCTTGAAAACAATTATAAGTCGGTCGATCTTTACATTTGGAGTAAAAAGAGGTTCCTCTTTGAGACCCTTGTCACCCATGTTTTCTTATACGAATGTGAAGTTTGGGGTTGCAGTATATCTAGAGAGTCATGGAGGAATATTGAGAATATTCAAAAGCAATTCATAACCTACAACCTTAATATCTAGTGAAATACCCCCTATCGTATCCTCTTGATCGAATATGGTTTGTCCCCTATTGAAATCACAACGATTTTTAGATATATAATGTATAAGAAGAAGATTAACAACATGGATTCAAAAAGGCTCCCTAAAATTTCCTCTAACTGTAATCAAAACCCTCACCTTCACCTTAAGCGGGGGTGGCATAAGGATGCGCAGTCTAGGCTCAAACATTGGGGAATTAAGGGGGAGCTTAGTATGGGAAGAAAATATAATATCAAAAATAATACTACCTCCAAGTTTAAGGACAAACCATGGGAGGATTAAGATTTGGAGGGTAAAAGGAAGCTAAGATACTATAAGGAAGTAATCAACCCCACACTTGATAATCATAATTATCTCTCCATGTTGTCCAACAATAAGAAGAAAATGAACATCGCTAAGATTAGAACTAATTCCCATGAGCTTCAGAGTGATACCGGGTGGTGGTATATTCCCAATACCCCTTGGAACGATATATCAGTCGGATTTATGATTCTAAGCAGGTGGAAGATGAAAAACACTTCCTTTTAGACTGCCCAAATCTTACTCACATTCACTCTCAATTCCCCACCATCTTCCACACTTCCAATCTTCTTGACCTATTAAGCCAACCCACCTATAACGATCTTGGAGAAATTATTTCCCTTCTCTTTGACCATAGAATTTTTTTTTTGAAGAATCAAAATTAGATTCTTTCTCCTCTCTTAAGGTCCGATATACCACATTAGTCTTAGTAGAAGGTAACCATCATCATCATCATATATCTGTGTGAGAAAATTTTATCAAATTTTTAAGATAAATAATATTTAAAATATGTATACAATATTTATGACGATGATAATTAACTTGCACTAAGATTAATATGGTATATTAGTAAGAGATGACTTGAGTTTTTTTAATATTTTATTTCTATGATCGAAAAGAAGGGAGAGAAGTGTTCCTAGATCGACATAGTTTTGTTTGCTGAAAAAGTCAAGAAGGCTGGTAGTGTGGAAAATATTTTGACATAGTTTTGTTGGCTTAAAAACTTAAGAAGGTTGGTAGTGTGACAAAGATTTTGAAAATTAGAACGGATATGAGTATGAGCTGGGCAATCCAAGAGAGAGCATGTAACAACTGGTTTAATTTCCTTGTGTTATTATTTTTTCAAAAAAAATATACGTTTGAATTTATGAGAAAACATATATTAACAAGTTTGTTAATGAATCTTTGAACAATATTTATTTATTTTTAATAAAGAAATTACTTTACAGTTTTGTTTCCATAACTAATGGGTAAATTTTTCCAAGTCTCTAGAGTAGTTAGACTCAAGAAATTGTTGACAATTACCTTCTCCTTTGAGGATAAAATGGAAATCTAAGTGAGGAGAAGGGGTTCTGTGAATGGGGAAGCTCACATACATATGGATGTATGTTCAGAGTGGTCCAAAGGTGGTCTAAACTAGTGGAAATTTGAAACCAATACTAGAGAAGAGGTTGGACAGAGGTCTTGAGGTCCTCCTCCATAAAAGAAGGGAACTGCTAAACAAGTCCGCTCTGGTGAGGAGCACGGGGGGAGATGAGGATGTAATTTCATCTCTCAAGGTTGGGAGGACACCCTCAGTTTTGGTAAATAGAGATGAGTATTTAAATCTCAAATTAGGGAATGAATAAAGAGAGCGATGGAAAATATTTGCACCAAATTATTTATATACATGAGTTTCAGAATTGTAAGTTACAAAAAATGTCCATTCATTCTAAAATCTAACTAGATATGTACAGTAAGAAAAATGAATGTCTCTACATTAATTCTGTGAATATATTACATGTTGTGTTGATCAGAAGATGTGCATTACATGCATTGAGAGTGAGTCTATATTAAACATACTGGTGAATGTACAATCCTTAAAACTAGTAGGATATGAACATCACTTGAATCTTGTGAAGTCTAAATTGCTAAGCTTGATCTACGGGATCGAACCCCGAAGGAAACCTAGACAATGGGAGCAAAAAGATGAATTTGAAGACAACTGTGTCAATAATATGAAAAGGTAGACTCTCTCTTATAGATATATAAATATAGGAGTCGGATAGACTACCTCGAAAAAGGAAAATAAATATCATATGAAACGAAACAAGAACCGGCCCTCGGCCTAAATATATTATAAAATGGAAAAATAAAACTGTAAGGTTTGATATGCTAAATTTGGAAGGAATAGAGAGATTATAAGTAAAGATATCAATTTCAGCAGAACACGAAAATTTAACGCGAGTAGGAGCGAATGCTCAACATACAACAACATATATTTATATATATTGATAGTGAAAGAAATACAAAAATATGGAATTAGCTTTGCTCAACAAATAAGAGAAATGAAATAGCAAAACCCTCATAGGGTAATGAACAAACCCATATCAACTGGAAATCAACACTATAACTAACGACTAGATAACGCTTGGTACAAGAATTAATACAAGTAAAATTTATCGGTACCAAGATCACAAAGTAACCATGAGGATATTTCTAACAAAATAAAGATAAGAGCTCTGTTATGTAAATAGGAGGAAACAAACAAGCATGTATACCATGAATCAAATATACACATTTTGCTATCAAATAAAACAAGTTCTCAGAGTCTATGCAAGTATTTTTCTAAAAGGAAATTTATAAAGGGATTTAACCCTTCGAGGGACGAGACCCATTAAACACAAGAATTGAACCAGATTGTGATAAATAATTACACAGTGGGTACTTTGAGTAAGGACTCATTAAACATCAAGTTTTGGAAATAAATAACCCTCTGGAAGTTCCAGTGGTACCTGGAAGGGCGCATCCCATGACAGAAGGTGAGAGAGAGCTTTCAAGGCTGCACTGGTACATTTTCGAGCAAGGGAGATGAGACATACTGAAAGCAAAATAGGGTGTAGGCGCTAAGGAGAGTTGATATCTGTTCTTTGAAAAATTTCATTCACTATGGGTTCTACTCAATTTTTTCTTATTTCAATTTCATTTACAAAATTTGATTAATGAAACACAAATTACACTTTAAAGTCCCTTAGACTATATCTGCTCCTTGCAAATGAACCAACCCTAAAATCCCTTTGTTTATATGTTATTCCTTGTCACGCTCATTCAAAACCCTCTTAACTATGAATTCGCCCTTGCAACAACATTACAAGGCCTTTTATTTGATTTATCTAAAACCTGAACTCAAACCCTTCGGTAGTATGATATCTTGGCTTATAAATGAAGATTAGACTACCTGACCATAGTCTTACAATACTATAACAATAGTTCGAACCCTTTGAACAAAGACGAAAGCGCTTATAACATTTACAACTATTGAAATGGGTAATTCACTCAATGCTAACTTATACTCGAGCCCACCATAAATATTCAACTTTCACTTCTTAAACAAACAATTTTCAATGCAAAACCGCTGACCATAACTTAGATTAAACTCCTTGCAACTTTGATTGAGATTGTCATTTGATCTTCCGTCCTCCAGATCGAATGGTTTAGGTAGCTCTCGTGTTTTTTCAAGGGCGGAACTTTAGCGCTCTAGAAAAAACGTGAAATGGGAAGTTTTGTGTTGTCGACGTGGCAATATTTAATAGGATCACGTTTTTTTTGTGAATTCGCCCCCGGACTCAAAAGCGGTGCGAAATGGGTAGTATTGGTTCACAAAACCACTAGTCGGTAACTGAGCAGTGTCAGCCTAAATTTCCACGCGATTTTGGATTATTCCTTCAACTCGCCTTCTCCACTTGGCTTGTGAACGACTCCACTGATAGCGTTTAACCAAACAACAGACAATGCACTCGCTCCGACAGACAGAGGTTTACTACCCTTGAAATAAACAGAGAATCACTGTGATCACGTTCAAACAACGGAACTAACTCTCCGACCCATTTCAGGGTTTCTATACAAAAAAACACATTCAATTAAGCACTAAGAGCATGAGTTCCAAGACAGAGAGAAACAAGGAGGTTTTCGCACAGAAACTGACTTCTTCACTCTTATGCTTAGAATCCCAAGTTCGAAGGAGTGAATCCTTCGGGAAATTACCAATAACACACAGAGATCAAAAAATTCACACTTTTATTAAAAATAGAGGGAAAAAACCTCTCGACTCTGTCTTCTCTGCAAAATCCCCCCTTTACTCTGTATCAGGGGTTACATTTTTATAGATCATTACATGACTCTTCGGTTCCTTCTTGATTACCGTTTTATTCTTAAATAAAATAACAACCTAATTACATTCTATCAACAGAAATCAAACAGAATGACACGAATGAAACTATTCAGCTTCTTCAGTTATTAACTAATCCTATCTACCCTAAGTACAACTGATAGCTAAGGTATTGCCACCTTGGCTTGTACATCCCTTGAACATTTTCGAACTCTTCTAGCCACAACATGTGGACATTTCTCTCACATTGTTGGCTAGTGTCCAATGCCCCTGTGTCACATACCTGCATTATAGTAAAACCAGTAAAAACAAAGGAAATGTATGCCGTTGGAAAAACATAAATAAAATAAAAATATTTATACCTAGAAATCCAAATTAGAAATGAAGAGTTACCTGATAAATTGCAAGAGGTTGAACCTGAGGACCTATGGAAAGAAACGAACAAGAGGAGTAAGGTTTCCACATAACCTCAACAAAAAACACTAAACTATAGAAATAACCAGGGAGAAGTTGAATCACTTACCTATTTTGGCCATGATATGAACAACAATGTCCCAATCGAGAGAAGTCGAGTGAGAAGGAGGCAAAGAACCATAGTTAACCTTGAAAAATGAAATAAGAACTTCATATGAGAACTAGAGGAGGAAAATTAAAAGTAGTAAAAGGATCCTGTCATGAAAACAATGGCATAAATGTCTTGCCCATGAGCACATAAAAGGTGGAAGGTATAAATAAAGTTCTTACTTGTTGAAAAGATATAAATCAAAGAATTCTGTCACCTGGAGGACGAAGAGGGGAGACAAAGTTAAACTACATCCGCAGGCCAAAGACTATGAGCATCCCACCGACGGAGGAACAAAGGAGGGTTGCAGAACTCTCACAGAGGAGCGGAAAAAATGGCATAGGTAGTTAGGGTTCGGGGGTATGGGTAATACCCTAACCCTCTCAAGCCTCATATATATCGTTGATATGCAAGCACGAATGAAGGAGATTGCACCAAGTGTCAAATGACGTAGTGACAGTGGATTCAAACTCATGATGGACAATTGTGTATCGTGGTAGGGTTTTGGGAGATGCGCAAAATCAACACTTTGTACCACGAATTAAATTAAACAATGTACATAAGTGTAATGATATATATTCTGAATCCTGTATGATATTGAAACCATAGTCGATCTAATACACCTTATATTTAGAATTGAAAATTTGAAAAAGAATTACATGTGGAATCCTGAGGTGGATTAAAAAGAAAAATTTACAAATTGAAATAGTAAATGTCAGTACTTATTGAAGTTTAATCAACTGAGTAATAATTTATACAAGCATAGTAATCATAGTTAAAAAAAATTATGATAAGATGTTACAAGTGGTATCAGAGTAACGTTCACACACTGGGACTGAGATGGGCCATTAAATAACAATGAATGTGTGTAAAAATTGTGCACAGAGACAAGAAGAAGGAAGTAACCGAATTCAATGAGGAGGGGGTCGAGGTATCAAGTTACCAAGGTTATAGGGGAAACTCACCCCCAGACTAATCCAGACATGAATTCATAAATGTGGGTGTAGCTGAGTGTGGATCAACATCAACAAACGAGTAGACTACTTGAGGAACAACAATGTCAAACTAGTAGGATGATGGATACGGTGAAAATGAGAGGCTAATCCAAGAAAAAGAGAGGATTCTTAAATGTCTCTCAGATAGGCAGAATCAATGTACAACATAACCAAACCTAGAAAGGGACACCCGAGAGAGGATGAACAATGAAAACAAGCTAATGATAAAGCGAAAGGAAGCCATACCCCGCGAAGTAAAAAAAACAGAACTTACAATGAAGTGGAGTCTGGAAATGTATCAAATCAACAGGAAATGAAAAATTAGAACGTAGAGCTGAAAGGTGAATTCCAGAAGATAAAACCTCCTACATTTGATGGAGAGGCTCAAGAAGTGGCAGAAGCATGGATAATTAACATGAAAAAATATTTTCAAGTTTATGAATATAGTAGCAAACTCAAATATTGTTTGGCTATTTACCAATTGTTGAAAAAATCCACATTATGGGGGGAGGAAGTTAAAAATGTGAGAGGAATTGAGGACCAAAATGTGACTTGGGATGAGTTCAATAACATTTTAAAGATAAGTACCTAATGAAACAATTTTATGATGAAAAATGTCGATAATTTCATGATTTGAGGCTGGGACAACTGTCAATGGATGATTTCATAACAAAATTTACCTCCTTATTGAAGTATGTACTGTATCTAAGAGATGAAAAAGCAAAAGTGAAATGATTCTTGAGTAGCCTACCAGCTCACGTGAAGGAGAGGATCGAATTTGTGAATCCAAAGACTATGGAAGAGTTGATCCTAAAAGCACGAATGTGCAATCAACAGTTCAAGGTAAAAGGAGATAATGGTAGGAGTTGGCCGCCAAAGAAAGGGCACAAAAATACTTCAAATTTTAAAGGTAGCAGACTAGGAAACTATAAAAATGCTGCAAGAAACCCAAAAAATAGACAATATGGAAGAAACCAGCAAAAACCCAAATGGCCAATAGAGGAGTGACTTACTGAAGTATCTAGCAGACCAGACCAAGGGCAGATCTAGAAACCGTTGTTGGAATACTGGGGATGTAGTGAGGCACATTACTATAAGAATTTCCCTCACCGTGGGAGAAGAAAAAATATAACTAATATGCAAGAGGATGTTGAATGAAATATACCAAGAATCAATGCAGCACTAGAGGATCGACAAGCGGATTACCTACTGACCATGATTGAACTAGAAGGTAAATTATACTCCCAAACTGTTTCCATTTTCGTTGATCCTAGTGCCAGTTTAAGTTATATAAATTTCCGAATCATTGAAAAGTGTGACTTGCAAAGCCAGAAATTCAAAAGTCCCTGGCTGGTAGAAATGGCTACTGGAGTAAAGAGAAGAGTTAACGCTAAAGTCTCAAAGCGTTCTTTAGAAATAGGAAATCAACATATAACAATTGAGTTGAATATTTTACCCTTGGGTTCCTGTAATATATTGCTAGGAATGGACTGGTTAGAAGGGCACTGGTCACTGGTAGATTGAAAAGAGAAAATCATCTATTTTAAGGCTGAAGATGGAACTTTCCAGGAGTTATAAGGAATTGAGAAACCACTTCAGTTGCGACATATAAGTACTTCCTAGCTGGGTAAATGTGTTAGGAAATGATGTCAAATTTATGCTATACAAGCGCTAGGATTCGCCAATTCAAAAGATAAGAACCCTATGCTGGAAAATATACCAGTGGTGCAAGAATTTATGGATGTTTTTCCGAAAAGCATACCGAGACTACCTCCAAGGCGAGTTATCGATTTCACCATCGAATTAATTCCTGGGACAACACCAGTGTCACATGCACCATATAGAATGAGTGTACCTGAGTTGATCGAGATAAAAATGCAGCTACATGAATTCTTAGGTAAGGGGTACATTTGTCCTAGTGTGTCTCCCTTTGGGGCACCAGTGTTGTTCGTAAAGAAGAAAGATGTTACGATGCGAATGTGTATGGATTACAGGCATCTTAACAAATTTAATGTTAAGATCAAATATACGCTGCCACAGATAGATGACCTTTTTTATTAGGTCAAAAGGGAACTATATTTTCAAAGATAGATCTAAGATTTAGATATCACCAGATTTGGATAAAAGATGAGGATATATATATATATATATATATATATATATATATATATATATATATATATAAGATCAACTTTCGTACCCATTATGGGAATTATGAGTTCATGGTTTTACCATTTTGATTAACCAATGCAGCAAAAAATTTTATGAGCTTTATGCATGGCATCTTTCATCCGTTTTTGGATAAATTTGCTCTCATTTTTATTGATGATATATTAATTTACTCAAAAAATATGGAAGAGAAGAAGGAACACTTACAGATAGTACTAAATATTCTGAGGGATCATTAATTATATGGAAAATTTAGTAAGTGTAACTTTTATAAATAATAGATTCAATATTTAGCCCATGTAATTTCTATTGAAGGCATATTAGTAGATCCAAAAAAAATAAAGACTATTATGGAATGGAGGGTACCCAAAAACATAGTAGACATACGTTATTACATGGGATTGGCTAGCTACTATCAGTGATTTATAGAAGGTTTCTCTAAATTTGTTTTTCCTATTACTTATTTGCAATGAAAAGGGCGAATGTTTAAGTGGACTAGCGAGTGCCAAGCTAGTTTTAAACGATTAGAACAACTGTTGACTACAAATCCCGTATTGAAGGTAGTCAATCCAATCAATGAGATTGAGATCTTCACTGATGCTTGCAAAGAAGGGGTGGGAGTGGTATTGTCACAGGATGGAAAGGTTGTTGCGTATGAATCTAGAAAGCTGAAATGACATGAACAATGATATTCCGCTTATGATCTAGAGTTTACTGCAGTAGTGCACACACTCAAAGTGTGGAGGCACTGCCTGTTCGTAAGATGTTTTTTATTGAAAACCGTTCATAGTAGCCTAACTAGATATTTTAAGCAGGCTGACTTGAATGCTCGCCAGGCAAGATGGAACACATTCCTGAGTTAATTTGATTTTGAAATTCAGCACGTTAAAGGTAAGGAAAACCATTTCGCTAATGCCTTGAGTAGAAAATTACATTATGTATATGAACTCTACTTTAACCATGTGGAATTTAAGTTCCAGGAGCTGGTGGAGGAGGCAGCGCAAAAAGATCCTAAATATAATTTTTTATTGTAGCAAACACAAGAAACATAAAATTAGGGGAGACAAACATATTATAAGATCAATAATGAACATCTATTTATTTTTTAAGGAAAGATATATATTCCTAAGCAAATGAGCTTGGAAGAGTTGATATTGGATGAGTATCATCGAAGTTCATACTCTCGACACCCTAGTTACCAAAAAATGGTGACACCAATCAGAAAAGATTATTTCTGGCTCGGAATGCATAAAAATATTGCTGAATACTTGACCAAATGTTTGGAATGTCAACAGTTCAAGATGGAGCATGAAAATCCAGTGGGGTTGTTGTAGCCTATTCCTGTATCGAAGTGGAAATGGGAAGTCATATCGCTTGATTTTATTACATGTTTACCAAGATCGAATAGACATAATGATTCTATAATGGTGATAGTGGATTGGCTGAGCAAAGAAACCCACTTTATTCCAGTACATTCCAACTACAAAACAATAGAAATTGCTGACATCTTTATGAAAGAGGTGTTTAGATTACATGGTATTTCAAAAACAGTCATCTCAGACTCAGATGTGAAGTTCACCTAAACTTTTTGGAAGGCACTATTCACCGACCTAGGCACAAAAATCCCATTTAGCACAGCCTACAATCTGTAAACAGATGGGTAGACCAACCGAGTGAATCAAATATTAGAATATATGTTATGTATATATGTGAGGCAGTAACCCAGGAAATCAGAAGGTTACTTGCATTTTGTAGAATTTTATTATAATAATGGGTACCAGGAATCTCTCAAGATGAGTACCTTCGAGGTATTATATAGGAGACAATGTCCAACACCCATCTATTGGAGCAGCCCAGAAACCAAACTAATTCTTGGGCCATAAATGTTGGCTAAGATGGAGCACAAAGTAAAGAAGATCTGACATAATCTGAAAGCTGTTAGGACATGCATAAGGTTTATGTGGATCGAAGAAGGTCATATCGAGAATTTGAAGTAGGTGATCATGTGTATGTAAAAATTAGACCCAGAAACAACACCTTATGATGGCCTGCCTGTGCCAAGTTGGCTCCCCAGTTCTGTGGACCTTTCTGAATTTTGAAAAGAGTGGGATTGGTGGCCTATCGACTAGCTTTACTTGGTCACATACGGGTGCATAATGTGTTTCACGTAGCTATAATGAAACGATATGTGCATGATCCAAAGCATGTGATAAACTGGAAAAACACACAGGTAGGTTAAATTGGATACTAATATATCATAAGAGACATAGATGTTCAAATAAATAACTGAGGACCTTTGCTGGTTGCAGGTCAAACCGGACGGTGAATTTCTGGTAGAGCCTCAATGTATCCTCGAGCAGAGAGAAATAACACTCCAGAGGCGAGCCATCACCCAAGTTAAAGTGCAGTGGAAGCACTTTAGCCCCGAAGAGGCTAATTGGGAACTTGATGAAGGCTTTGTGTAAGAGGCTTATCCATAATTATTATTGGGATGCAGTAAAACACCGAGGAGAGTGTTTACCTCTAGTGGGGGAAGATGTAAGAACTTGTTTAATTTACTTGTGTTATTATTATTTTTTTTAAATGTACATTTGACTTTATGAGAAAACAAATATTCACAAGTTTGTTAATTAGTCTTTGAACAAGATTTATTTATCTTTAATAAAGAAATTACTTTATAGTTTTGTTTCCATAACTAATGGATAAATTTTTCCAAGACCCCAAAGTAGTTAGACTCAAGAAGTTATTGACAATTACCTTCCCCTCTGAGGATAAAATGGAAATCCCAGTGAGGAGAAGGGGGTTTGTGAATGGGGAGGTTGACATATGAATGTTTGTATGTTGAGAGTGGTCCAGAGCTGGTCTAAACTAGTGGAAATCTACAAACAATACTGGAGAAGAGGTTGGACAAAGGTCTTGAGGTCATCCTCCAGAAAAGAAATAAATTGCTAAATGGGTCTACTCTGGTGAGGAACACGGGGGGAGCTAAGGACATAATTTCCTCTGTCAAGGTTGGGAGGACACCCTTAGTTTTGGTAAACAATGATAAGTATTTAAATCTCAAATTAGTCAAGGAAGAAAGAGAGCCATGCAAAATATTTGCACCGAGTTATTTATATGCATCATTTTCAGAATTGTAAGTTACAGTAAATGTGAATTCATTCTAAACTATAAGTTGATATATACAATAAGAAAAATAATTGTCAATACATCAATTTTGTGAATATATTACATGTTGTGATCAAAATATGTAAATGCATTGACAGTGAGTCTATATTAAACATATTGGTGAATGTAAACTCCTTAAAACTAGTAGGCTCTTAACATTAGTTGAATCTTGTGAAGTCTAAATTGCTAAGATTTATGTACGGGATCGAAGCCCAAAGGAAACCTGGAAAATAGGAGTGGACAGATAAATTTGAAGTCAACTGAGTCAATAATTTGAAGAGGCAGACTCACTCTTATAAATATAGAAATAGAGGAGTCGGATAGACTACGTCGACAAAGGAAATTAAATATCATATGAACCGAAACAAGAATCGTCCCTCGACCTAAATATATTATAAATTGGGAAAAGAAAACTATAAGGTTTGATTTGCTAGATTAGAAAGGAATAGAAATATTATAAGTAAAGGTATATATTTCAAGAGAACAAGAAAATTTAACCTGGAGTTGGAGCGAATGCTCTGCATATAAAAACAACATATATTTATATATATTAATAGTGAAAGAATTACAAAAATATGGAATTAGCTTCGCTCATTAGATAAGAGAAATTAAATATCAAAACCCTTACAGGGTAACGAACAGACCCATATCAATTGGAAATCAACACTATAGCTAAAAACTAGATAGGGCTTGGTACAAACATTAATACAATTAAAATTTATCGGTACCGAGACCGCAAAGAAACCATGAGGATATTCCTAACAAAATATAGATAAGAGCTATGTTCTTTAAATAGGAGGAAACAAACAGGCATGTGTTCCATGATTCGAATATACACATTTCGGTATCAAATAAAACAAGCGGCCGTAGTTTGTGCAAGTTTTTTTTTTGAAAAGAAAATTTAGACAAGGATCAACATTGCGAGGGATGAGACCCATTAAACACAAGAATTGAACCAGAATGTGAGAAATAATTGCACAGTGGGTAGTCCGAGTAAGGACTCATTAAACATTAAGTTATGGAAATAAATAACCTTCTAGAAGTTCTAGTGGTACCTAGAAGGGCACAACCCATGTCAGAAGCCGAGAGAGAGAGCTTTCGAGATTGCAGTGGTATGTTTTCACGGAAGGGAGCTGATACATACTTACATTACTATAAAACTAGTAAAAACAAAGGAAATGTATGCTGTGGGAAAACCCTAAAGAAAATAAAAATATTTATACTCAGAAAGATAAATTAAAAATGAAGAGTTACTTGATAAATTGCAAGAGGTCGAACTTGAGGACCTGTGGCAAGAAATGAACAAGAGGAGTAAGGTTTCCACATACCCTCAACAACAAACACTAAACCAGAGAAATAACCACAGAGAAGTTGAATCACTTACCAGTTCCGGCCATGATATGAAAAATGGTGGCCAAATTGAGAGAAGTGGAGTGAGCAGGAGGCAAAGGACCAAATTTAACCTTGCAAAACAAACGAAGAACTCCATCTGAGAACCATATGAGGAAAACTAGAAGTAGTAGAAGGATCCTGTCATGCAAATAATGGCATAAATGTCTTGACCATGAGCACAGAAATGCGGAAGGTAGAAATTAAGTTCTTACCTATTGAAAAGATAGAAATCGAAGCATTCTGTCACCTCGGGGATGAAGATGGGAGACAGAGTTAAACTACATCCGTAGGCCAAATACTATGAGCATCCCACCAATGAAGGAACAAAGGAGGTTTGTTGAGCTATTGCAGAGGAGGAGAACCACAAATGGCAGAGGTAGTTAGGGTTGGGGGGTATGGGTAATATCCTAACCCTCTCAAGCCTCATCCATGTCATTGATCCACAAGCACGAACATAGGAGATTGCATCAATTGTGAAATGACGTGGTGACAATAGATTCAAATTCATGATGGACAATTGTGTATTGTGACAGGGTTTCAGGAGAGATGCACAATCAACATTTTATACCCCGAATTAAATTGAAAAATGTACATAAGTGTAATTATATATGTGCCGAATCTTGTATGATATTGAAACCATAGTTGATCTATACCTTATATTTAGCATTGAAAATTTGAAAAAGATTTACATGCAAATTCCTGAGGTGGATTACAAAGTAAATTTTACAAATTGAAATAGTAAATGTTAGTACTTATAGATGTTTAATCAACTGTGTAATAATGTATACAAGCATAGTAATCATAGTTAAAAAAAATTATGATAAGATGTTACAGAGTGTTTTTCATCGTCAACCCTTCTCTAGCCCTAGATCCAATTCTCTTAGACCCTCAAGGTTCATTTGTTTCAAAGCCACAAAACAAAAGACTTTTTCAAAGGGCCATAGTCTAATGAATTTGCAGATCACAGCTTGATCAACATTTACCACTTCATATTTCAGATCTTGTACCACTTTTGTTCGACAATGCCCTAGATTTCTAGTTTTCGAAGTTGCACGTAGTGGATGTTTCATTGCGAATCTAGAATCTCCACTTAGCCCATTTACATTATGAAAATGACGTTAAAAAGGAGGAGATTGAAGGGAAATAATAGTAGATTCAGAATCATTATGAAGTCCCCTAACAATATGGCTAAATGAAGTAGCAAAGTCCCCTCTAGTTAAGATGAGTGTGGGTTGCTATGTAAAAGAAACCCTAAAATTTATAACATTTAAAAATTAACTAATTAAAAATTATTGACATTATTAAGTAATTTATTTTTTATAATCTAAGCTTATGCGATCCATCATATAAATTATAAAATCTTTTTTCGGTAATAATCACATGCACTAGAACATTGTCTATTTTTCTTAACTAAAATGTCCAATTAATTATAATAATATTATTTAAGTAGTAATATAACAATTTTAATATTCACATTTATAATATTAGTATTAGTTAAATGTTATGGTAATATTTTTAATATTATTACAATTATTGATAGTGTTGTTATCCTTAAATAGAAGCTATAGTTAATTAATGGTGTATAGTTATTAAAGATTAATTAAGTCAAATTTATTAATATAATTATAATTTATTATTAATAAATATTTTTAACTTTTTAATAAAGTGATTTAATAATAATTAGTTATTTAAAAAATTAATTAATTATTATTAGTATTACTAATTAGTTTAACAACATTCTTTTTTAAAATTTGGTATTGGTGAGATTACATCATTATCATATTTAAAAATAACATATCAATAAAATGTAGTATTGAATATCTGACTTTACATGTAAAAGTACCCTAACAATACACAAAATCTACTATATAAACATTAATTTAACATTATCAATAAAATGTTTAATTAATTATTATGTACTATAATATTATTATTAAAAGTTAATATTAAAAATGACTATAATTTTTTTTTTAACCATATAATAATTTTAAATTAAATATTTTATTATGAAAAATCATTTCCAAAATAAAAAATAATATTAAATTATTCCAAATCTAAAATTTAGTTTTATAAAAATAAAAATAAAAAAATTCATATATAATTTATGACAAGAATGTAAGTACTCTGTGTGTGTGTCAATGACAGGTGTCCGCCTCTCTTTTTTCGAGCAAAACACGAAGAGTGATCATGATGTAACGTCCCTACATCAGCAACAGACCCATCTAACGAATGCTACAAGACCTTGTGTCTCTGTTACGGAAAAGCTGCAGGACTAGCCTTGTAGATTATTCCGACAATGGACAACATCTCAGAGAAATTGAGGTTTTGGAACATTGCACTGACACGAAAAGCTTGAGCATCTTTATATAAGGGTCTGCGATAGCTTGACAATTGTTCCGACTAAGGTCTAACAGCTGACTGCATTAGAGAAGCAAACAGATGCACGAACATGGAATGGAAACTCAGTGCAGTGAGAGGGACTGTGAGGACGACTCAATCACGAACGCCCATCCTGCATGAATGGCTCTATTCGTCCATGAAATCAAACAACAAGAATACAAAGTAAAGAGTAAAGTAAATAGGAGAAACGGTACCATAAGGTTATAAGGTTTTGGTGAGTATTGATGTCAAAAAAAATGTAATTGCAAAGTAGAAATGATCAAAGTCAAAGTAGCTGTGTATTGATAATTAGATTAAATAAAGGAGTTGTCTATCTAGCCAGAGGAATTGCTTGGACAGTCAAAATTGGTTGGAATCCGGGTAATTTTTTTTAAGAAATATTTCAATAAGAATGTTTGAATCATGTTTTTGATGGTGAAAATGGATTCAGCACCATCGAAAACCTCTAGAGTACCCAAAATATTGAAATTTAATAGCTATAACCTAGATTTACAAAAGTCACTACCGGATTTTCTTGAAATCTTACCTGAATTTCAATGATTTTCAGGCAAAAAAGCAGTCTACCTAAACTATTGCTTAAATAAAGAGCATCTTTCACTTGAGTGACTTTCAGATTCCAGGATATTCTGCAATCAACATGAAGAATCTGGTTTGTTTTAGAATTTTAACTATCTCCTTTAAAAATTTTAAATTAATTTGGAGTCTTTTTCCTACAATCATTAATTTCATTTTAAAATTTAAATCTAAATTTTTTCTAGCAAAGATTTATTGCAAAGATTTGTAGTTTACACAATCCAACTATCCAAGTAAAATTTCAAGGCATTGTATGCATTAAAAAATGCAATTTTAAAAACGAAAAATTACACATGTTATATGCATATATAAAATCAATATAGATCCATTTTGAAGAGGATTAAATCTCTTGAGGTGCATACTTTAAATTTCTCATCATGTAATACAATGTCTATTTTTTAAAAATATATTAATTTAATTTATTGAGTGGATGAAGATATGTTTTTTTTTTTTTTTTTAATTGAGAGTCTATATTGATTCTCAAGGGAATATGCTCAACACATGCTTAGTCTTAATGTTTATCAACCAATGTAGTGTATTACAAATTTTGTTAAGTTGCATTGACTTTTAATAAATTTAAAAAATTAGATTCATGCCAAGTGGCTGTAGACCCACCAATTTCCTAGGGATTTGAGATTATTCCAATTCTAATAATTTCCTCCATGATAAATTCCTCACTAATATTTATAACATCCATTTATATATAAGGAAATTTTATATAGTAAAATGATCCATTACTTTTAATAAATTCTAAAAATTATATTGGTGCCACGTGGCTCCCCACCCACCAATTTTCTAGGGATTTGAGATCATTCCAATTCTAATAAGTTCTTCCACAATAAATTCCTCATTATTATTTATAACATTCATTTATCTATAAGAAAATTTTATGTACTAAAATGGTCCATTTTCCAATAATATGTGTATTTTTTTTTCTTAAGTTAAAATTGACCCGTGTCAAAACAATAGAGAGACAAATGCCAAATAAAAATGAAAAAAACATAAACAGCGTCTAGGGTGACCAATTTTGAAAAGAAACACTTTCTATGTAATTATTAATAATTTTGAAAATATTGTACATCTTAACATTCTCTATATATATACACATTAAATTATTTTTGTTATTAATATTTATATGCTTTAATTATTTTATTATTATTATTTTTATTTTTATTGATATTAATTTTTTGTTGGACAAACCTACATATTGAGATATTTAATTTATAACTCATACTAAAAATGAAGTTGTAACATCTCTCATAATGTTTTTTTTCCCTTAAGTAAAATAGAAGCTAAAACGACAAGTGTTATGTGAGGATTATATTCCATCTTGACTCCTTAAGGTTAATTATTATACATAAAGTTGTTATAAGAGTAATTTTACAAACCTTTATAGTCTAATCGCGAAGATGATTCTGGTCTTCAATGGCACACACCATCTTTAACAGATATGGGTCTGGAGGAATATTAATACCTGATTTTCAATCTACCTATATTGTGGGTATTTCAATTTTGAAATCTTATTTGTGGGCGCTTATTACATAGACTTGAAACTACACTTTCATGATTTGAATGCCCGAAAAACTATGTTAATGCAATGAAAACTGATTTCGAGCCTTTTTGCTGTCGAGCTGTGTAGCATTCGCCACTTGAAAAGACTAATTTATCTTGGTATCGGTGGAACCCTAAAATCTCCAATCCATTTTTTTCAAAGAATCCAAGGGTGAATATGGTTGGTGCAACCACCTCCCCTCTTTCGTAAGACCTGGGATCAGATGCCTCCGGCTATTTGAGTGTTTTGTTACAAGAGTTGGAAAGTATTCAAATATCCTGTCTTTTTTCATTGCTAGACTTACAATTGTAGAATTGTAGCAGGTATTATAACATTACTATCACTATTAGATTCTTGGAGTCCTAAAAAATCATTTTTCCAAGGAATTTTTACAACTAAGAGTTATAGATTTCTCTTTGGCATAAAATGTTCTTGAATTCTTTTTTGGGGTTTGGAGACCCTTCTTATTAGCAACTTCTCCGTCCGACAATATTACAGGTACCTAATTTTTCTATCCTAGCCTTCATTATATGTTGTTTCAGGTTTTGGGTAAATTTTCCAAGGTTTCACTGACTAATCTTCTACCCTTTGTGTAATACACACCAATAACCTCGCATGGAAATGCAAGGAGTTAAATTTTTTTTATACAAGTTACCTACGGGTAACTATCCAAATCACTATTAAATATTCCTTACTAATCATTAGATAGAATGTTCACGAGTTCACAGTGTAACCTTCATATAAGTATAATGAGTTTCTTAGCCATTACCAATCTCTATTGTAGTACATTAACATTGAAATGTATGATGTAACCTTGCATTCATTTCATTATTCATGTAGTCATCACATACTTGACATTATAAACATCACAACAAGAAAGGAATCAACATCATCAATTTAACACAATAATCAATCACATCATTGAACACCAATATACCCTGGAAACCTATTGGGGTGAAAACCAGCAAACGTTTAATTTTATTATTAAATGCTCGTGAGGATGTTCACCCCTCACTCAATGGATTTTAAGGGAGACCATACCTTAACCATTGTTATAAATATTACAAGGAAATCTACAAATATCTAGCTTAAATCCATTACAATAATTATGATAGTTCATTTACCCACAAATCTTCATATCTTCATATCTTGGTGGCATGGATGCACCTACAATGGACCATCGTACATTGGACCATCCTGCAACTCGCACTCATCTGCATGAGCCATTAATCATTTACTTGACACCATGTCAAGCATAATATTTCCTTTGTACAAGTTAACATCATTTCCTGCTAATGTTGTCTTCAACATACATTGATGTCAAGATTAAAGTATTAATCAACATAATCACAATCTATGCTTTTCGATGCTTCTCCATATACTCATGTAGAGTAATGACATGCAAGCATAATATTACGACATTCTTCCTTTAACAACACTACACATGTGCTAGCTATAAGCATGGAACCATCAAAGGATGTCTATAAAATATTAACTAATATTTCCTTCGCACAAACACACATTCTTGCAAGGAAAATCGCTACAACTGTAATATATCAGTTACAATCTTCGTACATGTGAATTACATAAAGTTAATCATTATAATTAACCCTTAATATATTAATTTTGGTGCATGTAAAGAAAGCCAATGTATATAGTTTCCAAAAGAGTCTTTCGAAAGGAATGCTTAACACAACAGAGTATCCAAACAACTTTTTACAGTAAAGCATAAAAATACATGTCTTCATTTCAAATATTATACCAACGTTACCCATATATATATTCCAAGGAAACTAACACATTAATATGGGTTTTATTCATGTAATTCATTTCTTTTCCAAAGAATATTTCCCTATGTAGGCTAACTAAACATGCTATTATTTCCCACATACAAATCT
Source organism: Pinus albicaulis (assembly GCA_034641835.2). NCBI lineage: Eukaryota > Viridiplantae > Streptophyta > Pinopsida > Pinales > Pinaceae > Pinus > Pinus albicaulis. The sequence continues at coordinate 429,298,431 of CM076569.1, forward strand.
ATATTATTTCCAATGAAAGATAATACAAATTTTGCATACATATACATGATCTTGTTTCGAAAGAAACTAACATAATAATTATGATAGCATAAAGTAATCACATACTCAATATATCTTCTATCCATGCAAAGAACCTTGTTTCTCTATGATTCTACATGGAAGTTGCTCATGCTTGGCTTCGAAGAATTTACCATAGATAGCCTCTTTTATGCATAAAAACTAGTCAACACTAACAATGTTAACTTAACCTTTAATACACCTAAATCAAGAAGTTGACATAATTCATCTAGCCATTTAATCTTTTCAAGAGGTTATTCTTTTCAAGTAAGAACAACATATATAAAACAACAGAATCTTTTCCAAAAAAAAGATTATGGGAAACTAACATGGGGTCTTCATGACTTCTTTTCCAAGAAAAACTCATTAAATTATCTCCCAACTCATGAAATATCTTCAAGCATTACCCTCTTTAATCTATATTCATTTTCAAGAAATAACTTGGATTTCCTTATCATTTCATACACATGTATGAAATCCCCTTCTTTTACAAAATGAACAAGCATCTCATTTTTATTACATAAGATGCATATATATAAAGACAAGTAAAATTATTTATATTATCTTTTACTACTGCAGACATCTTTCAAGATACATATAGCAATCTTTGCAAGAAATCATATGGTTTCTTTCCGAAAAAACTAGCAGAGTAATTTTGTCTTTTGCCATTGTATATCTCTAAGAATAATATCTTTATAAAGGATTAACATAATACCAATATTTTCAAGAACTGACATGGATTATGTATTTTACCATTGTATATTACTAAGAACAATATCTTTCTAAAATATTAACATAATAGTGCAATCTTTACTACTTTTCGAAAAACTAGCACAGTCTTTCTATTAACAACTTCTACAACCTTTATGAGATATAACACTTACGAAATATGAAAAAGCTTTCCAAGGAAGTTCACAGTGTTAACTATATCTTTGTGCAGGACAACAACAAAGTCTCATAAAGAAATCATTTTAGATAAAATAGTATAGTCAACGATACCTTTCAATGCTAAAACCAATGAGACTTACCAATCAACTAGTCCATCTCTCATAGCCTGCATCCTCTTATAATTTGTATGGCCCTCGTGAAGATGCATATATCACATAAACATGCCCAACCATGGTATCTCAAGAGAAGTAGGATGGAAAACACTCCAGTATTGCTGAAGTGGAACTTCATTCCTTTTCCAACTGAAACTCCATCTCACGCGCAAGGAAAACAAATGCTTTGAAACTCCCCCACATTGAAAATTTTAGTCACAACAATGTCTGTATGCTCGCTCTTGGGCCCTTTGCTTAAATTGATAAAACTAAGATGTTAACTGAGCAGAATATTCGTCCCATGCAATTAAAATTTGGTTCTTTTTGTATACCAATCAAGAAGAAAGTAAGCAAATTACTATCCAACAAAACTTACTCTTGGTAGTTAGGGTTTCCATGAGATGTTGTTTTTTTCTTGAAAGCACGTAGTAAGATGCTAGAATGTTAATACTTGATTGGGTAACTGTTACACCATTTTTTGGTCATCTAACTCTTCATCATTAGATGGACCCAAGTACACCATGTAAGACCAGTTTTACCCCAAGTAAAACTGCTTTCACTATGTTAATTAGGAAACCCCAAAAGGAATAATTAATTAAACCATAATTTAATTATTATTCCCAGTCATGTTTAACCTAAAAACAAAGAAATTAATGAGATAAACCCATAGTTATCTTATTATTTTCTAGGAATAATTATTTAAATAATATTCCTTGTTAAATATGACCAAATCAACCACCATTAATCAAATAAATCATTATTTATTTGATTATATGTTCATCCCTTACTAGGACTTAACTTTTATTCATGATATAGGATTCTAAACAACCCAAAAGGGGATCATTCCCATTCAAAATAAAACACTTTCATTTCCAAGGAATACCATTAAAAATAAATAAATTAGAATTTCTATACCTACTTACCATTACTTACCAGTTACTATTGAAAGTAATGATAACTTTTACACAAGCACTCTGAGAATGGTTGAACAACCCATCAACACTCCATGGAAAGTAGCCTATAATGTATGACCGAAAAATTCAATCACATTAGTCGTACCATTTCCAATAAAATGAATTACTTTAAACTATTAATCATTCATGCAATTTCAAGTGGTATTTTAGTCATATTACTCTTCCTAGTCTTCACAGAGCACCAACCCTTTATTCATGATAAATCATAAAAATTATAAATCATTACACCGCATGCACATTGTATTAGCTCTCACTAAAGACATCCACACAATGCTTCTAAAAGTACTCAGAGAGCACCTAGCTCTATAATCGTACAAATTCTCAATCAATGCACGAAGTGCATATTGTCCTAGCCCCTGCTAAGACATTCAAAAGATTATTAATACAATAAAAGGAACTTATACATTTTATGATTCCTTTCTGAGTGCTAGGTTCCTTTCCTCTCAATATCTACATAAGATATTTACACAATCATATAAAAAATTCACTTTACTACAACAAATAACTGATTAGCTAACTGTTTTTTCTATGAGAACCACAATGATAAAAAAAAAATTCTCCTCCCAACCCATGGGAATTGGTGTCCACAAACAAATCGAGTAATTTTCACATCTAGACAATTTTTTTGACAAAGACCATACCAGGGCTAGTTTGAAATTCCACTGGAAAACTAGCTCAAAAGTTCCAATGACCACACAAGGGAGTCCCGATATAGGATTATTATTGGAAACATCATGCCTATTCCTACGATGGCGTCCTCTCTATGATAATTTTGGGCCACCTCCTAATAGGCTCTAATAAATAGTGATTTTCACCCATGAACTTCCCTCTTCACCATATTGGCCAACTCTTTTCCCACACGAGATCAACTATCTCCCGGGGAGAGGTGTTGGGTGTGGAGCCTGATTATCTTGTTTACTTTTTATCACAACATTGGACCCATGTACCTTAAATGGGGCGGCAACCCCACCCGTAAATTAATTTCTATCGTGGGGGGTCCAGGGGGGGGGGAAACAGTGACTTTATGGAGCCCTCCCCTGGCGAGGGGTTTCTGGGGTAGCGCCCCCAAAGCTAAAAACAGATGTAAAATTGCCTTGTAAAAGTATATTAATTTCTAGTCAATCTGGGCCGTTCATTAGGAAAATGATCTGATGGTAGAAGTTATGTTTAGTTTAGGGTTTTTTGCCCTAGAAGGCAACCCCTCTCTTTTTATGAGGGTATTGTATTGTGGCTGTCTATTACATGTGTATTCTTTGAGCGGGAAACAAATAGGGAGACTGTGAGAGAGAACAAAGGATATTACAGTGGATCTGCTGTAGGTTTTGTCTCTTCATTTTCTTGGATAATAGAAAGGAAGGACTGGCTGTTCGGGGTGGACGTAGCCCAAACTGGGTGAACCACGTATATCTGTGTCTCTCTGGTTTTATGTGTTTTGTGTGCTTGTATTTTTTGCATATTTTATGTGTTGCATTGCTCCATAATATATAATTTTCTAACAACTGGTATCAGAGCCGAAGGTATATTTGGCTGATAAACTCGCAGGAAAGAAGGGTTCCTGGTTCGAGTGGGAGCAATGGCGGACGATGGTAAGTTTAGGGTCGAGAAATTTAATAGCCAAAACTTCCTTGTGGAAGATACGAGATGGAAGCTTATCGGTGTCGAAATATATGTGCCTACCATTGAGCGGAAAAACAAAGAAGTCGGCGGCCATGACAGATGCGGAATGGAAAATTCTCGATAGAAAGGCACTCGGAACAGTACGGTTGTGCCTTGCGGCGTCAGTCGCCTTCAATATTTCGAAGGAAACAACAACAGAGGGTTTGATGCAGACGTTGGCGAAACTATATGAAAAACCCTCAGCCTCAAACAAGGTATTTCTTATGAAACAACTATTTAATATGAAGATGTCGGAAGGTGGATCTGTTGCAGACCATTTAAATGAATTTAATACAGTTACCAGTCAGTTAAGTTCTGTAGGGGTAAACTTTGATGATGAAGTTAGAGCTCTGTTATTCTTGTGCTCATTGCTAGAGAGTTGGAATGGTTTAGTAATGGCCATTAGTAACTCTGTCTCTGGATCTAGTACTTTAAAGTTTGATGATGTTTTTGGTGCTATCCTTAGCGAGGAAATGCGACGGAAAAGCTCCGGTGAGACATCGGGTAATGCTTTGAGTGTAGAGTCTAGGGGAAGAAGAATGGAAAGAGGAAAGAGCTCGGGATATCGCAGTAAATCAAGGAAAGGTAGATCCAAGTCCAGATCGGGGATAGTGTGCTGGAATTGCGGAAAGAAAGGACACCTAAAGAAAGACTGTAGATATCGGAAGGGAAAAGAAGGAGACACACAACAAGAAAACAATCATGAAGCAAATGTGACAGGTGATGTGTTACAAGATTCTTTGATTCTTTCTTTCGAAAATATTACTGATTCTTGGGTTGTAGATTCAGGGGCTTCATTCCATGCCACACCTGATAAGAAATATTTTCATGACTATGTTCAAGGAGATTTTGGACAAGTTCGTTTGGGTGATGATAAACCCTGTAAATTTTTTGGAATGGGTAAAGTTCTTGTAAAACAACATAATGGAAACCAATGGCTACTAAAGGAGGTAAGGTATGTTCCAGATCTGAAGAAAAATTTGATTTCAACAGGGCAGTTAGGCAGTGAAGGTTGTGTGACAACTTTCACAGATAAAACTTGGAAGGTCACCAAAGGAGCGCTGGTAATAGAAAAAGGTGAAAAGGTTGGTACATTGTATTTATGCAATGGTATTTATAACTCTATTAATGCTTTAACTTCCAAAGGAGCAGATGCAGCATTATGGCATCATAGGCTCGGACACATGAGTGAGAAGGGAATGAAGATTCTTCACTCAAGAAATTTGTTGCCAGGTTTGAAGAATGTTGATTTGGATTTCTGTGAGAATTGCATTTATGGAAAATAGAAGAGAGTTAGATTTCTCAGAGTTGGGAAAGAAAAGAAGAGCGAAAAATTGGAGCTTGTGCATACAGATGTATGGGGACCTGCTCAGGTATCATCTCTCAGTGGCTCTCGTTATTATGTTACTTTTATTAATGATGCAACTAGAAAAACATGGATTTATTGTATTCAGAATAAATCTGATGTATTTGATACTTTCAAGAAATGGAAAGCTTTGGTTGAGATTGAGACAGGAAAGAAGTTGAAGTGTCTCAGATCAGAAAATGAAGGTGAATATTGCAGCAAAGAGTTTGATAGGTACTGTTTAGAACATGGAATTCGTAGAGAGAAGACAGTTCCAAGAACACCATAAGAAAATGGTGTGTCAGAAAGGATGAACAGAACAATCATGGAGCGTGCAAGGTGCATGAGATTGCATGCAGGATTGCCTTTACAATTTTGGGCAGATGCTGTAGATACTGTTGTTTATCTAATAAATAGAGGACCTTCAAGTTCCTTGGATGGTGGTATTCCAGAGGAAGCATGGACAGGTAAAAAGGTAAACTACTCTTTTTTAAAGCCTTTTGGTTGTGAGGCCTTTGTGCATATTAATAAAGAAAATAGAACAAAGCTTGAGGCAAAATCAAAGAAATGTACCTTTATTGGATATGGTGCTAATGATTTTGGTTATCGCTTATATGATTATGAAAATCACAAAATCATTAGGAGCAGAGATGTAATATTCAATGAAAAGGTCTTGTATAAGAATCGGTTGCAGGAAAAGAAACAGGAAAAAGAAAGCAAGGAATACACAGTTCTTGATGAGATAACTGAAAAAGTAAAGGTGCCTGAAAATAATAATAATCAACAACCACAGCAGCAGCAACCACCACAACAGCAACAGGCACCTCAAACACCTAAAAGTGGTGTTAGAAGATCTACCAGGATAAGTAGACCCCCTGAACAATACTCTCCTTCATTATATTATTTATTGTTGACTGATTCTGGTGAACCTGAATGTTATGAAGAAGAAATGCAGGTTGAAAGCAGGAAGAAGTGGGAGCTAGCCATGGAAGAAGAGATGGACTCCTTAATGCATAACCGGACTTGGGACTTAGTCAGGTTGCCTGCAGGTAAAACTACATTGCAGAATAAATGGGTTTACAGGCTGAAGGAAGAAGATGGAGGAAAACATAGGTACAAAGCTAGACTTGTGGTGAAGGGGTTTGCACAGAAGAAAGGTATTGATTTTGATGAAATATTTTCTCTTGTTGTTAAGATGACTTCAATCAGAACTATTTTAAGTCTTGTAGCAGTGGAAGATTTACATCTTGAACAGTTAGATGTAAAGACAACATTTCTCCATGGAGATTTGGAGGAAGAGATATGCATGCAGCAACCAGAAGGATATGAGGTAAAAGGGAAAGAAAAATTGGTGTGCAGGTTAAAGAAGAGCTTGTATGGTTTAAAACAGGCTCCAAGGCAGTGGTATCTAAAATTTGACAAGTTCATGTCTGAACAAGGTTATACTAGATGTCACTCTGATCATTATGTTTATCTAAAAAGGAAAAATGATGGCAGCTATATTATATTGTTATTGTATGTAGATGACATGCTTGTTGCAGGGTCTAACATGCAGGAAATAAATGTGCTCAAAAGAAAATTGGCAAATTCATTTGCAATGAATGATTTGGGAGCTGCAAAACAAATCCTTGGTATGAGGATAACTAGAGACAGGAAAAATCGCAAATTAACACTGTCTCAGAATGAGTACATAGAAAAGGTGTTGAAAAGATTTAATATGCAAAATGCAAAACCAGTTAGTACACCTTTTGCTAGCCATTTCAAACTTAGTAAGGAGATGTGCCCAAAGACCCAAGAAGACATGGATTATATGTCTAAAGTTCCATATGCATCAGCAGTTGGAAGTTTAATGTATGCAATGGTCTGCACAAGGCCTGATATTGCACATGCAGTGGGAGTTGTAAGCAGGTATATGAAAAATCCAGGAAAAGAACATTGGATGGCAGTAAAATGGATTCTCAGATATTTGAGAGGTACCACAAATCAAGAATTATGCTTTGGTGGTTCAAACATTGCTCTACAGGGATATGTTGATGCAAATATGGCAAGTGATAGAGATAACAGGAGGAGCACTACAGGATATGTATTTACTGTAGGTGGAACAACTGTCAGTTGGGTTTCAAAAATCCAAAGTGTTGTTGCACTTTCAACAACAAAAGCAGAGTATGTTGCTGCTACAGAGGCTAGTAAAGAAATGATTTGGTTACAAATTTTTATGGATGAATTGGGTAAGAAGCATGATATGGGCACACTATACAGTGATAGCCAAAGTGCTATTCATCTTGCAAAGAACTCAGCATTTCATTCCAGGAATAAACACATACATCTCAAGTACCATTTCATACGGTCAGTATTGGAAGATGGAGAGTTGAAGCTGGAAAAGATACACACTAGCCAGAATCCTGCAGATATGCTAACAAAAGTTGTAACCGGGGAGAAACTGAGAACATGCTCAGTTTCAATTGGTCTTCAAGGATGACGATGAAGATGAGAAACAGCCAGGTCCAAAGAGGAGTCATTGTCCAGCAAATGAAGCAGCAGTGGAGTTGCTACAATCGGTCTCCAAGTGGGAGATTGTTGGGTGTGGAGCCCGATTATCTTGTTTACTTTGTATCACAGCATTGGACCCATGTACCTTAAAAGGGGTGGCAACGCCGCCCGTAATTAATCGCTACCATGGGGGGTCCAGGGGGGGCAGCAGCGCTTTTTCGGAGCCCCCCCTGGTGGGGGCTTTCGGGGGCGCTGCCCCCGAAGCTAAAAACAAATGTAAAATTGCCTTGTAAAAGTATAGTAATTTCTAGTCAATCTGGGCCGTTCATTAGGAAAATGATCTATTTGTAAGTTATGTTTAGTTTAGGAGTTTTTTTCACTAGAAGGCAACCCCTCACTTTTATGGGGTATTGTATTATGGCTCTATAATGTATATGTATTCTCGGGGCGAGAAAGCAAGAAAGGGAGATTGTCGGGAAGGTGAGATGTCTAGTCTGTTGTAGGTTTTTTCTCTTAATTTTGTTAGGTAATAGAAAGGAAGGATTAGGCATTCGGGGAGGATGTAGCCCAAGCTGGGTGAACCACGTATATACGTGTCTCTGGTTTTATGTGTTTTGTGTGCTTGTATTCTTCGCATATTTTATGGTTTTGCATTGCTGATAATAATTAATTTTCCTACTTGAAATCCAAGTAGGCAGCGCCATCAACCCCTTCGGAGTAGGAAACCACCATCAACACATGGCCTTCCTTCTAGCCTTTCACACTTGTTCACAACTCTCTCGCATGTTAAATTTATCTTTTAGCATTTTTTCCCATAGTAATTTATATAATGAACTATGAACACATTATACATAAAGAAAAAGAAACTTTAAGTACATCATACATCATACTTGGCCCTCCACCTGGGTCCAATGATATCTAGATTAACAGGGAACGTGAATAAAATACATGTGTTATACATTATTATTTCCCAAATAACAAAATCATGCACATTATAACATGATACTTTAACATTTTCTGTTTCAATTCGCATTGCAATGTTTGAGATGTTTTATTTTCACAGGTTTTCTGTTGCCATTAAGCTACCCATGCTTACTATCATTGTTGAGGAGGTAAATCCTCTGCTTAGGACGCGAGGCGATCCCTACTAGCCCGGTCTAGCAACAATCAAACAATGTCATGAGCGGAGTTTCTAATTACGAATGAAAAGCACAGATAGAAGCCTACGTTCTTGGCCCAGGATCGAAGAGCGTCTAGTTCCTCAGCCTCGGCAGATCACAATCCCTCCACAATCTCTGCGGATGAACACCTGCACACAGAAGAAACGAACAGATACAAGCATAGAAACCAGCATACGTAACTAAACGTCAGTCAGAAAGGACATTACTCGCATTAACATGATGGAAAACGGAGTGGAACCATAATCATAATCATCTATTAAATAACCAGCGAAGAGAGATTACAACCAAGTTCTGACGTCGCGGTCTCCTTCGGACGGGTTTCCAGTCGTCCACGTCTCACAAAGCTTGCCAAGGAAAGGGAAAACCTCTCCAGAGTCTCGTGACAATGGTCTCCTTACTTGAGTCAGCCTTAAGGGAAAGAGAGGGTGCTTTACAACACAAAGGCTCTTGGGAATATGGAGATTCGGAGCTTAGGCACTTCAAGACTAGCTTGCCATTGATCTGAGCAAGATTTTATAGATGGGGAAGGAGGAGTTGGGATCCCTATTATTATGGGATTGGCCCTATCAACAAGGAAGGTTCCATGGGAGGTGGCAAAACCACTTCCCTCCATAGAACTCCCGCAGCCAACCTCCCAACTCAAGATAGGTGTTGGTTTGTGAATTTGTTAGAACTCAACTCCCGCCATCCATATTTAAAAAACAACTCCCAAATTGGGTGGCGCGACTACGGCTCTATGACAGAGCGCCAAGTGGCGCGACCCCTTTGCAGTAATTTCTCCATTGGCGCGAGGACTGAACTGCTTGCCCGCGCCAATGCCAAAAGGGTTGTTTTTCATGACTTTTGCGAGATGTCTCAAGGGCAAATGATGCTCATGTTCAGAGGGATGCATTGATGATGATTTCAAGGCATGACAATGTCCACAGGTCACAGAATAGGTCCTCCATTGTCTTGGGATGAGAATGCGTAAGATTAGGTAGGCAATTAACGGTATATGAGATGCCCCCTAAAATATGAGGCCGAGAGGAGAGGTGAAATGCTACGAGAACATGTTCCAGGCGAAAGCCCGCAGGTCGGAAGAGCACAGCGCGAGAAAGATACAATGATATCTCAAGTACATGATGTATAAGTGGTATGGACGCAGCCATCCGAAACAGAGTATGATATAATCCGGATCCAGAGTATGGGCGCAGCCATCCAGCTAAGATCAAATAAATAGACTCAGGTATGGTCGCAGCCATCCAATCAGTGAGTCATGTACATAATGATAATAATCCACAATCGCAGCCTGGATTACAACAGACACAATCCAGGGTCTTGCGCTCCATCTCGACCCAACAGAGTACAAGTTCAAACATGCGAATATGTGAGCTGAAGTCGAACATGCAAGAACATCGTCTGATTACCAGCCAATGATGAAAGCTGTTAACAGACGCGAGAGAAACCACCAATAATGACAATGGTCCTCAAGGTACTAAGGTACAATCTACGGCGTGCGAATAAATGAGTTGACATCGAACACCCGCAGAATCACTCGATCGGAGGTCAATGATGTAAACCTCACGTTGAATGCGATGAACCTGCCATTGAGGCATGCAGGCTCCAATGTACCATAAGGAGTATCTAGACCAACTTCCTGGACAATGAGCTGAAGTCGACAGGAAGTGACCTTGATCGAAGGTGGGCCATAATGTTTCCCACATCATCGACACGAGACAGAGGAACATGATGTTTTGTTGTGAATCGGGATCGTATGAGAATCAGAGGAAGGTTGATATTTGCAGAGGCCGACTTCTCTTGAACACATGAACGGCACGGCAGGTGGACCCAGCGTGTCCAACGGATCGAGGTCATGGCGACGAGGCAGTGAACGGATGAGAGGTCAAAAGAGATTACCCAAACCCATGGAAGCAAAGTGAAGCAGCGAGATGAGATGTCCCCAACCCGACACGAATGCAGACAAGTGCCATGTTCAAGAGCGACATACTGCCGACAACAACGACGATGGTTCCATTTTTCCCCCACCATTTCTGGCGAGTACCCCAATTATTTTTAATAACAAGCTTGAAGGGGATAGCATATGCTTGCGATATAAGTCCGCCCTTCGGGCGAATCCATCCTGGTGCATTTAACGAGTCCCAGGAAGGAGAAACTCGGAGAACGTCATTTCGACTAGATCCAATGTCATCAGGGTTTAACGAGTCTGACAAAGGAAGAACTCGGCGTCTTTTCATATTTAGAGAGTTTGAAAAGACGGCGGAAAAGAAAACTCCACAGGTCCCTTTTCGTAAATAGTTCCCCAGATCCGAAAAGGTAGAAAACAATATCCAGGAAAACCTCCTAGTCGCGATAGGCTAGGGTATTCCTTTTTCGTAATCAATCCATCCCAGCCCGAAAAAGGGTTAAACTTATACTGGGTGGATGTCGATTCGTGTCCATTTTAACGAGATCGAAACGACAAGGGCCTCGACGATCTTTTCACATTTAGAGAGTCAGAAAAGAGCTGAAAGATGACTCCAGAGTGACTTTTTCGTGTATTTACCGAGTCCGAAAAAGTATAAAATACAACTCGTGTCCATCTTTTAAGTCGCAAAAACCTGTTGCTGCACATACCAAGCAAGCGTAAAATCCATTTTCGACATAACATATGCAAACATTTGATAAAAATAACTTTTAAAACTCATTTAATGTCGAAAAAGTTATAAATATGTCTAATTGGTAAAAATAAAATTACTTTTACTATTTACCTTGGTAGAAAACAACAGTGGTCCATTTGGAGCAGAAGCTTCCGTCGACGATTGCGACCAATCCAGGCAACCATTCATCTTCTCGTCCGTCACAGGTAAAAGGCGCTCCCTTGCTCTACATTTCCATTCATTTTTTAATGATTTTCCCTTAAAAATCAGTTTTGCATGGGCATTTTTAAAATTTTAGGGCCGGGCCCATTGGCGCGGGTATCGGGCACGGACCCGCGCCAATGAGCTCTTTTTACTAAAGGGCTCGCGCCACATGGCGCGACTGTTAGCAAAACAGCCGCGCCAGCGGCCGAACCTAAATTTCCGCCCAAAATTTCGACATTTAAATCAAATTCCTTGAAATTTGAAGCTCACCAAAGATCTAATCAGGGTTTTTTGACCATGTGAATGCAGATAATCACTCAAAATGGCAATCGAATGGAAGGAACGAGAGCACGGAGACGAGGATGAACAGGCCATGCAAAGCCAAGCTTGCATGAACGCACTTAGAAACTGTGGATTGAAGAAGTTCTTCCTCACGCCATGTTTACGAGCTCAGCCCGAGCTCCTCCAATATCTAATCAGCATCTGGGATGAAAATGAACAAGTGTTCAGGCTACGAGACCAGGTGTTAGAATTGGAGGTCACTGATGTTTATTTCATTACCGGATTGTCCCGCAGAGGTCCAATCCCTGTACTGACTGGAAGCAGACCATCCGCGGAAAAGATGGAACAAGTAATGGCACGGGTGTGCTGAGGGGCACAAACAGGATCAGGAAGCAAGAAGGTGGATATCTCCACCATCCCTGACCTAGCACTGAGAGTAGTTCTCCATACCATTACGCGGGCTGCTGGGTCGCAGGCTCCGCACGAGGCCACGAAGACTCAACTCCTGCTGGCCTCAGAATGCATGGGTCCCTTACTGTTCAACTGGGCAGAAGCAGTAACCATCAACATGAAAAGGCAGCTCACAAGGTGCAAACAGGGGAAACTGAAACAGTTCGGTTATGGTTCCATCTTGGTATCGTTCATTCTAGAACGCATACCAATCTTCCAGGGCCAAGGGGCCGCAGTGGCGAGTCCGATACCACGAGAGCCACGAATGGCTCGCTGGGCAGCACTGATGCCCAGATCTGGAGGTGGCCAACAGATGTCTTGGAGGCCAGAGTTCTTTAGGTGGCTACGGCGCCAACTGATCGTCGTGGAAGATTGGCCCTATTCGGGAACTGACTTTACCGGGGACCCAGATCTCCCACTACCAGAAGGAGACGACTGGGACGAGGAGCTGGGTAAGACCTCATTATTTTTGATTTTATATTTATATGTTTTTTTTGTTAATACACATTCGCCTTGACACAATTATATATGCATGCAGATGTAGGACCTGAGAGACCAGCCGGGATGTCTCCCATCTCCCGGAGGACACAACTCGCCCCTGAGATCCAGGGGGAAGGCACCGGAGGAGAGGAACTGATCCAGAACCTCGAGGGGATTGCCCATGGGATCCCAGACTATGCCCGGCTATCAGACGTACCGATGGCATACCAGCGCCACACGGTGGGAGTTCCGAATCAGATCCACCGAATCCTGAGGCGCCTAGTGCGTGCAGTGACGTGCTACCATGAGCACCATGCGGATTAGTCCTTAGGATTTATGCCACACCTATTTTTGAGAGACATAGTGTCTCAGGATGTATTAAGACAATTATGTATATTTTTGAGTTTTATGTGACACACTCTATGTAAACATTTCGATATCTATATATATACATATCTATTTCTGGATGAGTCTTTCTTTACATGTGATGATGATTATAAATTGCGCAAATGTCTGTCTAATACCAAATTTGCTACTGCATCTGTTAATGTATTCAAATGCCTGGGCATATGATGATATGTAATGTAGTCAAAATTCCTTTCCAGTAATCGAATACGCAAATACAGACGTAAAATGGACGGGTTTCTTACCGAATAGTGTCCGTTCAGCTGTAACACTACAAGTTGTGAATCTAGGTACACGAGCAATTCACGGATACCAAGTTTTACTGCCTCGGTTAATAATTCCAACACGGCGCTATATTCCGCGATGTTGTTTGTGGTACATCCTAAACACACACCTTGCAGGTCAATCAACTCACCAGCAGGATCGTAGATTACCCAGGCTGCGGAAGACAGATTCCTGGTACTGCGGGAGGCACCATCCGCGAAACCAACAAATGGATGAATAGACATATGCACAACCAGGAAGACCCGATCAGCAGAAAGATGTTTACAAAGCACACCACACTATGCACACAAATGACAATCACACACCTATGTACACACACCACACCAAGAAATCACTTTAGGCGTAGTACTTTTTAAGGTACAGCCCATTCCTGGGCTGCGCCAATGGAACTCCTTCGTAATCTATAAGCTCGTAGGCCCCATTTTTCAAAACGCGTTTTACTATATAGGGACCGTGCCACATAGGCTGGAGTTTACCGGCTCCAAGCTTATCATGTGCCTGATCGTACAAGAGGACGAGATCTCCTTCGATGAAAGAACGGGGAGAAACAGTTTGATCAAAATGAGATTTGACCCTCTTCTTTTGTGCTTCGATAATCAAAGCAGCTAGTCGACGGGTTTCATCCAATCGTTCGAGATGCAGAAGACGTTCTTCCTCAGAGGAGGTATCCGGTAAGAGCTCCACAACTAATTTAAGCGAAGGAATTTCACATTCAACCGGCATAGTAGCTTCCAGACCGTACACCAATTGGAAAGGTGTGAACCCGGTTGCACTCTTAGCAGATGTTCGGTATGCCCAGAGAGCTGAGAACAGTTGGAGATGCCAATTGGATTTATGAATCCCAACCGTTCGCTGAAGCATGGTGACCAAAACCTTGTTCTCCGCTTCAACCTGACCATTCGCTTGAGGGTAGTATGGTGTTGAGCTGTCGTGACGCAAGCCCAACGTTGAAGTCAGCTCCGTCATCATGTAATCACGGAAATGAGTACCATGATCAGTGACGATGGCTTGAGGAACCCCGAATCGTGCAATAACATGGTTGAATATAAATGAAGCAGCCGTTTTCCCGTCAGCAGCTAGTGTAGGCATCGCCTCGGCCCACTTAGTGAAGTAGTCGACGGCAACAATGATATACGCATGCCCCCCGGCCGAGTGAGGGTTACACGTCATAAAATCCACGCCCCATTTCGCAAAAGGGCCGACGGTGATAACGGGATGCAAAGGCAATGGCGGCGCGCGCATCTTGCGCTGAAAAATCTGGCATGGATGGCATTTACGGACTGCAGTGATACAATCCTTGAATATGGAAGGCCAGAAATAACCTGCCCGCAGAATCTTCTGGGCAGTAGCATACCCGGACATGTGTCCGCCACAGGCACCACTGTGGCAGTCATTTAAGACTTTCTCAGCCTCTTCCAAGGTAAGGCATCGTCGGAGCACCGAATCTACTCCAATACGATATAAGGTATCTCCTACGATACGGTAGGGTTGGGACTGGTGCCGAATCCGACGGCGGGCAGTTTTATCCAACTCAGACCGAAATGTCGCGGTCTGAAGATACACTATGATGTCACCATACCAAGGATCACGAGTGTCGATAAGAAACAACGTTTCGTCTGGTATATGATCTTCTGAGTGCGAGGGAACAGAGTCCGTAGGGAGAGAACATATCAGATCCGCGAAGACCAGTGATTTAGTTGACTTGGCAGTGGTGAACTCCAAGTCAAACTCCTGCAGGATGACGATCCATTTGGAGTACTTTCCCCCTAGTAATTGTCTAGAAAGAATATACGTCATAGGGTTGCAGTCTGAAACCACTGTAATCGTACGCAAAAGGATGTAATGGCGAAAGCGTTGTACGGCATGTACTGCTGCTAAGGCCAACTTCTCGACATGTGCATAATGCGTTTCCGGGTCGAGAAGGTTCCGAGATAGGTAATAAACGACATGTTCGTCACCGTTCTCGTCATCCTGCACCAAGACCATGGCGATGGTGCTTAATGCGGCGGCTAGATACAAAGTAAAGTCGCGGTGGTAGTCTGGAGGACGAAGCAACGGAGCATTGACTAGCAATGTCTTTAGCTTCTCAAAGGATTCCTGAGCAATTTCGTTCCAGTGAAAGGGAACATTCTGCTTTAACAAACGAGTGAATCCTTTGGCCACCTCGGCATAATTCGGGATAAAGCGCCTAAGAAAATTCGCTTTCCCTTGTAGACTCTGCAACTGATACAGGGAGGAGGGTGATGGGAGATTTACGATGGCCTCGACCTTTAGAGGGTCAAGGCGAATTCCGTCTTTCGAGACTATAAAGCCTAAAAGACGGCCAGAATCAACGCAGAAGACGCACTTATGAGGGTTGAGCCTGATATTGTAGCGTCTGCAACGAAGGAATATCTGGCGGAGATGCTCAGGATGGTCCTCTCGCTTACCCGAATGGGCTGGCAAGTCGTCTAGATAAGGCTGGACGATATGGCGAATATCATGAAAAGCATAGGACATCGCGCGCTGGAATGTGGCGCCAGCGTTTTTTAAGCCGAACGGGAGTTTTTTGTACGCGAAAGTGCCCCACGGACAGATGAATGTGGTCTTATGTTGATCCTCAGGTGCGATATTGATTTGGTTATAGCCCGAGAAACCGTCCATTAAGGAATAGATCTCACTCCCGACACATTCGTCGATGATCTGGTCGATGAACGGAGTGGGATAATTATCCTTAGGACAGGCGCGATTGATATCGCGATAATCCACACAGACTCGAATTGTACCCTGCTTTTTATCAACAGGGACGATATTGGACACCCATTCTGTAAGGGGAATAGGATAAATAAAACCCGCGTTCAGAAGTTTTTCAACTTCTGCCTTGATGGCGGCGGCTTTCCGAGGATGCATGGGACGTAAGCGTTGGCGCACGGGTTTCGCACCTGGGTAGGTTGGAATCTCGTGCACGAAAATACTCGGATCAATTCCCGGCATTTCCTCGTAAGACCATGCGAAAACATCTCTGAATTCTTTGAAAAGCTCAGTATAGACTTGAATCTCCTTGGGAGAACAAGTCACACCCACATGAATGTTCTCAACAATCCCCGGTTTAACGGAGATGTCGATTGGAACAGTTTGAGTAATGTTACTCAGATTACCCTCCGAAAAGACCTCGTGCATTAAGATCGATGTTTGAAGAGGAGGGGAAGGAACCTGAGTAGCATAACGCTCCAGACAATTAGTCATTGCCCCCAAGCTGGGCATAAACGAGGAGCGATGATGTCCATCGCCCCAGGGCAGCTCCTCAAGAGACATAGTTTCAATGATAGCCTCATCTGAAGGAAAAGTCTCTCTGAGAGGATCAGGTGAATCAGCCTGACCGAGCCAAGGGGATTGTGAGTAGACGTCGAGAGCCATGCTCATCGGAGCATGCTGAGGAGGTGGAGGGTCCGATGCGGCAACAATCTCACAGTAGCTGATCTCTACTGGCGTTAAAGGCATGGATTCTCCAAACTCATATACCTGCTCAGGTGTAGGAATAAGCCTGGGGTCATCAGTCCTGGACAACATGTTGACTTGAGCGGTATTCGGTGGCGGTGCGGGGAATATACCCATGAGAACTGGGTCTTTGAAAAGACCAGGTCCTATGCTGTCTGGGGGATTCAGAATTTGATCCACGTATGGGACGTTGTTCTCAGAGCTAGAGGTGAAAAATGACAACTGATCTACCGTGACAATCTTGCCCTCGTGAGGGAACTTAATGAATCGAAAGACGGTAGACGGCACGCAGAGCATGGCATTGGTCCAGCTGCGGCCAAGAAGTATATTGTAGTTGATTTTAGCGTCAACCACTTCCACTTCCACGTTGACAGTTTTTCCCTGTAATGTGATCGCAAGACTCTCGAGAACTCCCAGGGGTTTAGATTCCCGACCATCAAATGCCTCAAGGGCATTGGGAGATGACGACAAGGCTGGAGAGCCAATGGCCTTCCAGCAGGCGGAGGACATAACGCAAGTAGATGCACCCTCATCTACGACGGCCCTATGAATGTTCAGACCGTTAATCCCGACTTGAATGACCAAAGCGATTTGATGTGGAAGCCGGGGAGTAAAATTCTCCAGATCGAAGGTGAGAAGGCTCGAGTCGGCGGGATCGATACCACCGATGACAAACAGTAAAGCCTTCGTTGTGAAGGACAACTTTGAAGAACCTCAAGTGCAGACATGGCACATGGCGCCTGTGCCAGATCCTCAACGATACTGTAATGTTGAGCGGCACGAGCATTTGGATTGTAAGAGGATCTCCGAAGAACACCCTTGGGAGGTGGCTTCACAACGGGTTCGAGAGTTGGCTTCTCGATTTCCAATGGACCAGAAACAGGTGGGGGAGGCGGCCCTTCCGCAACTGCCTTCCCGGGTGCCTGCTGTTGACTGTTGTAATCCTTCGATCTCGTAGCGATAGTGATAGGTGCATTAGTCTTCATCATGAAAACCTGAGACCCAAACGGTGCAGATGGTGACCCCTGTTCGACCATCTGGGTCTGCTGAGATGGAAATGGCTCTTTTAAAACAGCCGGAGTCCCTTTTGAGCCTTTAAGAAGTTGACTAACCTCGGACCGTCGTGGACAATCCTTAGTGTAATGGTCACCTTCACAGATGAGGCAAGGGAATTTCGGCTTACGTTGTGAGCCATCCTCAGTTCGAGATTTAGATTTCGGTTTTGGGGCATCAGATTTTGATTTGCCTTTGCCCTTCTTCTTCCCCTTGGAGGATTTGTCCGCAGGATTGGCCTGGACGGCATTCACCTCCGCGGTTTTACCAGAATCGGATGAGGCGGGATTAGCAGAGGTATTATTGGAAGAATTAGCCTTCTGCTTCCCATTCGAAGACTTCTTCGAATTTTAAGAAACGGAACCAATGACACCATCCACCGTAGGGGTAGGCGGGGCCTTTGTGGCTCCGGGCCGTGGAGCATCAGGCAGGATGTCATAAAGCATGCCAGATTGCGAATAAACAAGATCCAGGTACTGGGCACGCGCGATAGCTTGTTCCTCCGTCACACACGCTCCCATCGCGATATCCTGAGCGATTTTATTGACAAAGGAGGTGGTGAACCAGTGAGTCAGAATCTGATCAGGTATGTGAAACTTGATCAGTCGACGACGGCGCCGCCACTCATGGATGTGATCCGAGATGTGAGTGGCCAAGTCCTGCTTCAGGGAAGACAGGAGGTGCGTCCCGGCCTCATACCGGACCGGTAACTGGAAATGCGTGAGGAAAGCCATAGCTAATGAGTTGAAATCCTGAAAAATACCACGGGATAGCTCTATGTACCACTTAGCAGCAGCTCCTGTTAAAGTACGCTGGAAAAGACGCAGACGAATCGAATCGTTGGTCCAAGAGTTAGACGAGCACCAGAGGTGATACGTCATCACATGCGCCTGGGGGTCTTCTCCAGCTTTGCCCTCAAACTTGGGACAGTCACCTGGTATCTTGGTGGGAACCGGAGGCCAATATGGATTATGTGCGATCGGATCATTGGTCAACTTCGAGACGTCCGGGAGTTCCAAGGTAGCCAGGAACGGCAATGGAGGGTTAACTACCATGCCAGTCCCAGGATAAGGTCCGGTACCTGTGTTCCACGATGGTTGTGAATATCCCTGCCCCCATGGGTTCTGTCCCTGAGGATTCTGACCGTAGGGGGAATAGTTCGAATAACCAGACTGATTTGGCTGCTGGTAACCATAGTGCGGGGCTTGATAACCAGGGTTCGGGCCCTGATTAGGTGTCTGCCCTGTATAAGCAGCGTTTGGATTTGGCTGCTGAGCGTAGGTAGAACCGGGTGGAGGAGGATGATACTGAGAGCCTCCAGAGTGATTATAGTTCGGTTGAGACTGACCATGAGGATAATAACCACTCTGAGGATGAGTAGGTTGTTGATAAGTGGAACCCTGCGGGGCCTGGTACGTAGGACGCAGCTGTTGATTTGGCTGCGGCATTGAATGAACAGGCTGTTGAGCAGAGTGAACGGAATGAGAGGGCTGCCCTAAATGAACAGGTTGACCCGAGTGAGGGGGCTGGCCTGAATGACCAGGCTGGCCCGGGTGACCAGGCGGCGTTGGTTGCGCAGGCTGACCTGGTTGTAAGTGAGCCCCAGGTTGTGCCGGATGAATCGGCTGGCCCGGAGGCGGAACACCGGGCTGTACCGGATGAGCCGGTTGCCCTGGTGGAGGAACAAGACCAGGTGCTTGCTGGAAACCAGTTTGACCTGAAGCAGAACCATAAGGTGGTCCTGGCTGATACGCAACGTTAGAAACAGCAGGATACTGCGGGTTGTACCGGATGAACCGGTTGCCCTGGTGGAGGAATAGGACCAGGTGCTTGCTGGAAACCAGTTTGACCTGAAGCCGAACCATAGGGTGGTCCTGGCTGATATGCAATGTTAGAAACAGCAGGATACTGCGGTTGCATTGGTAAAGACGGCTGAATTTGCCCCCCAGGATCATAGGCCTGTCCCGGTTGATACCCTAGCTGAGGTTGAGCAGGTTGACCAGCAGGGCTATAATATGGTCCTTTCGGATTGTATAATGGCCCTTGCTGGCCCGCAGGGTAGCCTTGGTTGGGATGTCCCTGTGGGTCATACAAATAGCCAGGTTGGCCCGCAGGTTGGCCCTGAAAGGGTTGTCCCTGCGGGTTGTAAGCCTGGTTGTATGGTAAACCTTGAGCATATAAATAAGCCTCAGGAGCAGGAAGGCGCAAAACCTCCCCATGCTCGTCAAACTGACCTGGGAACATATACACGGGAGTGCCATCCTGTGCATAGTGTGAAAAGAAGGATCGATAAGGATCTTGGGGAACTTGTCCAGCTCCGGCGTTCGGCTGCTGTAAAAACAACCGATACTCCTCCGGAGAGATATTCTCCGGTATAGCAGTAACTAGGTAAATGTCTTTAGGAGTTGGCCCAGCCCTGGTAGCAGATGATGAGACAATAGCAGAAGAGGCAGCCACACAAACAGTGGGCCGAACGGGAACAGAAGTGACGGGCGTCGAAGGGGACACCCCGGGTGTAGTGGCAGCTGGTCTCGACGCGGGAGATGATATCCCCATAGAGGCAGCAGCTGAAATGATCTGACCCAGAGATCTGTATCCCTGTGGTAAAGATGGACTGGCTGACGATGTGGTAGCCAACTCGGAACCGTCTCCCTCAAACAATCTACGAGGGATGCGCTGATAGTCATCAGACCCCGGAATTTCCTCCTCAAACAATCTACGAGGGATGCGCTGGTAGTCATCAGACCCGGGAATTTCCTCACCAGAATCACTCATGGTTGATCCTGCCGTTAAATCACGCAGAAGACGGCGAGGACTAGGAGGAAAAACAGCAGCAATAAACGGTGAACCCAATGTAAGAGAAAGGAAATCAGCTCCTAATCTCAATTCAGACACAGGGTCCGAAAAGGGCCAGTTGAACTCAACTGGTTCTCCAAAGGGTTGCTCGGCGACGACCGGTCCCCCGTCAGGGAACTCGGAAACAACAGGCTGCTGTGGTTCAACAGAAGGCTAAGAAGCCTCTGAAGAATCGTCCGTGTAAGGACTACCAGTAGACGAAACCGAAGGTTCCGCCACCATGGCAAAAGACTAGAAGAAGAGAGCAAACACACACACGGGCTGAAAACGAGTTCAAACAAACTCACAAACCACTGCCTATCTTGAGTTGGGAGGTTTGGCTGCGGGAGTTCTATGGAAGGGAATTGGTTTTGCCACCTCCCATGGAACCTTCCTTGTTGATAGGGCCAATCCCATAATAATAGGGATCCCAACTCCCTCCTTCCCCATCTATATAAGCTTGCTCAAATCCAAGGCAAGCTAGTCTTGAAGTGCTGAAGCTTTGCATCTCCTATTCCCAAGTGCCTTTGTGCTGAAAAGAATCCCTTCTTTCCCTTAAGGCCCATTCAAGCGAGGAGACCATTGTTACGAGACTCTGGAGAGGTTTCCCTTTCCCTTGGCGAGCTTTGCGAGACGTGGACGACCGGAGACCCGCTCAAGGAAGCTGCGACGTCAGAACTTGGTTGTAACTTCTATTCGTTTATTACTTAATAGATGACTATGATTATGGTTCCACTCCATTTTCCATCATGTTAATGCGAGTAATATCTTTTCTGACCGATGTTTAGTTACGTATGCTAGTTCCTACGCTTGTATCTGTTCATTTCTTCTATGTGCAGGTGTTCATCCGCGGAGATCGTGGAAGGATTGTGATCTGCCAGGGCTGAAGGACGGGGACACTTCTTCTCCAGATCATAGTGTTGGAATCCAGGTAGGCTTCTATCCCACGTCTTTCATTCGTAATTAGGAGCTTGCGTCATAGCATTGTTTGTTTGTTGCTAGACCCCTGCTGGGCTAGTAGGGATCGCCTCTGTCCGCAGAGGGGATTTACCTCCTCAAAAAATTGGCGACTCCGCTGGGGAGTGTCCAGTTTTCCTTGTCTCGTTTATGTCGGTTCGCCTTGATCGTTTTCCTTGCTTGATGAACCTTCTGGGTTGGATTCTTTCATTGTTTTAGCTTCTTGGTTTGCTTAGCTTGTGCTGGTCTGCTTCTGGAATAGCTTATTTTTATCTTTTGCTGAAGAACTCGACTGGCGCGGTTTTTAACCTGACAGTCGCGCCACTTGGCACTTGCTGCCTTTGTCTGTCTCGCGCCAATTGGCCTCTGGCGCCAGTTTCAAGCCCACAGTCGCGCCACCCCTGTGAGTTTTTGGAGTTTCTTCATTTTTGAGCTTTCTGGACTTGACCAGTGCTTTTCTTCTTGATTTCCCGACTGTCTGAGTGTGTTGAAGTCTTGTTTGGCTGGAATTCACCTCTGTCCTTGGGTTGTTTGCTTCTATCTACCGATTTCACGTTTTGAGCCCTAGGGCATCTAGTGGCTTAGTGTATCGAGCCCTCCTTGGGAGTTTAGGTGTCTTGATTGTCCTGTCAACTTGTTAATTGGTTCTCCGCACTCTCTTAACAGTCTTTGATTGTTTTGTTGCGCCTTTTGAGTGATTGTTTGTTCCTTCATTCGGAATTCGTTTGCCCTTGCCTTGGACCTAGATCACACGGTCCATCGGAAGCTTTTGAGTCTTTCTTCGATTTGAGAGACTTTGGGTCGATTTAGAGATCTGATTGATTGCATTGTTGAGTGAATTTTGTTTGTTTCGCTCTCTTGGATATCATTTCTCAAATTGTTCCTTTTGTTTTCAGTGCACATTAGCCATTAAACATTGAAAATCAAAAAAAAAAAAATCTCTCTTGTTTTTATTAATTAGTGCAAATTGTGATCTTTTCCATATCGCTAGTGATTAGTGTTTGAATGAAAAGTGTTCAATTGCATTAGTTTCATTAGAGACATTGTTGTTCGTATTCCGTTCATTTCGTTTGCATAAAAGCTCTCAACTCTTATTTAACTAGTTTTCATCGAACGAAATGTTGCACTGTGGCATATAGCTTGCATTTAGGAGTCTTTCGAGACACTACATACGATAGGGCCTAGAAATTGAAACTTAATTGAAGATCAACTGTAAAATTTATTCAATTAACCTAAGGCAACATTGGAACTTAACGAAACATATTTAGAAGGTCTAGGCTAGAGACGTGTTCCGGCGTCGTTAAACCTAGCAGCTGTCGTTCGCCTGTTGGCTTTAGACAGCGCTAGTACAGACTTGCGCTCCCCGTACCGTCGCGTATATAAAGGGAGACCCCTCTAGGTTTTCAATCCTTTATCCACAGGAAGCCGAGTCTGCCGCCCTATACCCGTGATACACCGAACACAACATTCGGGGAGACTACCTACACGTACGGAAAGTCCTTGGTCGATTTCTGTTTCATTATTGAAACCAAGGTGTATATTGCAGTTCACGGATATTTGGTACACCCTTTGTGCCTAGTTTTTCCTGAGCAGTCATTTGGTCTTTTCTGACTCCCTAAACTTGAAAAAACCGTCAAGCGCTTGTCCTTTCACGCTTGTGTCAACTCTGAAAGAGATAGAGTCATCTTTTTATCGTTTCTCGACTCTTAAAATATGAAACGGTAGAATTTCTTATTTTCCAATGTGGTAAAATCAATCTCCCACGATTACACACCTGTTTAGACATTGCTTGTTGACTGTTTGATCGTGTGTCTTAACTCGTTTTCAGCCCGTGTGTGTGTTTGCTCTTTTCTTCTAGTCTTTTGCCACGGTGGCGGAACCTTCGGTTTCGTCTACTGGTAGTCCTTACACGGACGATTCTTCAGAGGCTTCTCAGCCCTCTGTTGAACCACAGCAGCCTGTTGTTTCCGAGTTCCCTGACGGGGGACCGGTCCTCGCCGAGCAACCCTTTGGAGAACCGGTTGAGTTCAACTGGCCCTTTTCGGACCCTGTGTCTGAATTGAGATTAGGAGCTGATTTCCTTTCTCTTACATCGGGTTCACCGTTTGTTGCTGCTGTTTTTCCTCCTAGTCCTCGCCGTCTTCTGCGTGATTTAACGGCAGGATCAACCATGAGTGATTCTGGTGAGGAAATTCCGGGGTCTGATGACTATCAGCGCATCCCTCGTAGATTGGTTGAGGGAGACGATTCTGAGCTGGCTACCACATCGTCAGCTGGTCCTTCTTTGCCGCAGGGATACAGATCTCTGGGTCAGATCATTTCAGCTGCTGCCTCTATGGGGATATCATCTCCTGCGTCGAGACCAGCTGCCACTACACCCGGGGTGTCTCCTTCGACGCCCATCACTTCTGTTCCCGTGCGGCCCACTGTTTGTGTAACTGCCTCTTCTGCTGTTGTCTCAGCTACCAGGGCTGGGCCAACTCCCGAAGATGTTTATCTAGCTACTGCCATACCGGAGAATATCTCTCCGGAGGAGTATCGGTTGTTTTTGCAACAGCCGAACGCCGGGGCTGGACAAATTCCCCAAGATCCTTACCGATCTTTCTTTTCGCACTATGCACAGGACGGCACTCCCGTGTATGGTTTCCCGGGTCAGCTTGATGAGCATGGGGACATTTTGCGCCTTCCTGCTCCTGAGGCTTATCTGTATGCTCAAGGTTTACCGTACAACCAGGCTCACAACCCGCAGGGGCAGCCTTTCCAAGGCCCACCTGCAGGCCAACCTGGCTATCTGTACGACCCACAGGGACAGCCCATCCAAGGCTACTCTGCGGGCCAGCAAGGGCCATTGTACAATCCGCAAGGACCATATTATAGCCCTGCTGGTCAACCTGCTCAGCCTCAGCCGGGGTATCAACCGGGACCGGCCTATGGTCCTAGGGGGCAAATCCAGCCTTCTTTACCGATGCAACTGCAGTATCCCGTTGTCTCTAACGTTGCATATCAGCCAGGACCACCCTATGGTTCTGCTTCAGGTCAAACTGGTTTCCAGCAAGCACCTGGTTCTGTTCCACCACCAGGCCAACCGGGTCATCCGGTACAACCTGGTGTCCCGCCTCCAGGCCAACCGGCTTATTCGGTGCAACCTGGGGCTCATTTACAACCAGGTCAACCTGCGCAACCAGCGCCGCCTGTTTATCTGGGCCAACCTGTTCATTCAGGGCCGCCCCCTCATTCGGGTCAACCTGTTCATTCAGGCCAGCCCTCTCATTCCGTTCACTCTACTCAACAGCCTGTTCATTCAATGCCGCAGCCAAATCAACAGCTGCGCTCTACGTACCAGGCTCCGCAGGGTTCCACTTATCAGCAGTCTACTCATCCTCACAGTGGTTATTATCCTCATGGTCAATCTCAACCGAACTATAACCACTCTGGAGGCTCTCAGTATCCTCCTCCTCCACCCGGTTCTACCTACGCTCAGCAGCCAAATCCAAACGCTGCTTATACAGGGCAAACACCTAATCAGGGCCCGAACCCTGGTTATCAAGCCCCACACAATGGTTACCAGCAACCAAATCAGTCTGGTTATACAAACCATGCCCCCTACGGTCAGAATCCTACGGGACAGAACCCATGGGGGCAGGGATATTCACAACCATCGTGGAGCATGGGTACCGGACCTTATTCTGGGACTGGCATGGGAATTAACCCTCCATTGTCGTTCCTGGCTACCTTGGATCTGCCGGACGTTTCAAAGTTGACCAATGATCCGATTTCTCATAATCCATATTGGCCTCCGGTTCCCACCAAGATACCAGGAGATTGTCCCAAGTTTGAGGGCAAAGCTGGCGAAGATCCCCAGGCACATGTGATGACGTATCACCTCTGGTGTTCGTCTAACTCTTGGACTGACGATTCGATTCGTTTGCGTCTTTTCCAGCGTACGTTAACAGGAGCTGCTGCTAAGTGGTACATAGAGCTATCCCGTGGTATTTTTCAGGATTTCAACTCTTTAGCTATGGCTTTCCTCACGCATTTCCAGTTACCAGTCCGGTATGAGACCGGGACACACCTCCTGTCTTCCCTGAAGCAGGACTCGGCCACTCACATCTCGGATCACATCCATGAGTGGCGGCGTCGTCGTCGACTGATCAAGTTTCACATACCTGATCAGATTTTGACCCACTGGTTCACCACCTCCTTTGTCAATAAAATCGCTCAGGATATTGCGATGGGAGCGTGTGTGACGGAGGAACAAGCTATCGCGCGTGCCTAGTACCTGGATCTTGTTTATTCACAATCTGGCACGCTTTATGACATCCTGCCTGATGCTCCACGGCCTGGAGCCAAAAAGGCCCCGCCTACCCCTTCGGTGGATGGTGTCATTGGTTCCGTCTCTCAAAATTCGAAGAAGTCTTCGAATGGGAAGCAGAAGGCTAATTCTTCCAACAATACCTCTGCTAATCCCGCCTCATCCGATTCTGGTAAAACCGCGGAGGTGAATGCCGTCCAGGCTAATCCTGCGGACAAATCCTCCAAGGGGAAGAAGAAGGGCAAAGGCAAATCAAAATCTGATGCCCCAAAACCAGAATCTAAAACTCGAACCGAGGATGGCTCCCAACGTAAGCCGAAATTCCCTTGCCTCATCTGTGAAGGTGACCATTACACTAAGGATTGTCCACGACGGTCCGAAATTAGTCAACTTCTTAAAGGCTCAAAAGGGACTTCGGTTGTTTTAAAAGAGCCATTTCCATCTCAGCAGACCCAGATGGTCGAACAAGGTTCATCATCTGCACCGTTTGGGTCTCAGGTTTTCATGATGAAAACTAATGCACCTATCACTATTGCCACTAGATCGAAGGATTACAATAGTCAGCAGCAGGCACCTGGGAAGGCAGTTGCGGATGGACCGCCTCTCCCACCTATTTCTGGTCCATTGGAAATCGAGAAGCCGACTCTCGAACCCGTTGTGAAGCCACCTCCCAAGGGTGTTCTTCGGAGATCCTCTTATAATCCAAATGCTCGTGCCGCTCAACATTACAGTATCGTTGAGGATTTGGCACAAGCGCCATCTGCCATGTCGGCACTTGAGGTTCTTCAAAGTTGTCCTTCACAACGGAAGGCTTTATTGTCCGCCATCGGTGGCATCGATCCCGCCGATTCGAGCCTTCTCACCTTTGATCTGGAGAATTTTACTCCCCGACTTCCGCATCAAATCGCTTTGGTCATTCAAGTCAGGATTAACGGTCTGAACGTTCACAGGGCCGTCGTAGATGAGGGTGCATCTACTTGTGTTATGTCCTCCGCTTGCTGGAAGGCCATTGGCTCTCCAGCCTTGTCATCGTCTCCTAATGCCCTTGAGGCATTTGATGGTCGGGAGTCTAAACCCCTGGGAGTTCTTGAGAGTCTTGCGATCACACTACAGGGAAAAACTGTCAACGTGGAAGTAGAAGTGGTTGACGCGAAACTCAACTACAACATACTTCTTGGCCGCAGCTGGACCCATGCCATGCTCTGCGTGCCGTCTACTATCTTTCGATTCATTAAGTTCCCCCATGAGGGCAAGATTGTCACAGTAGATCAGTTGTCATTTTTCACCTCGAGCTCTGAGAACAACGTGCCGTATGTGGATCAAATTCCGAATCCCCCAGACAGCATAGGACCTGGTCTTTTCAAGGACCCTGTTCTCATGGGTATATTCCCCGCACCGCCACCGAATACCGCTCAAGTCAACATGTTGTCCAGGACTGATGACCCCTGGCTGATTCCTACACCTGAGCAGGTATATGAGTTTGGAGAGTCCATGCCTTTAACGCCGGTAGAGATCAGCTACTGTGAGATTGTTGCTGCATCGGACCCTCCACCTCCTCAGCATGCTCCGATGAGCATGGCTCTTGACGTCTACTCACAATTCCCCTGGCTTGGTCAGGCTGATTCGCCTGATCCTCTTAGAGAGACTTTCCCCTCAGATGAGGCTATCATCGAAACTATGTCTCTCGAGGAGCTACCCTGGGGCAATGGACATCATCGTTCCTCGTTTATGCCTAGCTTGGGGGCAATGACTGACTGTCTCGAGCGCTATGCTACTCAGGTTCCTTCCCCTCCTCTTCAAACACCGATCTTGACACACGAGGTCTTTTCGGAGGGTAATCTAAGTAACATTACTCAAACGGTTCCTATCAACATCTCTGTTAAACCAGGGATTGTTGAGAACATTCATGTGGGTGTGACCTGTTCTCCCGAAGAGATTCAGGTCTATACGGAACTTTTCAAAGAATTCAGAGATGTTTTTGCGTGGTCCTACGAGGAAATGCCGGGAATTGATCCTAGTATTGTTGTGCACGAGATTCCAACCTATCCAGGTGCAAAACCCGTGCGCCAACGCTTGCGTCCCATGCATCCTCGGAAAGCCGCCGCTATCAAGGCAGAAGTTGAAAAACTTCTGAACGCGGGGTTTATTTATCCTATCCCCCTTACAGAATGGGTGTCCAATATCGTCCCTGTCGATAAAAAGCAGGGTACCATTCGAGTCTGTGTAGATTATCGCGATATCAATCGCGCCTGTCCTAAGGACAATTATCCCACTCCGTTTATCGATCAGATTATCGACGATTGTGCCGGAAGTGAGATCTACTCCTTAATGGACGGTTTCTCAGGTTACAACCAGATTAACATTGCACCTGAGGATCAACATAAGACCACATTCATCTGTCTGTGGGGCACTTTTGCATATAAAAAACTCCCGTTCGGCTTAAAGAATGCTGGCGCCACGTTTCAACGTGCTATGTCATATGCTTTTCATGATATTCGCCATATTGTCCAGCCTTATCTGGACGACTTGCCTGCCCATTCGGGTAAGCGAGAGGATCATCCGGAGCATCTTCGCCAGATATTTCTTCGCTGCAGACGCTATAATATTAGGCTGAATCCTCATAAGTGCGTCTTCTGCGTCGACTCTGGCCGTCTTTTAGGCTTTATAGTCTCGAAAGACGGAATTCGCCTCGACCCTCTAAAGGTTGAGGCCATTGTAAATCTCCCGTCACCCTCCTCCCTTTATCAGTTGCAGAGTCGGCAGGGGAAAGCGAATTTTCTTAGGCGCTTCATCCCGAATTACGCCGAGGTGGCCAAAGGATTCACTCGTTTGTTAAAGCAGAATGTTCCCTTTCATTGGGACGAAATTGCTCAAGAATCCTTTGAGAAGCTGAAGACATTGCTCGTCAATGCTCCGTTGCTTCGTCCTCCGGACTACCACCGCGACTTTACTTTGTATCTAGCCGCCGCATTAAGCACCATTGCCATGGTCTTGGTGCAGGAGGACGAGAATGGTGATGAACATGTTGTTTATTACCTATCTCGGAACCTTCTCGACCCGGAAACGCGTTATGCACATGTTGAGAAGTTGGCCTTAGCAGCGGTACACGCCGTACAACGCTTTCACCATTACATCCTGTTGCGCACGATAACAGTGGTTTCAGACTGCAACCCCATGACGTATATTCTTTCTAGACAATTGCTGGGGTGCAAGTACTCCAAATGGATCGTCATCCTGCAGGAGTTTGACTTGGAGTTCACTACCGCCAAGTCAACTAAATCACTGGTCTTCGCGGATTTGATATGTTCTCTCCCTACAGACTCTCTTCCTGAACACTCTGAAGATCATATACCGGACGAAACGCTGTTTCTTATAGATACTCGTGATCCTTGGTACGGTGACATCATAGTGTATCTTCAGACTGCGACATTCCGGTCTGAGTTGGATAAAGCTGCACGCCGTCGGATTCGGCACCAGTCCCAACCCTACCGCATAGTAGGAGATACCTTATATCGTATTGGAGTAGATTCGGTGCTCCGACGATGCCTTACCTTGGACGAGGCTGAGAAAGTCTTGAATGACTGCCACAGTGGCGCCTGTGGTGGACACATGTCCGGATATGCGACTGCCCAAAAGATTCTAAGGGCAGGTTACTTCTGGCCTTCTATATTCAAGGATTGTATCACTGCAGTCCGAAAATGCCATCCGTGCCAGATTTTTCAGCGCAAGATGCGCACGCCGCCGTTGCCTTTGCATCCCGTTATTACCGTCGGCCCTTTCGCGAAATGGGGCGTGGATTTTATGACGTGTAACCCTCACTCGGCCGGGGGGCATGCGTATATCATTGTCGCCGTCGACTACTTCACTAAGTGGGCCGAGGCGATGCCTACACTAGCTGCTGACGGGAAAACGGCTGCTTCTTTTTTATTCAACCATGTTATTGCACGATTCGGGGTTCCTCAAGCTATCGTCACTGATCACGGTACTCATTTCCGCGATTACATGATGGCGGAGCTGACAGCTGCGTTGGGCCTGCGTCACGACAGCTCAACGCCATACTACCCTCAAGCGAACGGTCAGGTTGAAGCGGTGAACAAGGTTTTGGTCACTATGCTTCAACGAACAGTTGGGATTCATAAATCCAGTTGGCATCTCCAACTGTTCTCAGCTCTCTGGGCGTACCGAACATCTGCTAAAAGTGCAACCGGATTCACACCATTCCAACTGGTGTACGGTCTGGAAGCTACTTTGCCGGTTGAATGTGAAATTCCTTCGCTCAAATTAGCTGTGGAGCTCTTACCGGATACTTCTCCTGAGGAAGAGCGTCTCCTGTATCTCGAACGGTTGGATGAGACCCGTCGTCTAGCTGCTTTGATCATCGAAGCACAAAAGAAGAGGGTCAAGTCTCATTTTGATCAATCAGTTTCTCCCCGTTCTTTCGTCGAAGGAGACCTAGTCCTCTTCTACGATCAGGCACACGACAAGCTTGGTGCCGGGAAGCTCCAGCCGATGTGGCACGGGCCTTATATAGTTAAACGTGTTTTGAAAAATGGGGCCTACGAGCTTATAGACTACGAAGGAGTTCCATTGGCGCAGCCCAGGAATGGGTTGTACCTTAAGAAATACTATGCCTGAATTGATTTCTTGGTGTGGTGTGTGTACATAGGTGTGTGATTGTCATTTGTGTGCATGGTGTGGTGTGCTTTGTAAACGTCTTTCTGCTGATCGGGTCTTCCTGGTTGTGCAGATGTCTATTCATCCATTTGTTGGTTTCGCGGATGGTGCCTCCCGCAGTACCAGGAATCTGTCTTCCGCAGCCTGGGTAATCTACGATCCCGCTGGTGAGTTGATTGACCTGCAAGGTGTGTGTTTAGGACGTACCACGAACAACATCGCGGAATATAGCGCCGTGTTGGAATTATTAACCGAGGCAGTAAACCTTGGTATCCGTGAATTGCTCGTGTACCTAGATTCACAGCTTGTAGTGTTGCAGCTGAACGGGCACTATTCGGTAAGAAACCCGTCTATTTTACGATTGTATTTGCGTATTCGATTACTGGAAAGGAATTTTGATTACATTACATATCATCATATACCCAGACATTTGAATACATTAACAGATGCAGTAGCAAATTTGGTGTTAGATAGGCATTTGCGCAATTTATAAATCATCATCACATGTAAAGAAGACTCATCCAGAAATAGATATGCATATATATATATATCGAAATGTTTACATAAGAGTGTGTCACATAAAACTCAAAAAGTATGCATAATTGTCTTAATACATCCGGA